>JAOANR010000011.1:41434502-42034502 GCA_030278955.1 Hygrophila difformis
AAAATTCATTTAATTTAAACACTGTCCAACCACATGTTTAATTACTACTATCCCTCCACTACCTAAATTCGTGCCCACAAATTTAAGAAAGGATTATATTACTAGTAGTTTATTATTATTATTATTATATTATGTGGATGTGGATAATTAATTAGAAATTTATAAGCTGGGTTGAGTTGAGTACATGGCATGGCATCATCATAGGATCAGTTGAGAGAGATCCTACTATATGACTAGGACAAGGCCAGAACACATGAAATATTACAATTATAGTAGTAGTAGTATACTTCATGAAACCAATAGTTTTTAGAAGTATTAGTTTATTTTAATTTGAAAATTCAACAATTCTATCATTTAAACAATTCTTTGCAAAGACCAGCCAATGCAGAATTACCTGTAGTTGGAAGTTAAATTCATTACAATACAGGCCATTTATATTGATGACTGGCTTGCGAAGTTCGCCATGTTTAAACCGAAAGTGAACAAATTTTGTTTGTCATCTGGAATGACCTTGCACTTGCATTGTTAACACAGAATTCAGGGGCGGATGCACATGCGAAGGGATTGCGTTGATTTATCCTAGTACAACCATTCAATTTTTATAGTGACATTAAATCTTATCGATTAATTTAATTTCTCTCAATGTTTTTTGTGTTGTCGGTCCAACACAACTATCTCTGATTCCAATATGGTTTCCATTATCTTTTGTGACACAATGTAATTTTTTTTTTTTGAATCCACCTCTTACAGAGACGTATATGGGGTTCTTCTTTCGGTCCGTAGCCCTTTTCACTTTCGGTTTTCTGTTGAAAAAAAAAAAAACATAGTACCAATTTTTTGCCAACCATGGGATAGTACACTTGCGAATTAAGCATGAGGGGTCTTAATGCTTTTAAATTTTGAAAAAGTTCCACTATATAAAATGCACTACTATTTGCTTTACTTTCTTTGGCAGGCTTCTGGAAGATGTATACTTCATTTTTGTTTATTTATTTACTATTTATGATTTGGGCTACCACTAAACGAAGACTTGTTATTTTTATTTTATTTCATGATTTTGAATGTACAGCAAACCTAAGAGACGTACAAGACTCGATATCTGTCTGAATTTTATCAGTTTCAAATAGTATTTCCAGCGTTGGAAAAGAAGTGGACCTGAGTCCAACTCTTAACGTAGTTAAATTAATCATTATTAACCATATCCAATAATTGTAAATCAATCAAGTAAATATAATCGCATCACAAATGGCAACATCAAATCAATAATTTGAGGAGGCGAATTAATTAGTTACTTGTAAAAATTAGATACCATAACCTGAAGTCGAGAAGAATGTAATGATTGCACAAATGGTGGGAGACTTATAAGGGTTGTAGGAATTGTAATTTTATGTTATTGTTTTAATTTTTGGTGGGGTTTGATCATGATTAAAGTGTGAACTTTTAATAGGAAAAAAAAAAAAAGACAAGAAAAGAAAAGAAAAATTAAGTGGGATTTTGATCACGAGAGTGACAGATAAAAATAAAAGGGAACACAATTGCTGGATGTCATATTTTCTTGTGTGTGTATATGGAGAAGCAAAAGATAAAAGATAAATAAATAAAAGAGGCATGCATGCAATTTGTGATGGAATTCATTGCAGGACCAAAAAGGAGATTTTAAAATAATACTATTGTAAAAAGAATAATGATTATTATTATTATTATTAAAGTATGAGAAAGGAATGGCACGCCTGCACCCTCGCTCCTCCTCCATCGATATGAAGTGTATTGTATATATCGATATGGCCCACAAACACTAGTCTCAGTTTTCTTCTGGTTTCTTACCGTACGTACCAGTGTCCGAATAGTAGTAGTACTACGTATTTTGCATTCCATGATGCTGCTGTATTGTGGGGGCCAAATTATTCATTGACTGTGTACAACACTTGAGGAGATAGAATAATGGTTTGCCTAGTGATCAAGAATGATTCAATTAATTAATGTGGTGGTGATTGAGGAAGGAGTGCTACAATAAGTGTGGTTCAATTCCTTATACTAGAATTTAATTTTGGGGCATCTTTGTTTTAACCAAAAATTCATGCTTGCAATATCCAACCTAGTAAAAAACAAACACCTCAAGTAAACTCTGCTCCCAAACATTAATTAGCATGGGAATTTAAGGTTTGTGCAATAAACTTTCTCCACACATTAATTATATGTGTAGCGGCCGAAAGACTGCTACCAGTTATGAGTTTAAGTTGCCTAACGTAAGGTTCAGATCAAATTCACGTGCATATATGGAGTACTGGCCTGGGTACCGAATAGTAGTATTTTTTAAAAAAAGAAATTAAAAAAAAATAGTATATTTATAGCCTATTAAATTTACTTTTATAGCCCATTAAAATTGCATCGTTAACTTTTTTAGATCAAATAGCTAGAACGTGTTTATATCTTCATCATCATGTCCCTCAATATCATCCATCTCCTTAATTTGAAGACCTAATAGCTAGCTAGTGGTGGAATCAATGAAGTTAATTTGCCAAAACTGTTTGTTTGTTCATTTCTGGCCTGGGTTGAAATGCAATTAGGCTACTACTTCCTCCGTTTCTATGGGTTTACAACATTATATGTTTTTTTAACTATTCACTATTTAACTGTATTTCAAATTTTTATCTTGTTAGATTTATCTAAACTTATAGTTTTAGAATATAAATTTTTATAATTTTTAATTATATGAGTACAATTTAAGTTATTAATCATTAAAAATGTGTATCGACATACATGTATATTCCCAATAGGGCAAACCCAAAAATACGGACGGAAATGAGTATTCCTAGTCCTAGACAACAACTTTTGAGCCATTATATTATTATATCCACCCACCAATCCACCTCATCCAGGCATTCTGTTTCTTCCAGTGTCCAGTGACATGTGGATGATGATGCACAACATGGTTCCATGGTTTGTGTAGCCCACTCTCACATTTTATCCTGCAAATCACTAATCACAATATATTCGAATTGTCGCCTGTGGGGATTTTTTTGGGCTTCACTAGTCCTGGCCTGGGCCTTCGGCACAAAATTTTGCAGTCCTTGGATTATGGAGAAGTTTTATTAGCCCGTTATTCCTATCTTGTTTCACTACTTTCTAATAACAATTCAACATTTACTATGGCAATTCAACACTTTATCAAATACTGAATTTCTTACATTCTGCACCGTAACTGGGAAATAGCTAGGGGTGGGTCGGTACGGTATACTGAAAATTTCTCGCCATACCGTATATCGTACCGAAATTTACGGTTCATACCGATGTCGTACTGAAACTTTTGGTATACTGATCTTCGGCACACCGAAGGTTTCGGTATGAAATATTTTTATACCGTTACCGAAAAGACTTTTCGGTAAGTTCGACATATACCGATATACCAAACCTTCGGTACATACTGGTATCACAGTATATAACGACATACAGATATATAGGTTCAAATATGTAAAATTATGTAAATTTGGTCTGTTCGGTATATACCGATATACCGAACATTCGGTACATACCGACATACCGGTATCGCGATATTTACCAACATACCGAACCTTCGATACGTATCGATATACCAATACCGCGGTATATACTGAAGTTCGGTATGGAAACAGTACACCGCGGTATCAAAAAATCTATACCGTTACCATAATGAAAATTTCGACATTCTCAGTATTTTTTCGATACGGTATGTGCGGTAGGTATTTTTCCCGAGCCCTAGAAATAGCTCATCAATCATTCACTTCATAAACTAACAACCCCTGGAACCTAATGTTACAGGATTCGCACATACCGACATACATGGTTTGTATGTTACTTTGGCATTTGTCAAATTTCGGTTATCTTTGTTGTCCTAATTATAATTGGACTATTATTTGGTCTAAGAAGTACCCACAGCCCACGTCAAGAATGGTGTTCTTGGATGAAAAAAATGGTGGGCTTTTATTAAAATATAGAAGTGTTTAATTTCAAGCCCTAGTTTGAATATACAGCCCAGCTCGTAAAATTTGCAAAAACCTAATTGTGTAATTTGGAAGGCCTGGGAAGAAGCTAAGGATGTAGTAGGAATGAACGTCCCCTTGCATTGGTATATTAGGCCCGGACCCTTTTTAAAAATCTTTCTATCTTTTAGGTCCTATTCCAATTTTATTACACTTTGCACCCCATCACATATTTGACTTAGTTTACCACGTTATTTGTACGTGCCTTACCTAGATACTATATGGTATTTACCAGGTTAATGATATGTTGTGTACCACTGTATTAGTGTGTGTTTTACCATACCTACCATATATTAATACTTACCAAGTTACTGGTACATGGTTTACCACAGATACCATATGGTATTTACCAAGTTTTTGGTATGTACTTTACCACAAATATCTTATAGTGTTTACCAAGTTATTCCACATATACCTGTAAACACGTGAAATTTATTCGCCATTAAAAATGCGACACGTGCAAATTTAAATATTAATTTAATTATTTTTTAGGCATTTTAAATAAATTAAATGCTTGAAATAATTATTAATATTTATTGGGCCACTTGGATCCATCAAGCCAAATGGATTTAATTAGGCCAATGTGGACAGGTCCAAATGAAAGACCCACAGACCTATGATCCAATGGACACTTAAAGCAGGCCAGTCCATGGAAATCAGTCAATGTGAACAAGCCCAGATGAAAGGCCCACGTGCTCACTGACCCGATAGAAATGTGGGTTGGACCAGCCCATCGATTGGTCCATCATCCACAAACCCTAGGGTTTTTCCCTCTATAAATAGAGGCACCCTGTGTCACTTCCAGAGACTACTACGACTTCACTTCCAGACAGAGGTCTCCATACACTACTCACTCTCAAGACTCATATACTTGAGATTCTACAGCAACAAAACGCTGCAGAAATATTAAAGAGGCGAAGAAGAATCAAATACACTTCTACAACCTCTAAACAGTCATACTCTGAGACTCATACACTCAGACACATAGAGAGACGACTCATACACGTCTACTCACTCTCAAGACTCAAACACTTGAGATCTACAGCAACAAAACGCTGCAGAAATTCCGAGAAGCCGGAGAAGAAGCATAAAAGCATCTTGACGTCTTCAAGGTTGGAGGAATCAAAGGAGTAACAGAAGTCGAACACTCATATCGTTTGATCTTCACATATTTCTTTTAAATTCATTGAAATTCTCTGTAATTGTAGACATTTCTTGTGAAATTAATAAAATTATTTTGCAGTTTCTGTCTACGCATTTTTTGCACCTACAATACCATATGGTATTTACCAATTCTTGGTATGTGCTTTACCACAAATATCTTATGGTGTTTACCAGGTTATTGGTGTGCGCTTTGCCACAAATATCTTATGATGTTTACCAAGTTATTCCACATATACCATACCAAATTTTTAGTATGTGCTTTACCACGATTATCTTATGGTGTTTACCAAGTTATTGGTATGTGCTTTACCAAGTTTTTGGTATGTGATTTACCAAGTTATTACATAGGGCCTAAAACACAATGTTTGAAATGAAGAGACTTTGACTCTTATAATATTTTGTCCATGGATACCGAACCCTAGTTTTCCCAAATGGCATGGCCAAGACTCAAGAGTCAAGACGGTAATACCGTTCGTACATTGTGGACCAGCTTTAATTTCTAGCATGTACATATGGACCAAAGTGGCCACATTATAAGTATTTTTCATAAAACTAAATAAAAGTTGCTTTAATATATAGATCTCTCCTATATTTGAAAATAATTTGAGTTTTAAAGCTTAAAATTTGGAGTTTGGAATTAACAATAAAAAAATAAAATTTAAATACTATTAGAGTTTGAAAAATTAAAAATTAATAAGAAATACAAACTTTTAGGCTTAGCGATAGAGTTTAATTTTTAATAATTAGAGTGAAAAATCTTTATGATTTATAATAAATTTTAATATTAAAAAAAACTAACCCTAATACTTCTTCCGTCTCGTTATGTTTTTTACACTTTCATTTTCATGCAGTTCAATGCAAATTTTAAACCATTAATAATTAAAGTTCGGTATAAGTAAAAGTTCTAAAAGTTCGATATTTAAAACTACACGACGAGACGAATCTAACAAGATCTCACTTAGGGGTGGGCGTCGGGTCGGGTTGTCGGGTTTGGGTACCCGACACGATCGGGTATCTAAAATAGATACCCGAATCCGACCCGCACAAAAGCGGGTACCCGATATTCGGGTACCCGACTTTGTCGGGTCAGGTTTGTCAGGTACCTGATACTCGAAAAAATAATATTTTTAAAAATGTATATATTCAATTTATTTAGTTTTAATTTTAAAAAATATAATTACTAACCCAAGTTACACAATTTCTTTAAAAAAACTAAGGTTATTACTAATATTCAAGCATATATAGGTATCTTCATTTATATTGTTATTAAAAATTTTAATAAGAAAATTTTATTTTAATTTAAAATGATAATAACTATCAATTTAAAATAATAATAACTATGATGGTGGTACTAGTAGCTTTATTTTAAAATTTTCTTGATTTAAAATAATAATAACTATCAATTTTCTTATTTTAAAAAATTCTTATTTAAAAAATATAAAATTCAGTTTTATTTATTACTATATTTAACGTCATCTTATTTATTAAATTAGTATTAGTTAATTATTTTTTGCTAGATATTATTTAATTAAATTTAGTTCTCTATGGTGACGCTATTAATTAAAATACAAATATAACTTATCGTGTTATCTTCAATTCTTGAAATTCACTGTTATATTCATGATTAATTATATTATCCATCACTAATGCCAAAAAAAATTTAAATATCGTAGACTTTACAAATTTTTTAAGCTTATACTTAATTTTTCACCATATTGAATAAAAAATAAGTACTAATTATCAAATACATATGAATATTTAGAGCAAAATATATAAATAATATTAGGGAAAAAGATTAAAATTTATTTATTTATTTATTTTGTCGGGTACCCGATACCCGATCGGGTATCCGGCTAAAACCCCGAAACCCGACCCGATAGATAATTGTCGGGTCGGGTACCCGAAATGTCGGGTTTTGAAAATTAAAACCCAACAAAACTTATATAACTATTATAACTTTAAGTAAAAGTCTGTGTGTGAATAGAAACCCATTACCAAACGTCAACAACAATCCGAGATGGACGGAGGTAGTTTTGTTTTGTTTTTTTTTTTTTTTTTTTGGTTTTTTTTTTTTTTTTGGTTTTTTTTTTTAAAAAAATCCCCAAACACAATTGTAGCATGCAGAAGTGGGAGTGCAGTGCAAAGTACAAAATGCAAAGAATGGGTTAGGTGAAATCCACAAATGTCCCCCACTAACCAGTAACCACTATACCCATTGGGAGGCCCATCCTCCTGCTTTACTCTAATTACTATTTATACCCAACATTTAAGACTGCTCACCAACTATCAGCTACTTGTATCTTTACTTTCACCGGTTCACTTATCCTTTCGATTTTCACATGCGCATCCGCAGGCAATGAAATTCGGCAGGCAATGAAACTTTAAGCAACGACATTTGTCCCTTCCGACAAAGTCTTATTAGTGAACGGGTTATCAACACCATAAAAGTGTACTATTATTGAATTGAAATCATGCGTTCTAACTTCTATGTCCTCGATCAAGATTGAACAATTAATATTTATAATTTGGCTATCATAAAAAGAATAAGACTTTGTAACATACTCCATAAAAGTTCTAATGAATGCCGGTATCTAATAAAATTATATACAAATTTAAAATTATTAAATTTTTTAAAATCAAACTTAATTAGTTGAATTGATCAGTTAACTAAATTATGTTTCCGAATAGAAAAATATACTTCATCCGTTGTATTTACTTCATGATTTTCACGCAATCCAAAACATATTTTTGACGCTTAATATCTTAAATTGTATAACAATAAAAATTATGAAAATTTGATATTCTAATCTATGCGATTAGACGAATCCAACAAGATCCCACTTGACTATATTTTATCTTATATAATTATATTAAAAAAATCGAATTAAAGTTAATTAATTACTCTTCGAACGTACTAATATATATTTTTTTTTTAAAAAAAAAGGAAGTATTCAAGTTCAACTCATTTACTCTTATAATAACACGAGCTGAACTCAAATTATTTCGAATCAAAGTGGAGCTGTCTCGTTCGATTTCAGCAGCAGCTCTATGATCGAGTGACTGTGAGTAATGTAGGTAAGAATGATATTGAAAATACACTGTAATCGGAATATCCACGTCATTATTATTAATATGGTCAAAATGCACGTCGTCTACTGTCCACATACGGACAGAGTGTAATTAAGAGTTGCCGGAAACCAGAAGAGAAGTCCCCTCCCATGTGATCATGTGATTGTGAGCTTTGGGGACAACCCATCCCACTGGCTCTATATCTATATATGGTCCCCTCACTTCCCATTATCCTTTCCCAAAATGTAATTCTTTCCACTCTACATATTCATTTCAATTTTCTATCTTTCCCTTTGTTACTAAATGAACTGATTTTAGCAAGTTGTCCGATCCTCCAAAGCGATTTATTACTCTTATTTACTCCCTCCGTCCCGCTAGAAGTGTCTCAAAACTTTTGGGCACGGTATTTTATATGAGGATAATTAGTATTCAATGTAGGAGTAGATTAGAGTATAAGGGTAAGGGTAAATTACGAATTTATGTGATGTGATTGTAATGATATTGAATTTTTAATTGATTTATTAATGTGTGATGTGATGGTTGTGTGTTTGAATTTATTAATGATAGTGGATTAAAAATTTTAATATATTTATTTATTAATGTGATGTGATGAGAGTGTGTTTTGTGGTTAATATTAAATAATATCCAAAAGTAGAAATGTGATAAAAGTATTGGGACGGACGAAAGAGGAAAGCGAGACATAAATAATGAGACGGTTATTTATTTTATTGTGTTATATCTTTGATTTGCCTCGTTGTATCCTACATACATGGCCTCTTTGTTTGGAGTCTCTGCCAATGTAATACTCTCCCCCAGTCCCATTTGTAATGTTTTATTACTGTTGGGCATGAGAATTAAGATAGAATTGATTTATGAGTATATGATGGGTATTGGGGTGCATATAGTTGTTAGAGGGGAAAATTGGGAACATCCAAAAGTAGTAAATATGATTATGATAATTTGAGTTGGGACAGAGGGAGTAATATAATGGTATATTTGATCATAAGTTCGTCTACGTTTTTGTTTTCGATCAATGACGAGAAATGGTTGAGGCTTCAACCCGGTTACAGTACAGACTAAGAGCAACTCCAACCGTACCCCAAACACAAACTCAAACACAAAAATGGTGTAAATCTTCTCCAACCGTACACCAAACTCAAACCCAAAAACCCAAAAACTCAAACTCAAACGCATATTTGCGTTTTTACTGTAGCAAACGCAAATTTGATTTGTTTGTAAAAGTGAGTGGAATAAGGAATATGCTGAGAATATTCTTTTGAGTTTGAGTATAGTGTAGTCGGCTGGAGATGAGTTACTGTTGGATGTGACATTTACACCATTTTGAGTTTGAGTTTGGTATAATCGATTGGAGATGGTACATATGATATTGTAGATGGTACACATGATACAAGAGATTGGAGATGGTACACATGGTACACATGATACAAGAGTTTGAGTTTGAGTTTGAGTTTGAGTTTGAGTTTGGTATAATCGATTGGAGATGGTACACATTTACACCAAACTCAGGTCTCAGAAGAATCTGCACCAGCGAGTGGGTACATATGATACAAGAGTGAGATTTTGTAATGAATTAAAAATGAAATAATAAAAACATATTCTGGCTGCAACTTTATAAATATCACAAACATCATATGGGTGATCACATAATCACCTTGACATTAGAAAAACATTTTCCCCATCAGCGATTGGCACGTGCAGCTGCACACTAACAGCGAGGCTTATCTATGTAGGTAGTTAGGTACTACTCCCTTGATATGCACTAAACCATGTCTGTTTTATTGCATTACTTGTTCAACTTGAGACATTATAGATATGGATCCGATTTAGATACCTTAGGATCCTCCTCCAGCTGTCTCATGATGTCCGAATGTAGTATGTAGTTCAAACTTAATTTCACAATTCCATGACCTGAAATAATTCTTTTTCAGATATTTGTATATCCTCCTCCCCCCCCCCCCCCCCCCCCCCCCCCCCCCGTTTTTTATCATATTATAATATGTTCCGTGACCTGAAATAATTGTTTTTCCTTTGTTTTATCTCCTATAGCTCATGAGTTAATGTAAAATGTCAGTTACTTATGTATTCAATTTATACTATATGATTGCTTAGGTCTTCCTAGGGGTGTTAACGAGCCGAACTGAGACCGAACACTGGTGAGCTCGGCTTGAACTCGTAAGAATTCGAGCCGAGCTTTGACCGAGCCGAGCATTGACCGAGCTATTTCGAGCCGAGCGTTGACCGAGCTTTGACGAAATCGAGCCGAGCTCGAACAGTCTCATTTTTCATTTTCACATAATTTATAAAAAAAAATTATATTTAATATATATTGCATATAAATTATGTATATTTTATTTAATCTATATATTTAAATAATTTTAAAAATATATTTATAATTTAAAAATTATTCCATCTATCCCAATAAAATTATGTCATATTTGATCCAGACACACTTTAACGTTTAATGTTTTATATAACCTCTATATTTGCTAATAAATATATATATGTATAAAAATAAATATATTTACTAATAAATAAATACTTCTTTCATTTCACACTCCTTTAAAGGAGATGCATGAATTGCATAGGGTAGACATGTCGGAAAATAGTCATATACTCTAAATTTATTTTATTTATTTTAAAGTCTAAACAAATATAGTATTAGTACAATACATTTCAAAAGATTTGGGTAAACATTTGTCTGAACATTTGTTTTGTCGATGCAAAGTCACAGGGGAGATATGGAGCCAGGGAGCGGAGTGGTTTGGGGTATTATGGACACAGCCAGGCAGGGTAGACATCTTATTGGCTGCATGGTTTGGGGGACGGCCAGCAAAAAGAGTGGAGGAATTATGGATGTTGACAGGGATGGCAACGATTTGGGTAATTTGGAAAATTAGAAATGGTGTAATATTTAAGGGACAATCTTTTGACAAGAAGGCATTGGTGGATGAATTAAGGTGGAAGGTTGCTCTTTGGTGGAGGGCAGCACAGAAGAGGATAGAGGGGAGTTTGGGGAACCTAGAGGCTATTTTTCCTGAAGGGATGGCCCGAAGTGGAATTCTGAGGACTCTGAGGTATCGAACGGGGCTTGTATGGGAGAGACCGGAGTCGGGGTGGTGGAAGATTAATACAGACGGATCATCTCTTGGTAATCCAGGACCGGCCGGAGTGGGAGGGGTGATAAGGAACTCGGAGGGTGAGAGCATTTATATACTTTCAGATTCGATTGGTATTGCTGACTCCTCGGAAGCAGAAATGTCGGCTATAAGCAGGGTGTGCGAAGCTTTAATCCGTGACCAAGGATTTCCCTTACCTAAGTTGGTGTTTGAGTGTGACTCTGCTAATGTAGTAAAATGGATTAAAGAACCAGGAGAAATTCCATGGCGCTTCAGGAATCTTATTCGTCCGATAATGGAAGTATTGAGATTCGCCGGTGAGGTTCGTGTACAAAATATTTTGAGAGAGAGGAACGAAAAGGCCGATCAACTTGCGAAGGACGGAGCAGGGGGAGTTAGGCGTGTGGAAGAGTGGTGCTGAGCTGCCGCAATGTTTCTGAATTAAGTATGAGGTGACAGAATTGATGGCTAGCAGGGAGGTGAACAAAGGGATGTGTACGCTTGTAGTTGGTAGTAGTGTCTTAATTCCGAGAGCTGTAATAGTTGATCCGTCCTTGGTTTTCAACGTTGAACAAGTAGAATTACAGAGTAGAACTGATATAAAGGGAGTGGGTGGGTTGGTGATATGGATTTTGCATAGAGGAAATACACGACTGAATCACAAGGTGGCTGCTGTATTGATGAAGCTGTACAATATTTTGTGGTTCTTGCTTTTTCAGGTTGTAGCTGCTGCTGGAGCCTCGTGAGGAAGGGTGATGATCTTTCTTTGCTGCTGCATAATGTGATCCTGGTCCATATTGCGGTAAAGGAGGCGAATGCGACGTATGCTACCTGGAAGAGTAAAATTGGTCGTGGCTACTGGTATACTGCGGGGACTGGTGCTATTTGTCATCTGGAAGTTACTGTTGTCGGTCCAGGGGTTGAAGTCAGAAGATTCTGCTGCGATTATGGCCACCAGGGAAAGTAAAAGTTATGGCGGCTGAGGGCGTTGATTGGAACTGGTTGAAGTTATGCTTGGCTATGTGATTGCTACAAATGGTGTTTTGCGATACCAACTATAGCCGGGTGTGGTTGGCTTGGGGCACGTAACGAAATTTATTTCCACACTGCTGCCAAGCAAAAACCTGACAGTGGAGACTCTATTTAACTCACACGATGATCACTCAAATACTTGGGAGAATGGCGTTTGTTCATGCTACACACAGTTAGTCGACCACCAAGATTACTCGGTGAGATCTGTTCATTAAATATTCTTGATACAGGCATAGGTGATGTTCACTCTGAAATCCTATAAATTGCTTAAACATCCACATTGATCTTACACATGCTCACGTCAATGTATTGGCCATGATAAGGGCGCTAGGTTGCCTCCTCTACCCAATTGGCTTATAAATCTTCCTTTTCTGAGTCTCGGTCCGAGCCTTACTAACCTTGCGTATCTTTCCTCCAAATGTTTGTCCTCGGTTCTGTCTTTTTTCTTTTGCCTCACCCCCACAGCTGTAAGGTCAGGATTTAATCTTAGGTCTCATTTGAAATTTTCACTTGATGGTACAAGCCTGATGTTGATAAAGTCATGGTGACTGGAATGGTGTCTGGAATGTTGGTCTAGGACGGGTCATGAGTGGGGATTAGATCGAAAAAGTTTTGTGACTATCTGCATTTTGGCAAGGATTATTGGACAGCCCCTGGTATTGATTTTAAGAGTGCGAAGGAATAGTGCTCTGAAGTTATAACACAGGTTAGAAAAAAAAATAAAAATAAAAAAAATAAAAAAAAAAAAAAAAAGAAGAAGAAGAGTAATAAGTGAGTTAAAAAAAAAAAAAAGAGAGAGAGAGAGAGATAGAAAGAAAAGAAAAGAAAGAAAAAAAAAAAAAAAAAAAAAAAAAGAGATTGAGAAATTGAGTATTTCTTCACAGCTCTGTTACCATCCAGTGATACACCTCTGAGCTTGGTTATTTTTTGACAGTGTAGGGAGTGGGGTAAGTGTCTTGGGGGTTTTTGTTTGCAGTATAGAGTTGGAGTGGATATGATCGGTTGGGCTCACGTTTGTGTATGTCATGCTCCAAATCCTTTATGGATAGTTTTGATTATTCCATATCTTCTGTCATCATCAGTAGAGCTGATGTCTCGTTATGTCTTCGTTTCTTCGTTCCTCTTTCTCTTAATTCCTCTGCCAATAATGCATTCCATTTTCCTAGCACTGTCCCTTTGATTGGCTTTGATACTTTGGACTTGAGCGGTGTTGTAGGGATAGGTGATGTTGAAGTTTATATATTGGATTGTCACAGTGATTCATTACTTGTGTGCTATATCATCTTCAGGACTACCGTAGTAGGGTGATTGATTTTTGAAAAGCTAGTTGTAGAGGTGATACAATCTGAGAAGCTGCCAACGCCTATGCCGACTATCATATCGATGTGCTTCTTGATGTCTCTGTTGTTCGGGGATGACTACTGATCTGAGCAGCTATTCCAACATTGGATAAAATGGTATCGTTTTTTTTTTTTTTTTGAAGGAAATCGGGGTTTGGTAGCCACAGGCTTACCCAAACAGGTTCCTGTCTCTTTGAGTATGATCCAGATGTGCTCAAATCTTTTTGCCCCTTTTATCTCTATTTTTATGGTGGTGTGAGGACGGAGGTTTGTGATCATTGTATTTGTAAGACAGATTCGGTCATGACTTATTGTAGGAATAAAAGCACTTTCTTCTCAAAAAAAAAAATACATTTCAAAAGACATGTATTGTATGAGATTTGTATTATAAGTTAATAAAACACGAGCCTGTTCGCGAGCTTTTCGAGCCGAACTCAAAGGTGTTCGGCTTGGTTTGTAAATTATTCGAGTCGAACTCGAACTCGAGTCGAGCCTATTCGAGTCGAATTTTGACCGAACTTTGACCGAACCGAGCTCGAACTGTTCGCGAACTACCCTGGCTCATTAACACCCCTAGGTCTTCCCAACCATCTACCCAAAAAAAGGTATTTTCAATGTCCGCGTGTGAATGGTGGCGATTATGACTTTTTTAAAATTAATAATTAATTAATTGTTTTTGTGTAATGCCAAGTGAAGTGGCCATTAACTATTTTTTATTTTTTTCTTTGATCGCCATTTGAAAAGAATATGCCCCACGCCACGCGCGTAAATGCCACGCCTTATGGTTATTCGGTCGTGTCTTCACGCCCAACACCCTCAACCTTTTCTCTCTCCTTTCTTCGTGGGTAGTGAAATCTCTTCCTCACCTCTTCTCTCTCTCATTCCCACAGTGATATCTTCTCGTATTTTGGGTAGAAAAGCTAATACGGCATCTTCTTCTATCTTCCATTGTGGCAGGCCTTATATCCAAAAGGAAAACAACTTGATGACCCACTGGATTATTAACTAACCAATTACATAGTATTTATAATAATAATAATTATTAAATATATATTAATTTAAATTCTACCACTAAAGGAGATGAGGATTTGACCTAGCGGTGTTCGATTAAAAAATTAATCGATTTGTATGACATGGGCTTCTACCACCTGGGTGTTCGATTCCCCACTCGACTCCGTATTCCTATTTGCCCATTTGTAATTTATATGACATGGGCTCCTACCACCAATTTACTAATCTGTACAGGCTTTTCATAAAAATTAAAAAAAATAATAAAGAAAAACTCCATCCCTAAATAACTTAACCCAATCTCAAAATGACACATCCACTGGGTAAACATTTTTCTTTAAAAAATCCAATAATAAGGAATTAAACATCTGCCATTTTCTCTTACCAAAACATGTAGCTAGGAGCTTGTGGATGTTTAGGCCAGCATTAAATGTTTAGGCCAGCATTAATGGAGTTTGTAAAGTGATTGGTCCTGTTAGGCAAAACAGTTAAACAGAATTAGCTTATTTTAGGCAATTTGAACTGAATTAGCTTATTTAAAAAGATAAAATAACTTAAAACAGTGTTCAATCAGCTCTTTTTGAAACCGCTGCAAATAGCAGCATTTTGGATTTTAGCTTATTCTAGGCAAAAAGTTAGTCTCGAAATTGTCAAACAGCTAATTTTAACTAATTATTACTCACATAATCAGTTAACAGCTAACAACTAATTCCCAAATAGGGCCATTGTCTAGACTTGATAGATACTCCATTCGTTTCGTTTTAGTTGTCTTTTTAGAATTTTTTTAAAAAAAAAACATTCCAAAATAGTTGTTATTTTAAGTATTTTTTATCAAAATGTTCCAATATTACCTCTTTGTTTCCCCAATAATATCCATTCTCTCTACTTAAGTACATTTCTTGGTAAGTGAGAGGGGTAAAAATGGAATATTATATAGTAATAATTGTATTTTTTTTCGGTAGAATAATTGTATTTTTTTGTTTGTGTAATATTGGCTAAAAAGACAACTAAAAAAGAACGAAAGTGAGGGAGTACTTCGCAGTATTTGCCACTACTATTTATTGCACTTCTGCACAGCTGACTGAAAAAAAATACACAAATGAAGACGACGAATGAGTTTTTTTTGGAGGAGCTATTGAAGCGTAAGGGGTGGTGTGAGCCCATGCTACACAAATTATAAAAGGGACAAAAGAGAGGAATAGAGGGCTGGGTGGGAATTCGAACCCCCAACTTATAGGTTGAGAGTCGGGGGACTTGACTACTAGGATAAGTCCCAACCTTGAAGAAGACGAACGATTGAAAGCACACCTAAGTAATAAGGTTTAAATAAATGCCCTCTTGATTCTTGAACGAGTCAGTGCGGAATTCACACATAAAAATGCATAGCAAAAAGCATTTATAAGCTGGGCTTTATTTACCTTTATTATTATTCACAAGGTATGCATCGTTTGCATTCTATAAATTAAATTCCTTCATGTATCAAATGGAAAGGGTTCAGTTGTTGTTAACCAAGAAATTTTGATTGAACAATATTTGAAGAGGATTACAAGGATTACTAAGGGAATTACAAGAATTTAAACAAAGCTGTAAAGGAATGGAAAATTTTGCAGGAATGTAAAAGCAGGAATTGAACCGCAGAATGAAAAAATGCAGAGTAAATCCTCTCAGAGAGTTGTGTGTTGGATGATCTCTGGAGTGCATCCCTTCCTCCTTTTATAGGAGGAGGCCTCCTCCTGTTGAGACGCATGCGGAATAGGATGACCCTCCTGTAGAGACGCATGCGGAATAGGATGACCCTCCTGTAGAGACGCATGCAGCATAGGAGGCTTGACTTCAGGGGTGGCATGCAGCACGCGGATGGCTTTGATTGGAAGCTCTGGTTATTATCCGGATAAATCTTGAATTGGACCGTGCCAAGAAAAATAGATTGGGCCTTTTGGAAGTGCGTTCTTTCTTCCGGATATATTTTCACGGACTGGGCCTCCGGATATATTTTCACGGACTGGGTCATGTAAATTTGGATGGGCTATAATATAAATTTTGTTGGGTTAACAGATGCCCCCCTCGCGCATTTTGTCTGATTAGTATTTTAAGACAAATTTGCGCGCTTACTTTTGGAATTTTCGGCCCATCCTAACCATATAAAACCCTTCAAAATTCTTCCACCCATCATTTTCTTTCAAAACTTTTTTCTCTCTTTCTTTCTTCCCTTACTCCTCCACCGGCCATCGGAAACCGTCGGGAAGCCGTCGCCGTCGTCCAGATACCGGCCGTAGAGATCGTCGCCGGACGCCGTCAAGGCCGCCGCCCACGCTCGGAAGCCGCGGCCAGGCCGCCGTCCGTTGAAGGCCGCCCGACCACCCGGAAGCCGCCCACCAGGAGGCCGCCTGCCTCCGGCCGCCCCCGCGTGCAGCCGCCCGCGCTTGGCCGAGACGCCTGCCTTGGCCGCCTGTTGCCTAGGCCGCCTGCCTTCTCCTTGAAGCCGCCTAGGCCTCCTGCCTTCCCCCTTGAGGCCGCCTGCCTCGGCCCTTGGCCGCCCGCCTGAGGCCGCCCACGCCAGCCGCCCCTCCTTGAAGCCGCCCGTGAATCCGCCCCGCCTGCCAAGGCCGCCCCATCGCATAGGCCGCCCGGTGAAGCCGCCCGTCACCTCGCCAAGGCCGCCCGGTGAAGCCGCCCGTCGCCTCGCCAAGGCCGCCCGGGTTGCCAACGCAGGACGCCCAACGCAGGTTGCAGGCCGCCCATCGCCGCGTCAAGGCCGCCCGGGTTCCCACGCCAAGGCTGCCTGCTCCGGCCGCCCATCGCCACGCCAAGGCCGCCCGGGTCGCCAACGCAGGCCGCCCCACCAGGTTGCAGGCCGCCCATCGCCATGCCAAGCCGCCCGGGTTGCCACGCCAAGGCCGCCTGCTCCGGCCGCCCACGCCAAGGCCGCTTCACCCAAGGCCGCTTCTTTTCGAGGCCGTCCCTTCGTCTTTGGCCGCCTAAATTGACTCCTGGTCATGGGTGGTGGCTCCTTGTGGGTGGCTTTGTTCTGAGCCCTATTCTTCATCCACCTTTCAATCTCAACTGGATGTTCTGGTCGCCTCATTAAGGTTGGAACCACCCGTACACCATGCCTATAATCACGAGCAATGGGTTGGTGTTTTCCATTGTCATGGATCTCCACCGCCTGCTTAGAGATCTCAACCCTCAAAGGAGGGTTCTTCTTCTTGTGGTGCTCTCTTTCCTCAGCTTCCAGGACCTTCTTGAAGTCCTCCTTCGACATGTTCTTAAACTTTGGTTGTTTACTGCACAACTCTTTTCTTTCATGATCGGACTCATCAGATAATAAGTCCACATCCTCTTCTTCGATTTCAATGTGTTCCTTTCCTCTATTATTCTGGCTACTGGAGCCACCATCTTCTGGATTTGGGATGAGTCCAGAAACACCAATTGGCAATTGAGGGAAAGGATCTAAATCCACCTTCATACCTGCAATTTTCAAACGACCCTCTTTTATTTTGTTCTGTATGGCCGTTCTAAAACTCCTGCATTTGGTAATGCTATGAGTATACGAATTATGCCACTTACAAAATGCTCGGCCTCGAATTTCCTCGGCCGCTGGTAATTTTTGCCCTTCAGGCAACTTAATAACACCGTCTTTGAGTAGGGCATCGAACACTTGGTCCGCTTTGCCCATGTCAAAAAGGTCTTCTTCAGGCTTATACTTAGTCTCTCTTTGTTTTGGCGGCTTGAGAGCCGCACATGTATGTGGTTTGGCTGTCTGTACTAGCTCAGCAACAGCCACCTCTACAGGTTCGTCCTCATCATCACTGAGTTTTATTTCCTCGAAATGGACTCGACGCATAGGACGCCTCTCTTCCTGCTCCCTCAGGAATTTTTCCACACGGGCCGCTCTCTCGGCCAGCTGGGCAAGGTCAGTTGCATCCTGCACAATTAAATGTTCTCTCAATTTCGGTAGCATATTAGCCACTGCTATATTGGCTATTTCTTTATCGGGTATTGCTATAGTACACCGGCCCTTAATGCGTTGTAATCTATTAATAAAAGAACTTGCCGTCTCATCGGCAAATTGTTTGGTGTTAGTGAGATCTGCAAGACTAACCTGCGACAGAGGTGTATAAAATCTGTCGTGAAATGCCCGTTCGAGATCGGCCCAATTTTGAATTGAATTTGGCCGTAAGGATGCAAACCAGGCAAATGCGGGTCCAGTTAAAGAGGAACTGAACAATCTTAACTTCAGCCAGTCGTTGGCCGCTGCTTCCCCACACTGAGCAGTAAACCTGCCCACGTGTTCTACGGTTGATTTGCCGTCGTCTCCCGAGAATGTGGTGAACTCTGGCATTTTGAAGCCTTTAGGGTAAGGCTGCATGGTGTCTACCCAATCCGGGTATGGTTTCCTATAAGTGGGTCGTTCCATCGGCCTTAATTGAATGCCGAAATGTTGTTGCATCATATCTGCTAATAACTCGGGGGACACTACAGGCGCCTGTGCAGGAGGCATGGCAGTTTGTTGATATATGGCGTCCGGATGAGCCATGGCGACCTGAGGTATGGCGGCCTGGACCATGGTGGCGGTCGAGACCAAGTTGGCGGCCGGATGACTCATGTTGGTGGCCGGACGACTTATGTTGGCGGCCGGGTATGGGTTGACGGCTTGAGGTTGCAGGGCGGCCTGATGTGAACTGGAGGCCTGATACTGGGCGGCCAAGTGTGGACTGGCCTGTTGCTGGGTGGCCAAGTGTGGACTGGCCTGATGTTGGGCGGCCAAGTGTGGACTGGCCTGATGTTGGGCGGCCTGATGCAATGGGGAGGCTGCCTGGGCGGCCTGAGGCACTGGGGAGGCCGCCTGATAGGAGGCCTGATGCAATGGGGAGGCCGCTTGATAAGAGGCCTGATGGAATGGGGAGGCCGCTTGGTAGGAGGCCTGCAATGGGGAGGCCTGATGATGGGAGGCCTGAGGTAATGGAGAGGCCGCCTGATGGGAGGCCTGATGTAATGGGGAGGTCGCCTGAGCGGCCTGAGGCACTGGGGAGGCGGCCTGATGGGTGACCTGAGACATGTGGGCAACCAAAGGTATGTTGGTGCCTTGAGGTTGCATGTGTCCTCCTCCAGTATTTTGCATGGCGGCTGGGATGGGAGCCGCCACTCCAAATGGTGGGACAGATGCCATTAAGTATCCTGATGGAGCATACATCATAGGAGGTGGTGCTCCAAACTCAGATAGTGATGGCTGGCCAGTCCCCCAAGTCTTTTGTAGACCGCCATACGGTCCTGTAAGGCTTGGTGACATATTCAGGCCAGGGATATATCCCTCTTGTGGAGTACGCAGGGATCCACATATCCTGTCAGTTTGGTCGGCCATTGCAGGCCGCAATACATCCATAAGGTGCCTTGTTAGTAAAGGCATGAATTCAGCCATCGATTCATTCATCGATAGCCGTATTTGTTCCGAAAAAGTTGGGACTTGCATTATCCCCTGCGGTTGTTGAGAGGTAGTCGCTGTATCATCGACGTTCTCAGATGGTGTTCTTACTGGAGTTTCTTCATGCAGCGACATTTCTCCAAATCTTTGTGTTAAATCCCTTACTATTCGTCCGGATCTGAGTTGCATACACTTTCAAGCGGATATGGTTTCCACTTCGGGTCCCACTGGGCGTGCCAATTTGTTAACCAAGAAATTTTGATTGAACAATATTTGAAGAGGATTACAAGGATTACTAAAGGAATTACAAGAATTTAAACAAAGCTGTAAAGGAATGGAAAATTTTGCAGGAATGTAAAAGCAGGAATTGAACTGCAGAATGAAAAAATGCAGAGTAAATCCTCTCAGAGAGTTGTGTGTTGGATGATCTCTGGAGTGCATCCCTTCCTCCTTTTATAGGAGGAGGCCTCCTCCTGTTGAGACGCATGCGGAATAGGATGACCCTCCTGTAGAGACGCATGCGGAATAGGATGACCCTCCTGTAGAGACGCATGCAGCATAGGAGGCTTGACTTCAGGGGTGGCATGCAGCACGCGGATGGCTTTGATTGGCAGCTCTGGTTATTATCCGGATAAATCTTGAATTGGACCGTGCCAAGAAAAATAGATTGGGCCTTTTGGAAGTGCGTTCTTTCTTCCGGATATATTTTCACGGACTGGGCCTCCGGATATATTTTCACGGACTGGGTCATGTAAATTTGGATGGGCTATAATATAAATTTTGTTGGGTTAACAGTTGTTTAAAGAAAAACAATGATACAGAACAGAGCACCATAGCAAAGCTTCAACGTTCCGACACACTTTTTTTTAAAAAAAAAAAATTGGATTTAATACAAATAATATAATCATCCTTGTCCTAGACATAGCCCAATTCGTAAATTGTGTGCCTTTACATTTTGTATTTATTTTCCCATAATTAGGGTTGGATCGGTACGGCATACCGAATTTTTCCATTCATACCGTTACCATACTGTAAATATCGGTATATAAAAAATGAATACCATTACCATACCAAAAAATCGGTATACCAATATTCGGTATACTGAAATATTCGGCATAAAAGTTCGGTATTATCGATATACCAATATAAAAATATTTATGAAAATGAGTGAAAGAAAATTTTCATATAATTGTTTTAACTTAATTACAATAAAATTATTTTAAAAATAATGTAATTAATTCGCATCACATAATATCAATAGAGTTTTGAATGAACTTTAGATGTCATTCATAATATATCTTTTAGCAGAGTGACATTTATTTATTTATATATGCTCGTGATTAAAAATATTAATACGTTATAAGTCACACTAGAGTTGAAGATCAAAGATGGTAAGCTTGACCAGAACACGAACTATTACAAAAAATGAAAGTCATAGATATATGTTAGATTAAATTATGATAAATAAATACTACTATTATGATAAATGAAGTACTATTTAAATTTTGAACTTAAATAAATAAATATAACCATTTAGAATATGATTGAAATTTAGAATTAATATTTGCTTTGTAATAAATATCAAATTAATTTTAGGTTATTTAAACTGGGTTTAGGCCTTAACTGTGAATTTTTTTGGTTTAATAATAAATATGTATTATTTTTTTAAAAAAAATGTAATTATATATTTTATAAAATATATATGTATATATCGGTATTTTGGTATTTTCGGTATACCGAATATCTTATATTTTTATACCGATACCATACCTAAAATATTCGGCACGACAATATACCGTACCAAAAATTTTGGTATACCATAAATTTCGACATTTTCGGCATTTTTCGATATGGCATGAACGGTATACCGAGTTTTCGGCGAAATTGTCCAGCCCTACCCATAATTGTTAAAATCCCGATCTTGATCTTAAGATCTTACGATTTTATGATCACACATCTTTTAAACGATCCCGATCCTTGTAGGATCTTAAAATTAGTAAGATCTGGATAAGATCCCGATCCAAATTGTGGAATCTTACGTTCTTATTATCATACTCCCTTACACGCCTATACGATCTTATGATTATACCATCTTAAATGCATAAATTTTTTATAATATTTTATGATTTGGGATCAAAGTACCTTCTTTTCTTTAATTTTAAACTTAAGAACTTGTATTCCTTATGTATGATGTGTAAACAAACCTAATATGCATGTATGTGGAAATATTTTATGTTTAATTGTGATTTTTTATACTGTTTTGTATTAATTAACTTGCAAGATTCATAACACACACGAAATAATGCTTTTACTTGTCAATATGCATAATTGAGCTTATTCATTATTGCAATTTCATAAGATCTTAATTAGGATCCCGATTCGATCCTACGATTCCGATCTTGCAAAGAGAAAAACGATCCCATATAGGATCCTGATCTTAACAACCTTGATTTTCCCTTTCAACATTATTATTGTCACGTTATGGAACAAGTTGTCTTTGATGTTATTTCCACGTGAATTAGTAGTACAATATTAGTTTTATTATTTGAATTTATATATACTTATATTATGTGGAGAGTAATCGAGTGTCCACGGTATCAATCCACCTTAATTGTTACTCGTACACACATATTTATTTATTACAATCATTAAATAAATATTCGTAAAATTTTTGCAAGTAAAAAAAATCATATTCTTAAATAATTAAATTAAATTAGAAACCATTACATTATACTAGTATCAATTTAGCAGGTTGACAGTCATCTTTCATTTTCCTATATATAGTGTATGTATATATATAGTATGTATGATGATTCATCATCTATAGTGCTGGAGAAGCCCGACCCAATTGCCCATCTGAAGCAGGCGGGTATGTAAAGAAAGAAATGGATGAATTACTTATATATCTTTCTCTAATAAGGAGGCCTAATAGTTTTCAAATTTTCACCAACAGCAGTTGGCTTGAGTGGATGGGGGCTCTAGTCGCTTAAGCAAGGTCTCGGGTTCGAGCCTTGTGTATGCAAAAAACTGCTTTGGGAGAGGCGCCCTTAATTGCCCTTGCAGATCCTCGAGGGATTAGTCTTGGGCCCAATGTGGCCGGGGTTACCCTGGTATTTACCTAAATAGTTTTCAAATTTTCCAATTATCGTGCGGTGCCTGCAGTTGCACTCCGCAATTAATTTATTCCCCCAAATTAAATAAATATACACATCGATCAGGGTCATTTTCGTACAAGTATTTTATATGAACATGCATCTACATGATCATCTCAAATATTTTATGCACGTGACGTAGTGTATGAATACAGCAGGTCTGGTCCATATAAACATCAATATTTTTTTATAGATATATACTAAATCGATGGGCATATGCCGGCACGATGTTTTTGTAATGGAATTCTCGGTGTTTCCTCTATTTCTTTTTTCCTTTTTTTTTTAAAAAAAATGAGAGATATTTTTACATATATAAGTTTTCAAGCCAAAAAAAAAAAAAGGAAAGGAAAGGAAACAAAGTAAGCTAAAAAACAAAGACTATAATAAAAAGTTTAATTTTTTGGGTAAGCAATAAAAAGTTTTCTTAGTCTTTGAATTCGATGCTAAATTTTTATTAGCAATTAAAATTTGATAATTAAATATTTTATTGATTAATGAATTCAATTGCTCAATTCAATGGCTCCTCCTGATGTATTGAATTAGGGCTTTATGTGCAAAGAGTGTTTTATATATAATGAAAGTTTTTATACTTATTATTAAATACACAGCACACACCTGATTAACACCCAACATATATATTTTATCGGGACCGATAATACACTTTCAGCACCCTATCCATACACCCAATGATTAAGCTAGTAGAAATGGAAAAAAAAAAAAGAAGAAAGAAATAGTACAATTAATTAATGAGATGGGCCAAAACTCAACTAACATACCATTAGAAGTTTGCAAAACGACAAAAAAGTTCCATTCATCAGTCATTAATTCCTCTATAAAAATAGTAATAATTTATGGCTTCGTCTTATTTTCTAATAAAACGTAAAAAATAGATGTGTGTGAGAAAAAAATGTGAAAGGTAAAAATGATTGTGATAAAAAGAATTATATTTAAATATTATTAAAGGACATATAAATTCATAGGTCCAGTTAGGTGCGATCGAAAGAATTCGCAGTACATCAAGGCAAAAATTTGGAACATCGATTTCAAATGCAAGAGTTGTAAATAGAAAAGGATAAAGTTGTCCAACAAAATATGTAACGGAAGATATAACCCTATATTTAGTATGTTAATCTAATATTTGGTAAATCATACTCCCTCCGTTTTTTAAAAATTCTAACATTTCTGCGTGTCACGTTATCCAATGTACATTTTTATCGCTTAATATCTCAAAATTTATAAAAGTAAAAATTATAAAAATTTGATATTATAAAACTACGCGATTAGACGAATCTAACAAGATCTCACTTGGCTATGTTTTACCTTGTATAACTGTGTTAAAAATTTGAATCAAAGTTATTCAATGAATAGTAACAACTATGCAAATGTTACCATTATTTCTAAACGGAGGAAGTATCAAATATTTGGTAACCATATCTAATATTCCAAATAATATCTTTTCCTGATCGATTATAGTTAATAAATAGGGTAACAAATCTATTAATCATCATTCAGCGATGCTACAAAAAATAATTCAGTGATGGTATCAAAAATAGTTCATGAAGAATTCAGCGACAGTACATAGCATAATTCAGCGACGTTGCCCTGCATAATTCAGCGATGCTACCAAAATACAATTCCGCGATGCTACCAAAAATAATTCAGTGATGCTATCAAAATATTTCAGCGACACTATCTAACAGATTTCAGCGATCATGACTAGCATATTTCAGCGACGGAAACAAGAAGAATTCAACGATGCTACCAAAAATCAAACCACTTATGCTGTCAAATATATTTCACCGACTATATGTAGATGAATTCAGCGATCATACCTAGAAGAATTCAGCGACTCTACCAAGAAGAATTCAGCGACTCTGCAAGAAGAATTCAGCGATGCTACAAAATACAATGCAGTGATGATACCAAAAATAATTCAGCGACGTTTTCATGAACAATTCAACGACCTTATCAAGAACAATTCAGCGATGCTATCAAGAACAATTCAGCGACTTTTCGTCAACAATTCAGTGACTCAAGTAGCAGCATATCGGGTACGTTTTCATGAATAATTCAACGACTTTATTTTAAAAACATTTTAGCGACGTATATCTATGTATAGCAATATAATTAAGCAAATTGGAGGGTAATGTAAGATGAAATGCGGAGAAGAACAACAACGTTCATTTTCCAATAATATAACAAATTTACTATTTTAACCCTCAAGTTAATCTTAACCATCAATTTACAAATTAAATCAACGGTTCCAGTACACCGCAGTACATCAAGACAAAAGTGTCAATCGCACCCTAACTTAAACCCTAAATTCATATACTTTAGAAAATAGTAAGAGTTAACTTGAACAATTATAAGATCCTAGCTAATTGTTTAGGTAAAATTTCAATTTTGAATTCTTGTTATTAATGCTGAAAACATTTTTGAAGATGTTTAATTTACTGAGTAAGCTCATCCAATTTTGGGTGATCAGCTTTAAACGTCAAAGAGATTTAAGAAATTCTTTTGAAAGCAAAATTGTCGTCTAAGTAGTATAGTAAGTAGGTCACACGCATCTTTCGCACATTTAATTCCTCAATTTTTTTTATTTTTCCAAAATTTTCCAACATTCCACATATTTGTAATCATTTCAAATTGGCCCAATATGCTTCCTCCGTTTTTCAATATTTGCAACATTGTAAATTATTGCACTATTCATTGGACTGCTTTGATTTCAATTTTTATCATACTTATACAAGTTAAAATATAGTCAAGTGGGAGTTTTTAAATATTGAACTTTTAGAATTTTTATTTGTACCGAACTTGAGTTATTGATGGTTTAAAATATATATTGGACTGCGCGCTGTGTAGGTACGTAGCAAATATTGAAAAACGGAGGAAGTATACTATATTTGTTTTATCCATTGTTTCATTTTAACTCTTTTGAAAGCAAAATTGTCGTCTAAGGCCCACACTTTTTGTATATACTAGACGACTAGAGCTATCAAAATACATTTTAATACATGGATAATAAAGGAGCATACTCCATTGGTCTTTGTTAATTTCAATAAAATTTTAATAATTTTAAATTATAGAAATATTTTGGAGCCAGCAGATTGATGAACAGAATGTAGGGTAATATAGTGGCACTAGGGTGTAAATGAGACTGATAGGCTCGTAAAATATTTGGGCTCGACTCGATCAAAACTCGACTAAAGCTCGACTCGAATTCGAGATCGGCTCGGAAGGTTAATGAGCCCGAGCCGAGCTAACCAATACTCGGCTCGAAAGCTCATCTCAATTATACATAGTAAATGTATAATCTATTTATTAATCCTATAAATTTTCTTTTCTATTTTTTGTTTTTTATGTTAGAAGTAGGAACTCGGAATAGTTTAATATATTAAATCTATTAAACTTCAATCATTCAAGTTTTTAATTTCACTATTTAATAATTTGACAATTATTCTTATTTTATATCGAGCTTAGTTTGGGAATGGAGACCTGGTCCAGTGGTAATGTCCCATCTATCCATCTTTTTAACTTGTGTGATTTGAGCCCCTACGCATATTTATTAACATATGAGTGTCAATGTTAAAAAAAATAAAATAAAACAAAAAAAAGAAAAAACTCGAGCTTTATTCGAGCCTTGAGCCGAGCTCGAACTCGGCTTTTTTATGTCGAGCTCGAGCTGAGCTCAATTTTTTAAAGCTCGTCGAGCTTCGAGCTCGAGCCGAGCCGAATTTTTCCTTAATCGAGCCGAGCCGAGTCGAGCCAGGCTCGAGCTCGGCTCGGCTCGTTTACACCCCTAAGTGGCACATATGTTTGCTCCCAAACGAGACCCTCTATAAGTATAATTTTTTAAATAGTTTATGAATTTCTTGTATAAGTATGTAGTGTATAAGTATAACAAATTGATGCAGAGCAGTACATAATAGTGGTACATATCATTATATTGTAGACAGATAATGTAGATGCTCAAGTGTCAAGCGTGCAATCAAGACCTTTTTTTTACAGTATATATATATATATATATATATATATATTTTAATTCCAATTTGACTCAACTTGAAATCTGGTTGAAGCACCCAAGCTACGGACCAATTTTTACTTGCGAAATAGTAAAGGTCTTATCCCCGGCCAATTATTAAAAATAAAAAAATACAAATAAAATATTCTCTATTAATCAAAGAAATTTAGACTATATTTAACTCCTAATCATTATAAAATGCTATAAAACCATTTTTCTTCTGGTTATTACCAGGATCTGGCTCTTTCTTTGAGGGCTAGGAATGACGAGGATGGGTCATCTATGCGACAATTTTTTTTTTCTAAACAGTCTATAAAAATTAGGAAATAGTGGTGGGAGCTCATTACATACCAATTATAAAATGATAAAGTAAGAGATAGGAGGCCAGATGAGGAATCGAACACGCAATCTATAAATTAGGAGTTGAGAGACTTGATCACTAAGGTAAGTCCCGTGCCTGACAATTTCTTTTACTGAACCTGAATTTGTCCCAACTCAACCCAATTCCTTCCTTATTCCATAATCAAATACTACTAGTATTTTCAATTCCATCCAATAATAGTAGTAATAACCAGAAGACTCTATCTAGCCAGTACGAACACTCTCTCTAGTCTCTCCCTCCTCTCTTGAGTTAGTAGTCACAGTATGACTATGATGAATCAACTCCACTCCCCAACCCCTACTACAAATAGTCATCTCACATCTCTCTCCTTTTCCACTTCTCTCCCAAACTACCTTCCAGCTTCAATTCCCCCAAACAAACACAGTTTTCAAACAATCATAATAATAGTACTACTAAATAAATCTATTACAGGCAAGGGTAAGGGAAAAGGGAAAAGGGAAAAGGGAAAGGGAAAGCATCATCATCAGCAGCACATAATCATATCATGGGAGTGGCCGAAGAAGCGCACAACGTACGGGTGGTGGGGTCCGGCGACCAGACCATCGTCCTCGCCCACGGATTCGGCACCGACCAATCCGTCTGGAAGCACCTCGTCCCTCACCTCGTCGACGACTACCGCGTCGTCCTCTACGACAACATGGGCGCCGGCACCACCAACCCGGACTACTTCGACTTCGATCGCTACTCCTCCCTCGATGGCTACGCCCTTGACGTCATCGCCATCCTCCACGAGCTCAACGTCTCCTCCTGCATCTACGTCGGCCACTCCGTCTCCGCCATGATCGGCGTCATCGCCTCCATCTCCCGCCCCGACCTCTTCACCAAACTCATCGCCATCTCCGCCTCCCCAAGGTCCTTCCTTACTCCTTATTAATTCTAAATTTAGTAAAAAGATTCAATTTTTAATTGTTCCGATTTCCAATTTTTTTTTTTCCCTTGATTGATTCAATTGAGTACTAAATTGCGAGATTCGATCTTTAGGTATGTGAACGATCCGGATTACTACGGGGGATTCGATCAGGAGGAGCTGCTGGAGTTATTCGAGGCGATGCGGTCGAATTACAAGGCGTGGTGCGGCGGATTCGCGCCGCTGGCGGTGGGGGGCGACATGGAGTCGGTGGCGGTCCAGGAGTTCAGCCGGACGCTGTTCAACATGCGGCCGGACATAGCGTTGAGCGTGATGCAGACGATTTTTTACAGCGATGTTCGGCCGTTGCTGGGACACGTCACCGTGCCCTGCCACATCATCCAGAGCATGAAGGATTTGGCCGTTCCCGTGGTGGTTTCGGAGTACCTGCACCAGCACCTCGGCGGACAGTCGATCGTGGAGGTCATGTCTACGGACGGACATCTGCCGCAGCTGAGCTCGCCGGACGTGGTGGTTCCGATACTGCTCCGGCACATTAGGTATAATATTGCGGCCGCCTGATGTGGGATTGTTTGGTTGGGCTTTGTGTTTCTAGATTTCCCACTTCTCTTCTTTTACCTTTTCTTTTTAAAATTTTAATTTCAACAAATGTTGTATGTCCAATGTTGTAGAATTAATTAATTAAGGTAGTACTCAACTCCTCTTACTTCCAGTATGAATATTGTAGGTTTGATTTTCCCCCCAATTTTCTATCTCTCTCTTTTATTTATTTATAATGAGGTAATAAACATTTTAGGCCATTACAAGACATCACTTCCGTTTTTGGGCCATGCAAAAATCAATTTCAAATTTTAGGCCATTAGAAATCATCTTTGACCAAATTAAGGCCATTTAGATTTATTTTGACTTTTTCAAACTTCAATTCACCCTACCAACTTTGGTTTATTATATTTTGACCCCATGTTTTAGTTTCTTCATCTCCTTTAGTCCAATAACCGCCCATCATGCTTCCGATAATAAAATTAAGCACTAAACTCCATACCGTGGGTTTCACCGCCTTGCTGCCGGGTTTCTCAAGCTCCAGGATTTTACGGACTTCCTCCAACCACGCAGCCGCAACCGATGGTTCACCGATTCTTGTCTCCTTCAGCAGCAAACAGCACAATCCTATTTCGTTTCCTACCTTAAGATGTAACAAGTTTTGGGGTAAAGGGTTTTACCTATATATCGGAATATTTGGAAGCCTGGATTTTATTGAAGAAATGTTAAAAATATTATTCAAATATAATTCTCCTAATGGAGAAGACAGACACTTAGCTCCTCATGGAGGAAGCAAAACACTTACCCGGATCAATTTATTTCCAGTCAGTTCCTCTCATTTTCATGAAAGAAATTACTTTTAATAAAATATTGTCTTATAGAAAGTTCAAGAATTTCCTCTGGAAATTTCTATTTTTTATTTCCAAAATTTGGAAATAACTCGTTGATTTCAAATTAAATGAATCCATTAAATAATTAAATCTTCACCATTAAGAGATAAAATATTATAAATAATATAACTAAAATGTTCTTCAATAAAACCTAGACTCTGATACCAATTTTCATGCGTTTGGGTTTCATTTGTATAGAAAATTTTGGAATAGGACAAAAGTATATAAAGTCAAACCTTTTGGGGTTTCAAAGGAAAAAAAAAAAGTTGTTGGGTTGTTAATTAATTTCAAATTGGTCCTTATGGCTTAATTTCATTCAACATGTGTTTGTAATGGCCTAATTCTGGAAATTCAATTAAGAGTGGCCTAAAAGCAGAATAGGCGCCTTGTAATGGCCTTTTTTATTTATTTCCCCATTTATAATTTATATATGGTATAGACTTCCATCATCCATTTTTATTTTCTAGTATGTATAAGTTATTTAGTAAAAAAAAAAATTAATTAAGGTACCCTTAGCTTATTTTCCAAATGTGGACGGAATTAATTAGCGTGGTAAATTTTTGGATAACCAAGGACGTTTAAGAACAAACGTGTGGTAAATTTTTATAATGCTAAATATTTTATATTTATTTAAAATTTGATTATGGTGTTTATTTTAGTTAAGTATAATTAAGTAATTCTTGTAGATATTGTTATCATTTGTTATACCTACAAACCTATTGTGTTTTTATATAAATTTATTACAGTTTCTTTTTTATTCTAAAATGTAATTTTTGCAACCGGACCGATCATGGACTACGTTTTGCTTAAGTAATTTATATAGGATTAATTGTGTAGACACCAATTGACTTGGATAAATTATCTCTAGCTGTTTTTCAGGTGAATTTGCTTTTCTATTGCTTTTTATTTTAATATACATTTAAAAAGAAAAAAATATCTTGCAAATAAATACTAGTACTAGTACTATTTTAAAGTGGAATTATTTCTTTTCTTCTTTACTTTAACCTATAACGATATATTCTCCTACAACTATCGCATTCATTAATTAAAGTCAAAAAATATACTTACTAGAATATTTTTATTTCCGATAAAATTTATAAATGAGAATTTTATTATGCAACAAGATTATGTTAGTTTGCTACTTACAAAATTCGAGCAATTACCATTTCCTTTCAATTAAGTACTTTATACTCATCGATCACTTTTCTAATGTCAAAAATCATAGAATATATATATATATATATATATAAATACATTTGTTAACCAAGAAATTTTTGAAGGAGTAAAACCTCTCTTTGATTCATGAACCAAGAAGGATTACAAGATTTGCAGAATGGAAATTACAGGAATAAAATAAAGCTGTAAAGGAATTTGAAGTGCAAAATAAATAATCAAAAACTACGGAAAGCGATAAATAAACATAAGGAATTGCATAAAGTAAAATATTAAAAGTGCGGATTCTCTTTGAGAGGTGTTGGCCTCCCTCTTGTGATGCCGCTTCAAAATATTTATAGGGAATGACACCAGCCTCCTTAAGTTGTAACACCTTGTAACGTTTCCACGATTCTCTCCTCTGATGGCGCCCAGCTTTGATGACTCCGTAATCCTCTCCAAGGCTCCTTATGAACGCCGCCTTCTCTATCCCTTGCGATCGTCTTCATCCGGATTTACTTGTGGACTGGGCCAACTACTTTAGTTATTGGGCCGAAAAATGATGGGCTTTAATAACTTTTGGGTGTTAACAGATGCCCCCCTTGCGCTTTTGGTCGATGAAACTGAGACTGAAATGCGCATATATTTTGATAATGCCGCCGTCGGCAACTCGAAATTGAGAAACCGTGCAAATCACTCAAAGGGATTTTTTTTTTTAATAGGCCGCCAATACTTTTTTGACGCTGCCATTGCGAGGAGCTACCGGGCCGCCATCGTCTTCGTCCGCCACCAACTCTCCACGGGCCGCCATCGCCCTCATCGTGAGACACCGCCAGCCTCATCTCTGCCGAGCGCCGCCATCCCTGGGCCGTCAACTAGTCGAGCGTCGCCAGCCCACGAGTGCTCTTCCTAGTCTTGGATCGCCGCCATCGATTGTGGAGCGCTGCCAATGAACCTTGCGCCGCCAGCCTCGGTTGAGTGTCGCCAGCCGCCAGCATGCCCAGCCGCCAGCATTGCCCGGCCGCCAGCATTGCTCGGCCGCCAGCCTTGCCCGGCCGCCAGCCTCGCCTTGGCCGCCAGCCATCCAGCCTGCCGCCAACATGCCGGCCGCCAGCCTCGGTTGAGTGTCGCCAGCCTCGCGCTCCGGCCGCCAGCATTGCCCGGCCGCCAGCATCGCCCGGCCGCCAGCATCGCCCAGCCACCAACCCGGCCGCCCGCATTGCCCGGCCGCCAGCCTTGCCTTGGCCGCCAGCCATCCAACCTGCCGCCAGCATGCCGGCCGCCAGCCTCGGTTGAGTGTCGCCGCGCTCCGGCCGCCAGCATCGCCCAGCCGCCAGCATTGCCCAGCTGCCAGCATTGCCCGGCCATCAACCCGGCCGCCAGCATTGCCCGGCCGCCAGCCTTGCCCGGCTGCCAGCCTCGCCTTGGCCGCCAGCCATCCAACCTGCCGCCAGCATGCCGGCTGCCAGCCTCGGTTGAGTGTCGCCAGCCTCGCGCTCCGGCCGCCAGCATCGCCCGGACGCCAGCATCGCCCAGCCGCCAGCATTGCCCGGCCGCCAGCCTCGCCTCGGCCGCCAGCCATCCAGCCTGCCGCCAGCATGCCGGCCGCCAGCCTCGGAGTTGAGCGCCGCCAGCTCGGAGTTGAGCCGCCAACATGAGAGACAAACCACCGGTCGGAGTCGAGCCGCCATACCCATCCTCAGCCTCCAGTCTCTTCTCCAGCCGCCAAGTCCAGGGTCGTCCTAGTCCTCGGGCGCCATCACCTCATGCCCAGGCACCAGCCTCAACTAGCAACTATTCGGCCTCCAAGGCCGCTGTTGATGGCGTTCCATGGCTACTATCCAGGGTTTTTACCACCCAAGGTTATTGCATTGGTCACCACCCTTAGTTCGTCTTCCTTTTTATCATGTTTCAATTTCTCAAAAGAAGTCTCGTGTGTTGGTAGACGCTTCTCAGACGGTGTTCTTACTGGAGTTTCTTCATGTAGCGACATTTCTCCAAATCTTTGTGTTAAATCCCTCACTACTCGTCCAGATCTAAGTTGTATACACTTCCAAGCGGATATGGTTTCCACTTCGCGTCCCACTGGGCGTGCCAATTTGTTAACCAAGAAATTTTTGAAGGAGTAAAACCTCTCTTTGATTCATGAACCAAGAAGGATTACAAGATTTGCAGAATGGAAATTACAGGAATAAAATAAAGCTGTAAAGGAATTTGAAGTGCAAAATAAATAATCAAAAACTACGGAAAGCGATAAATAAACATAAGGAATTGCATAAAGTAAAATATTAAAAGTGCGGATTCTCTTTGAGAGGTGTTGGCCTCCCTCTTGTGATGCCGCTTCAAAATATTTATAGGGAATGACACCAGCCTCCTTAAGTTGTAACACCTTGTAACGTTTCCACGATTCTCTCCTCTGATGACGCCCAGCTTTGATGACTCCGTAATCCTCTCCAAGGCTCCTTCTGAACGCCGCCTTCTCTATCCCTTGCGATCGTCTTCATCCGGATTTACTTGTGGACTGGGCCAACTACTTTAGTTATTGGGCCGAAAAATGATGGGCTTTAATAACTTTTGGGTGTTAACAACATTAGTAGTTGTAATTAATTTATATATCCATACATTGGTTAGTAGTTGTAAACTTGTAATTAATCTTTTTAGATATGCATGGAAAAAAAAAATGTAAGAATGCAAATAAGGAACAAGTGTGCATAACATTAATATCCCAGTTGTAGTGTTTTTTATTAAAGAAAATAACCAATTGAAAACTCGTGACCTGCGCATACTTTTGACAACAGACATCTCATCTCATCTAATTCATTACTTTTCTAGATAGGTAGTTGAAACATTAAGTTTTTATATGTAAGAAGTGATTCGCTGATTCCCAAACAATCTCGTCCAAGTAAATGAAAATTTTCGACCGGCAGGGGTTGTTGCTCTTCACCTTCATGGCTTCACCCATCTCTTTGCAGTACATGTATATACACTATTTCCATTTCATCTACGTTCGGACATACATACTTCTCTTCTTACACGAACACATATGTGATGGGATAAGTATTTTGTTGATGCGAGAAATGTTTTTTGTGATGTATGCACACACATACTCATAACTAGATTGTACCATATCCGAATTGACAAAAAAGAATACTTCCTCCATTTTCTTTTATTTGCTACGGACCCACTACACACGCAGTCCAATGCACATTTTAAATCATTAATAATTCGAATTCGGTATATGTAAAAAAATTTAAAGTTCGATATTTATAAACCACACGACGAGACGAATTTAACATGATATCACTTGACTATATTTTAACTTGTATAACTATAATAAAAATTTAAATGAAATTTTGTGTGTAAATAGTGACAAATACTCAAATGGGGTTATTATTAGGGTATTACTTGATCAAGGGCAGCAGCCGATAACACACCACAATCTGGAAGGGCTTCTAAGCAAGCTCTGGAATATCTCTTTGCTCGCCATCCCTCTTGGTAGAGGCTATTATAATGTGCTTGTTGAAGATGATTCTTTGCGTGCCGAACTCCTGAGAACAAAATTCTATTCTTTCGACCAAGGCCGAATCAAAGTGCAGCCCTGGATCCCGAACTTTAATTCATACAAGGTGAAGTCCTCTCTTGCCCCTGTGTGGGTTAGAATTTATGAGCTTCCTTTTGAACTGTGGCACAAGCTTGTTATTAAGAATATCGCGGAAGTGGTGGGCAGTGTGGTCAAAATTGATGAGCGGGCACTTGATGGCTCGCTTGGGCATTTTATCCGTGTCTTGGTGGAAGTGGATGTTTTGGAGACACTTCCAGAGAAGGTGAAACTGAACCTCCCGGATTCATTCCTGCATGTCTCCCTGTCCTATGAGAACGTCCCAGTCTATTGCACTTCGTGCCGCACTATGGGCCATCTTCCTGCGGATTGCAAAAAGTGGAAACCCAAGTCGACAGCTCCTCCACTGTTTGGCTTAGGTTGAGCCAAGGACCTTTTTCTCCTCAAGGGAGGCTATCGGAAAAGGATCAAACCGATTACGGGTCCGGATTAACAATAATGCGCCCACAATTGACTGAATCTTCTTTGAATTGATCAAAAACACCAAGATACAATGGAGAATCTACCTGTTGTTAAGAAACAACGGCGGAATTCACCAAGAACAAGGAACCAAACTACCAGTTGCTAAAAAACAACGGTGGATTTGGAAAAGGTAACCGCTACAAACTAGGCTAGATTCTAAGGAAAGCTGTAAAGGAAAGCTGTAAAGAAAGCAGTAAAGATAACAAGGAATTAAATTTGATAAAAGGAATTTGGGGGTTGGATTGATCTCTCTGATTTTGTGTGTGTCGACCCCTATTTATAGCCGGAGCTGGAGTAACCGCTCTCCGGCCGATCCTTCTGAGCCGAATTCTTTCTTTCTTCATTTCGGTTGTTTTGGTTTCGGCTGTTCCCTTCCCATTTCGGCCGAAATCTCTATCAGTCTTGGTTCCCTTCCTTCGACTTTTACTATGGACTATCGGCCTTACTGATCTTAAGCCCATCTTCCTCTGGAACTCTCTCTTCTGGCCCAATAGCTCTTCGCGGCCCATCATTTCGTATGGCCCCAACAGATGCCCTCCTTACTTGGGCGAATTTCTTTCCTAGGAGAAGGAGCCCAAGTAACTCTTCTCCCTCTTCTTCTTCGTGCGCTAACTCCTCCTTAATATCCGGCCACGTCCTTCCGTGCCTCTTCATTTTCCTTTATTTTCGTTTTTAAAATCATTCTCCCCTTTCTGTTTTCCTCATTCTTCCTTCGTCTTCTTGCTTCTTTTTTCCTCGATGGCGCAACCGACTCTTTCCCCTTCTTCTCAAAAGATCAAAGATGTTGAAGATTCCCTGGTTGATACTTCTTCGCTTCGTCCCATTAACGGCGACCTCGTTACTCTTGGGCCTCTTGCGACTTCAACTGAGGCCGCGATTTCTGTTTCTGCTCTTTTTGGGGAATCGAAGACGATCCCCTTGTTTTCGGATTATTTCTCTGTCAAACTTTTCGGCCCTCTCAGTACTTGGCCGTTGGTGACTCAGGAACATATTGCTTGGTACGAAAGGGCCCTTCCTCACTGTGGATTGGATTGGGTTAACTCTGGTGTTAATCACTTGATTAAGCTGAGCTCACAGTCTTTTCCTACTACCTATAACTACATTCAGGCCCTTCTTTGTTTCTGGAACTCATCCATTAATTGTTTCTGCTTCCCATGGGGTATAATGACCCCAACTATTGAGGATGTTAAGCTTCTTCTGGATTTGCCCTCTCTTGGAAAGCCCGTCTTAGGTGTTACCGGTTCCGACAAGCCTACCACGAAAAACACCGGCTATGCTTCAGGGCTCACCTTCTCTTCATGGATTAATAAGTACCGTGGGAATAAGCCCGAATTTTCTGGGGATGAATCTGTGGCTTTTATGATGCACTTCCTTAGCCGATTCTTTTGGTGCGCTCCTGCCAAGAATGTTATTCTTGAGACCTACCCTTTAGCCAAGGCCCATATGAAAGATACTCATTTGCCTCTCGCTGACTATTTCTTGGTGCATCTGTATTCTGGTATTTCGTCCCTGGTTCATGGTTCCGGAAAACGAAAACGTGCTGCTTCTGTTTCGGGGAAGTTGAAAAAAGAACCTGCACCTAAGACGCTGCGACGTTCGACTCGTTCGCCTCTTCCTAGCTCGGCCTCGTCTGCTGATCAGGTTTCCTACCGCTCTTTTCCTCTATCTTTTCCCCCTTGTTTACTATCATCTTCTTAACATTTATTTTCTTTTCTTCTAGGTTCCCCGAGTTACCGTTTCTTCTGACCCTTCCGAGTCACCTAATCCCTCATCTACGGCCCTTGATCTTATTAATGAGAACCCGGCCATTACTTCTAGTATAACTCCTGTTTCTTCGGCCGATATGGGACCAGGATTGACTTCTCGAGTACCTGAGGGTGACAACACTGATTCGACTGTTCCCAGTTCGACTACTTCTCTAGCAGTTGCCCTTCCCTCTTCTTCTATTGCCTCTATTCCTAACCCCTCTCCTGTCCATACTCGGCTGGGAGAATTAGTCGTTGGTAACGTTAATCCTCCTTCACCTTTCCCGGATAGGAATATTCTGGATGACTTCTTTTCCCTTTCATTTGTTTCCTCTTCATCAGAATTTCCTCGTTCTTTCAAAGCCTGCTTGGATAAGCTAGAATGCTTGATTTCTGAACAATCCGACGCCTTCTCCGACCAAACCAAGCTTATCCTTTTGCTTCTCTCATATATCAGGCAAGCCTTTCCTCAAGATCTTCTGGTCTCCGGTCTATCAGATATCGTCGATGCAATGTTCACATGCCTCTTACGGATAGACTTGGAACTTCCGAGCCTCTTGGCCATTCGCAGAACACTTGAAGACGAGCAGGCTTCTCTTACCTTCACAGGGCGGAATTTGACAAGCATGCTTCTGATTACCACTCTTATATGAGTCAGTTATCGGCCAATGATGGCCTCAAATCCAACTATTTGAATCGTCTCTCCACCATTGATTCAGAAATCAGCCGACTTCAACATGAGGCACAAGGCGTGAAGAATGCCTTAGCCGAAGTTGACCAAGAATCGGCTCACTTGCAAGGACTTGTAAAGCAGCTCCACAAATCTGCTCAGGCTCCGAGGGATAAACTCGTCAGTCTCAAAGAGAAAACGGACTATCTTACTTTGAGGTTATCCTTCAGTGACAATGTCCTTGGCGTTTTTCGTGGTTTATGGTCAAACACTCAGGAGGCGCTTGATCATATTCGTTCTGTCGCGGTTCAACTTCCTCCTGTGCCAAATACTTCGACAGTTTCCGATAACCTTTTCGTCAATTCTCCTTCAGGGGATAATCCAAGGAATTCCGGTAATATTTAATTTGTTCTTTTGGTCTTGATGATATACGATGATTATGTCTTCCTTCTCTTTTGATTTCTCTTGTTAGATGCTCAGTGTGATCCTTTCCAGGACACTACCGACAAGCTTTTCTCGTCCCAACCTGATGATCCTCTGGTTTCGGCCGAAGCTGAAGCTCGATCGTATCAGGAGTTCCAATCAGTATTGGATCCGACTTCTGTTCGTAATTTGGCCGCTCCCTCTACCAGTGATTTCGGCGAAGACATTGCTTATGATTTGAGTGGAGATTGAACTTGATGTTATTGTTTTTTGAATGTAATGACATCCCCCTTATTGTATTTCTGGCTTTTATTTCGGCCGATCCACCTTGTATACTTGATCGGCCTATTATCAAATATTTGTCTTTTTGCAGATTTGTTTCGCCTGTTTCTTCCGTGTTCCCAGGGATATTCTCTGATACAATGCTATCTTCTGCAGCTTTATTGGGATTCTTAAAACGTCTCATCCGTAATCAATGCTTTTCTCTTTACGTTTCCATTTTTTGCTATAAATGACATCCCCTTCATTTCTCTCTATAAATACCAACCCTTATTCTCTTCCCTCTCATAATCTCGCAAATATCAATCATGAATACCTTGATGCTTTTAATCTCTTCTCCTCCCTGGCCTCCTTGGCCCGCTGGCTCTTTGGTTGGTCCTTTACTTATAACCCGAAAGCTCTCCTTATATGCAGCGCGAGTTCAGCTAATCCTTTTACTATTACCCTCATATGAATTGGGAACTTTCAATACTTTTCTCAACATGTATTCCGACGGTCATACTCGAGCTCTGCTCTATTTCTTCATATTGCTGTGACCTGTCGTAATCCTACTAATATCGGTCCCAAAGTCTTGGGCGGTCGAATAATAATCGCGCCTTTCTATGGGACCGAACTATCTTCTCGGCTCCGAAGGTCATACCCCTCGAACTTCATCCCTATCTTCAATGCTAAGAAGGGGATGTCCTTGCTGGAGCAGATAAAAATTTTCTTCTTCCTGGTCTGGGAGTTGGCTTTATTGGCACAACCATCTCTTCTCTCGCCGGCCAGAAGAATTTGGGCTTGGGAATGAATGTTGGACATCTACCACTTCAGATCCCACTGGCCTCCGCTTCTTCCTAGCCGTTTTAACCCAGGACGTTTCCCTTGTATATTGTAATTTCGGACTATCGACGCCGTCTTCGGCCGAAGTAGCACCCTCTTTGTACTTGTTCGTTCATGCAATAAAATCTTTATTTTCTGCTTACTTATCATTTAATCCCAAACTGATGGATAATATTTCTTCATGTATCTTGCATTTACTGGATTTGACATCTGCTCACCATTTTCGTCCACCAAAATGTATGCTCCATTCGATAATTTGGTATGAACAATAAATGGTCCCTCCCAATTGGGACTCCACTTACCTAATCGGCCATCCTTATGCTTGGGTGGCCATATAACTTTCCAAACTAAGTCTCCAACTTCAAACCGCTTAAGACGAATTCGCTTATTGTACCAATCGGCCACAACATCTTTGTTTTTCTGCAAATTCTCAAAGGCTTGCATCCGATTGGAGTTAATTTCCAATAACTCATCTTTCATCGCACAATCGTACTGTTCGACCGACATTGAATCCGCTTGGTTTGTTCTCAAAGTCGGCACTGTTATTTCGGCTGGCAACACAGCGTCCATTCCATAAGTCAGCCGAAATGGTGTAAACCCAGTGGCTGAAGTTTTAGCATTTCGATAAGCCCATAATGCCTCTGACAGCTTCTCATGCCACTTCCTTGGTTGGTCTTCGATCATTTTTTTCTTTATAATTCCTATTAGCTGTTTGTTTGTGGCCTCTGCTTGTCCATTTCCTTGTGGGTAATATGGTGACGAATGCACAATTTTTATTCCGTATTCATCTGCAAAGGCCTTGACTTTTTCTCCCACAAATACAGTTCCTCTATCTGTTAGAATCGTCTGTGGGATCCCAAATCTATAAATCAATTGTCTCTTGATAAACTCGATCACCTCTTCTTGTGAAATACTGACATACGCCTGAGCTTCGGCCCATTTCGTGAAGTAATCTGTTGCCACTAGCACGAACTCATGTCTTTTAGATGAAGAGGGATGAACTTTTCCTATAATGTCCATGGCCCATCCTCGAAACGGCCATGGTTTGATCATTATGTGTAATTCTTCGGCCGGTAACTTCTGAATCGGCCCATGTTTCTGACATTCGTTGCATCCTCTCGCATATGTTTCACAATCAATACCCATATTCGGCCAATAATATCCCAGCCGAATAATACTCCACTTCATCGATTTTCCTGCCCGATGTGCGCCACATATTCCTTCATGAACCTCTCCCATCACCCTTCTGGCATCTTCTTCTCCGACACATCTGAGCAATACTCCATCAATAGCACGCTTGAATAATAATCCTCCTATTATGACGTAATCCATCGCTTTCCGCTTTTCAGCTGTATTAGCCTCCGAAGGATCTTCTAATGTTTGTGATATCTTCTTTATCCATTCGGCCTTCTCTGTTTCGGCCAAATGTACTTCCACATTTCCTGCTATCGGCATCAGCCGATATTTAGCTGCGTGTTGAGCCAATTCATTGGCTACTTCGTTCTTCTCCCTTGGGATATATTCAATATATACCTCATCGAATTCTTCTAACAAATTAACCGCTTCTTCGTACAATCTAATCAACTGAGAACTCTTAACCGAAAAATTGCCTAATAATTGCTGAACAACTACTTGTGAGTCCCCTCTGATATTAATTGCTTTGACTCCTTCTTCTATCAACCGTTGTAATCCCGAAATCAACGCTTTGTATTCAGCTTGGTTATTCGTATATGACTCTGGCAATTGCACGAAATACTTGTATACCTTGCCCTCCGGTGTTTGTAGGGTAAACCCTGCTCCGACTCCTGAAACGGCTTTAGAACCATCAAACATCATCACCCATGGTTGCAAGTATACAATTCCTATCTCATCGACTTCTTTCGGCCGATCTTGATGATCGATGTCATCGGTCATCGGATGTATCGCATGGTCAGCCAGAAAATCGGCTACAATCTGTCCTTTCATAGCCCTCAAAGGTTGATATCTTAAATCGTATGCATTTAATTTCATGGCCCATTTGGCCATTCTTCGGCTACTGACCGGATCATTCATCATAATCTTGACTATGTCAACCGAAGCCACCACTATCACTTGCCTCGGTTGAATATAATATTCTAATTTCTGGCATGCATGATAAAGACTTACATAATTTATGAATCGGCGAGTACCTTACTTCGGCGTCCCTTAGGATTCGGCTTAGATAGTAAATCGCCCGATCCCTTCCTTCATCGTCTTCTTGTGCCAATAATGCTCCAATAGATTCTTCGGCCGCTGCTATATACAACTTCAATGGCCGTCCTAAAATCGGAGGAACCAACACAGGTGGATTCATCAAATCCTGTTTCAACTGTTCGAAGGCTTTTTGTTGGTCGATTCCCCATTTGAACTCCTCTTCCTTCTTCAACCTCAATAAATCGGTTAGTGGTTTTGACTTTCCAGCCGCATTTGCTAAGAATCGTCTCAGGAAACCGATTTTTCCGAGAAATTTCTGTAAACTCTTCTTATCATGTAGAGGTTTGGCTTCTTGAATGGCCCTGGTCTTGTTCGCATTAACTTCTATACCTTTGTTATGTACCAGGAACCCGAGAAAATTTCCTGCCTGTACTCCGAAAGCACACTTGGCTGGATTCATCTTGACTCCGTGCAGCCTCATCCTCATGAACACCTTTCGCAAATCGTTCAAGTGGCTTTCGATATCTTTGGATCTGACCATGACGTCGTCGATATAAACTTCAACACAATCCCCTATGAGGTCATGGAAAACATAGTTCATGGCTCTCTGGTATGTAGCTCCTGCATTCTTCAGTCCGAACGGCATCACTACCCATTCGTATATCCCTATAGCACCAGGGCACCGAAATGCAGTCTTGTGAATATCTTCTTCGGCCATAAAAATTTGGTTGTATCCTGAATATCCATCCATGAAGGACAACATTCCCTGTTTTGCGGCCGAATCAATCAACAAGTCAACAATAGGCATCATATACTCATCTTTTGGAGTGGCTATATTAAGATTCCTGAAATCAATACAAACTCTCAATTTTCCATTCTTCTTTATTACAGGAACAATATTTGATAACCATTCTACATATTTAGCTGGCCTAACAAACCCGGCCGCTAACAGTTTCTCTATTTCTTCTTTTATTTTTGGGACTATTTCGGGCGCTGCCCTCCTGGCCGGCTGTTTGTGCGGCCTGAACCCTTCTTTAATTGGCAATCTATGTCCCACAATTGACCGCTCCAATCCTGGCATTTCTGTATAGTCCCATGCAAAACAATCTTTAAATTCGATCAGCACTTCCTTGAATCGGCTTGTCACTTGCTGGTCCAAATTCGCACTCAAAGGGATCTCCCTCGGGTGTTCCTCTGTACCAACGTTGATCATCTTCAGAGGATCTTGGGCTCTGAAGTCTGGTGTTCTTTTCGGAATAGAATCTATGAGTTCGCTCCAATTTGCTTTTCCCTCCGAAGACGCGAGTTCGGCCGATTCGAACTCGATCGTTTGCTTCGGTTGTGAATTCATTATTTACTTTCTTCATCAAGTGGCCGTACATCGGCCTGATATCCGATCTCAAACCCCAAGTCTGTCCAATCGCACTCGACGACCTGCGGGTACCTCTCCCCAACCACTGCTAAGAATGGTTGTATGGGCTCTTCATATAGCACCGCATCAATTCGGCCGGCTGAGCTGACTGAGAACGGAGGTTGATCACCATCTACTTCTTCCACTGTGCCATCCTTTTTCCAGAACCATACTTTCTGGTGAAGCGCTGATGGCAAACATCGGGATGTATGAATCCAGCATCGGCCTAGTAGGGCCGCATACGGGACTTCTGCATCTACCACAAAAAACATGGTCGGAATCGAGATCGTTCCGACTGTTACATCCACTAGAATACATCCTTCAGCCGCAGTTTGAGCTCCCACGAAACTCATTACCTTCATTCTTGTAGGGAGTAAATCTTCCTTCGAACGGCCTATCTTTGTCAATGTGGATAACGGCATGATATTAACAGTGGCTCCACCGTCGATAAACATTCTTCTGAGTGGTCTCCCATTGACCCAACCTTTGACGTATAAGGGCCTCACATGCTGAGACATTTTCGCAGTTGGAGGCAAAATCGTGCCTGGTTGAGCTTCTGGAACAAATGCTTTATATCCTTCTTCAATTGATTTCTCTATTTCGGCTTCCGGCCGAAATACCTCAAGTTTATCGAAACAAAAATCCACTATAGGTTCTTCATCACCATAGTATTCCCCTTCCTTCTGACAGAAAACCACAGCTGGTTCAGAATCCGACCAGTATTCCTCTTTTTCTTCTGTGGTTACCGTCACCATATTCGCGCTAGATCCAAAGTCGAACTTAAACTGCCCGATAGAGAGTGAATCGCTATTCGGGATGATAGTTGTCTTTGGTTTCCATTCCCTGGTTCGGACTGGTCTAGGCTTCCATTCTTCTTTCGATTTCGGCTGCTCACTTTCAGCCTTTACCTGAGTTGTTTTCGGCCAAAATTCGGTCTTGTTTTTCATTCGATCTCGTTCTTCTTTCGGCTGCTTCTCTTTCTTCCCTTCGGCTGTTTTCATCCTAGCCGAAAATACTTTATCCAGAATTCTTCCTTCGTCCGAAGAACAGTCATCCGGAAAGTCTCCTTCCATGTGCATCATCTCATACTCTTCTTCTTCATATGCAGCAGCTGCTTTAAGCCGTTGCATTCTTCGTTTGTAAGTCCGATAGGATCCCTTCCCCTTTGGGACCTTCTTGTCTTCTGCCCTCCAGGCTGCATTTTCAAATCGGTGTTGGCCGAAATGCCTTGCCTTCGGGGAATTTTGGACCCATTGGCCCACCTGAGTATTTGCTGGTGGCCTTCTGAACCTCTTCATTTTTGGGGAAACAACTTCTTCAGGGACAGTAATCTGGATTACTGTCTTCCCATTTCTTTTATCAGCTGTTAGCTTCATCTCAGAATCCCAACCGTTGGTTATGATCTTTAAGGTTGGCCTTTCACTTACGTTCTTGACTTCCCCTTCTGAATATTTGTCCGATTGCTTAATCCATTCCTTAATCTCATAACCTCCCAATCGGTCGAACACATCCGAAGTCTTTTCCTTCTCCTTCCCCTTCTGTGGTGATCCTAACCTTTTCCATACTCCTGTCTTCTTCTGAGCCGATGGCTGACTCCCAAGCCTATCGTGCACAGAACTTTTGCTGGATGATGGTCGGTCTCCCAATCGATCGTGTACGGATCTATTTTGATCAGGATGTACCATTACCATGTTCGCAGCAGGAAATGGATTCTTATCTATTGCCATGAGTCTATCCGGGAACTTCAATTTCCCATCATCTACATGCTTTTGGATCAGCTTTCTGAAGTGTCCACAAACTGCTGTAGAGTGCGTGGCTGATCCGTGGAATCTACACCAGCCTGCTTCCAATTGCTCCTTGGTAGGCTGCGGATGATTCGCTTTAAACTCCAATAGCCCATTTTTCTGGCAATAATCAAATATCTCGTCCATCTGAGATAAATCAAACGAATAAAACCTTTGAGACTCATCTCTGGCCTCTCCTTCTTTTTCCTTGCCTCTGACTGGTCGAAGAGCTGGACAAGTCATCGGTTTTTTTATTACTAATTCAGCTGTTGCTATTTCGGCTAAGGCAGGAACGTCATCTACGTTGTATTCTTCTTTAATTTCGCATCTATCCAAAGACTCTGCGAAAGAAGCAGCTGATTGGATAGGTTGCGATCTTCCACTCTGACTTCGGCTTGACTTGAAAGCCGCTTGTTCTGCTAAATAAGTTTCCATCCTTATAGCTTCGGCCGTGAGTTCGGCTACAGTTCTTGGTCTAGTAACCATCAACCTATCTTTGATGGCAAACTTCAAATTCTGCTTCAGGATTTGAATATACTCATGTTCCGGTAGCATTGTTTTCAGCTGAGCCTTTACTGCATAAAATCTCTCGATGAACTCAGTAACCGATTCTGTCGCCTTCTGTTTAGTTGACGTAAGGTCAACAACCGATATTTCCGGACTAGTATTATAAAATCGGTCATGAAATAACCGCTCCATTTCTGCCCAAGTATTGACCGATCCTGCTGGCAGATTAATGTACCATTCGAATGCTGGGCCCGTGAGCGATAAACTAAACAATATTAGCTTATGGAAGTCGTTTTGAGCGATCCTGGTGCATTGAGCCGTAAATCAGCCAATATGTTCGATCGTAGATCGACCGACTTCCCCTGAAAATGTGTTGAAATCGGGAACCTTCACTCCTCTAGGCAGTGGATATTGCTCTTCAATATAATCCGGATAAGGCTTCCGGTACATCGGCCGATTCTCCTGGCCGATGAGATTCCCAAACTGTGTGCGAATAATCTCAGCAATAAGCTCTCTATCAACCAACTGTGGCGGATTTGGTTGTTGCGGCACATATTGCTGTTGTACCACTGGAATAGGCGGTTGCACTGCCAGTTGATGCGGTTGATTCTGTTGGTGATCAAATCTCAATGGTGGAGGAGCAAAAGGACGTGGTCCTTGCCCTCCAAGCGGCCGGTAGGCCGCCTGCTACTGGAAATTATGGGGAGTTTGCATCGCAGGTGGCTGATTCTGTGCCATCTGTGCTTGCTGCGTTCCCATCGGATACGTACTCCTTGCCAATTCGGCTCTAAGTAACGCTGGCATTGCTGCCAGGATGTTGCCTTCTATTTGCCTGACCGAATTGGTAACCGCCGCTTCTACCATAAATTGAACTTGATCATGGAACCGCGGGGTTAAATCGTCATTTGAGAACTCTTGGTGGTGGAAGCTTGAAGGTCCGGGGAATCCGGGGGGGAATTCTCTGTCTGCAGTGCGCTCTTCCTGGATCGGCGGCAAATCAGTCCTTGCCGCCGTATTAACTGCTGGAGTTGCTTGCGTCTCAAACGTCATTTTGCGTCCCACTGGGCGTGCCACTGTTTGTCTTAGGTTGAGCCAAGGACCTTTTTCTCCTCAAGGGAGGCTATCGGAAATGGATCAAACCGATTACGGGTCCGGATTAACAATAATGCGCCCACAATTGACTGAATCTTCTTTGAATTGATCAAAAACACCAAGATACAATGGAGAATCTACCTGTTGTTAAGAAACAACGGCGGAATTCACCAAGAACAAGGAACCAAACTACCAGTTGCTAAGAAACAACGGTGGATTTGGAAAAGGTAACCGCTACAAACTAGGCTAGATTCTAAGGAAAGCTGTAAAGGAAAGCTGTAAAGAAAGCAGTAAAGATAACAAGGAATTAAATTTGATAAAAGGAATTTGGGGGTTGGATTGATCTCTCTGATTTTGTGTGTGTCGACCCCTATTTATAGCCGGAGCTGGAGTAACCGCTCTCCGGCCGATCCTTCTGAGCCGAATTCTTTCTTTCTTCATTTCGGTTGTTTTGGTTTCGGCTGTTCCCTTCCCATTTCGGCCGAAATCTCTATCAGTCTTGGTTCCCTTCCTTCGACTTTTACTATGGACTATCGGCCTTACTGATCTTAAGCCCATCTTCCTCTGGAACTCTCTCTTCTGGCCCATATCTTATGGCCCAATAGCTCTTCGCGGCCCATCATTTCGTATGGCCCCAACAGAACATAAGGAAGTCAATGTGGATCAGGAGGATACTTTTACCATTCCTAAGCGGACATGGAAACCTCGGAGCCCCCGGAATAATGCACGAGTGCCGCAGAACCCTACCCCCTCAAATTACTTTGATGCGCTCCAGGAGACAGCAGCTGGTTCCTCTGATGATAACAGGTTGCAGGCGGAGTCCCCTAGAGCACAGGATCGCGTTGGGCATACTCTTGATACGGCCGAAGTTAACATGCAGTTGGCTATTTACTCGGACCACGCCACTTTGGATTGTGAGGATCCTATATCTGAGAATTCTGATTCTCAACTTGGTGAAGTCCCTCCCTCCATGCATATTATCCCCTTCCCGAGTGATCCTGCGGACAAGGACGCTGGTCCTGCCTGCCTTCCCTCTCGGCTAGACGGACCGATCACGCGTTCACGCGGACATCAGCTACATATCATTAACCCCACAACTGAAGCCAGTAAGATGATGCAACTTTTTGTGGCAAAGAACTGGGATGACCTGCAGCCAAAGCATGGCAAGAGGCGTCGTAAAAATTGAGAGTCCTGTTTTGGAATATCCGTGGGATTGGAAATCCACCATCCCAGATTGCGCTTAAAGAATTGTGTTACAAGCATAAGCCGTACTGGTTGGCTCTAGCAGAGCCCAAAATTCTCATCTCGGACATTAAGGATTTCTATTGGAATAATACTACTCTACAACTTGCTGGAATCAACTCTCGCGCGAATAAGCGTCCTAATATTTGGGCCTTCTACAATGCGACCTTCATCTCCAAGGTCAGGCAGGTCTTCCATTCGGAACAAATTATAATTTTTGATTTTGAGTTCAACAACACCGAATATAGGGTGGGATTCGTTCATGCGCATAATGATCGATCCCTGCATTCTGCTCTTTGGATGGAAATTGCTGCCAACATTCATGATAACATGATTATTATGGGGGATTTTAACACGACTTTGGGTGCACATGAGCACCTTAATCACTCGGGTGTGGAGGGTCGAAGCTCCACAGATTTGCTGGACTTCCTCAACGCCACTAATTTCAATGACGTTAGTCTCCATGGCCATAAATTTACTTGGTACAAACGGTCTCCCTCTCGGAATATCCAGGCTTCTCGGATTGACAGGGTGCTTGTCTCGGATGGGTTGATGGAGCTTTGGGACAATGTTCATCTGACGACTCTAGCCAGGCAAAACTCGGACCATACTCCTATTTTTTTGAAATGTGAGTCCAGCGCCCCCGCTCCTGGGCCCTTCAGATTTCAGTCGATGTGGCTATCCGACACCAGTTTTTTTGTTATGGCGGAAACTTCATGGCATACTCCTGTCTCGGGTACTAATCCTATTGTACTTTTTGCGGCTAAGCTTAAACGCCTCAAGCTCCACATCAAAGCTTGGAACTCGACATTCTTTGGTAATATTTTTGAGGAGGCGGATGCGGCTTTTTCCCAGCTTCAGGGAATTCAAGAAACTCTGGACCGGGATGGTGACAGCGAGATTCTCTTTTGTGAGGAGGTGGATGCACATATTCATCTCAATAATAAATTGCGGGCGAAATATGATTTCTTATCACAAAAGAATAGGGCGTCTTGGTTGAAAGATGGAGATCATAATACAGCTTTCTTTCATAAATATCAACGGCTGAAACGCTCCAAATATACGATCTCTTCGATGGCTATTGGTGAGACTGTATCTGAGAATGCGGAGGACATTGCGCAGCATATTATTGATTATTACACGTCCTTGTTCCATTCGCCAGCGGACATGCCTGACTTCTCCGTCCTTGATTTCCTTGAACCTGTGATCACGGAAGATGATAACATCAAGGTTGTTAAGATCGAGATTCTATATGGGATCGTTTTCTCTTTCCAAGATCGGGATCGTAGGATCGAATCGGGATCCTAAGATCTTATGATATTGTAATAATGGATAAATTTAATTATGCAAACTCACAAGTAAAAGCATTATTTCGTGTGTTTATGAATCTTGCAAGTTCGTTAATATGATACAGTATAAAAACATCACAATCAAACATAAAATATTTCTGCATACATACATATTATGTTTTTTTACACATCATACATAGGGAATACAAGCTCTTAAGTTTAAAATTAGAGGAAAAAGTTACTTTGATCCCAAATTATAAAATACTACAAAAATTTTATGCATTTAAGAGGGTATGATCGTAAGATCGTAGAAGCGTTTGAGGGAGTATGATCATAAGATCGTAACATTCTACTATTAGGATCGGGATCTTACTAATTTTAAGATCCTACAAGGATCGGGATCGTTTTATGGAGGTGTGATCGTAAAATCGTAAGATCCTAAGATCAGGATCGGGATCTTAACAACTATGGATAACATGCAGCTTTCCTTTATACCTGGTGTGGAGGAAGTCCACAAGGCGGTAATGGCTCTATCGGCGGACAGCTCTCCAGGGCCGGACGGGTTTGGAGGCATTTTTTATCACAAGTGTTGGTCATTCATTCATCAAGACCTCTGTAAGGCAGTCCAGCATTTTTTCACTCAAGAGCACATGCCGATGGGCATCAACAACAACTTTATTGTTCTCATCCCCAAAAAAGATGGTGCAGTCAGGATTGAAGACTACAGGCCGATTAATCTTTGCAACTTCCTGTTCAAGATCATCACTCGCATACTCGCTGCCCGGCTCGGCCCCCTCCTTGGGAAGCACCTCAGCCCACTTCAATTTGGCTTCATCCCGGGTCGTAATATTCACCACTGCATTGCACTAGCGTCGGAATGCTTCAACAGTCTGAGCAGATCTAAAAAGGGCGGCATCGCCCTCAAAATTGACATTACTAAAGCATTCGACACGGTTCGTTGGGATTTTCTTTTATATGTTGCTAATCGGTTGGGCTTCAGTCGTAAATTCTGCTCTCTTGTTCGCTCCATCCTGACATCGGCCAAAGTTTCTGTGCTTATTAATGGAGTGCCCAGGGGCTTTTTCTCTTGTGGCCGAGGTGTTCGCCAAGGGGATCCCTTATCACCACTTCTATTTTGCATGGCCGAGGAGGTTCTTGGTCTATGGTTTAATAAACGGATTCGCGATGGGGAAATCCAGCTTGCACGCGCAAGTCGCTCCTGCAGACTGCCCCCCTTCCTCTTTTATGCAGACGACATTGTGTTCTTCTTCCAAGGCGATGACCGGTCTATTCATAATATTCATGATATCCTCACCACATATGCGGCGGTCTCAGGTCAGGCGCACAATCCGGCCAAGTCTAGAATTTATTTTGGCAAATTTGTTAATACCAATCTCAAGCGACGTGTGCTTGTGGATTATCGTATTCCGGCAGGTCGGTTTCCCTTCAAATATCTTGGCTGTCCGATATTCATTGGCTCGCCTAGAAATCAGTATTTTAGGGAGTTTACAGATTTGATCCTCCAGAAATTTGGTAGACGGAAGGGCGCTTCTCTTTCCATGGCGGGTAGGATTTGCCTGGTCAACCATGTGATCATCGCTTCTACGGTGCATTCTATGATGATTTATCGCTGGCCGCGTCTGCAGGTCAAGCGTATAGAAGCTGCTTGCCGTAATTTTATTTGGACTGGGGATATTAAGAAGTCCCATAATTTTACTGTCGGATGGAAAAGGGTTTGCAACCCTATAGAGGAAGGGGGGCTTGGCATTCGCTCCATCCGAGCTGCGAATGAAGCCTACATTATGAAGCTCGCTTGGGACATCCTCCAGGGCCACCCTTCTCTCGGGTTTCTTAAAGAAAGATGGTTCGTCCAGGGCGCTCCTTGTCCCCACTATCTCTTGTCGTCTATCCGCTCCCCGTGCTTGAGTCATGCAAGGAAGCTTATTGAGGAGGAAGCCTGGATTGTGGGCGCCAACTCCAGTGTTCGATTCTGGCTAGACAATTGGGTCGGTTGTGTTATTGCAGACGTCTTGGACATCCCCATGGACCTCAGGGAATTTTTTCAACAACCCATTGCTGATTATTTTATTGAGGGGGCTTGGCATTTTACATCAAATTTTGTTGCTAATTATCCGGACCTCATCCGCGCTATCCTGGATGTCAGAATTTCTACCAACTCGAGTGACCTTCGTGTTTGGACTAAAACGGCTCATGGCAAAATCACATCCAATTTGGCTTACAGCCACTTGCGGCCCTCTTTCCCGGCGACCTCTTGGGGAGCGTGGATCTGTGCTAATTTTATACCACGACGTCGATCAATTGTGGTTTGGAAAGCTATCAGGGGTGTATTGCTTTCCTGGGAGGTCCTTCAGTCCAAAGGGATCAATGGCCCGTCCATCTGTTATTTGTGCCATGCGGCTGAAGAGACTCAAGAACATTTGTTTCTTAAATGTCGGGTTTCTTCACTAGTCCTGATGTACTTTGTTCAGGCATTCGGTAATCAAAATAGGATACAGGTTGATTCTAGCTTCATGGAAGTCATCTTACAAAGCATTTCTGTAAAGGCTAGCAAACAAATCCACTCCCTTTGGCGGCTATTCTTTTGGTTCTGGCTTCGCTTATGAAGCCGAGTTGGCCACTGCTTGTTTAGGAATTGATTTTGCCCATGAGAAAGGCTGGACCAATTTATGGTTGGAGACGGACTCTACTTACGTTGTGAATGCTTTTACCAGCTCCAACCCGGACATTCCATGGCGATTTTATGGTCGATGGAAGGCTGCTAAAGACTACTTGGAGCATATTAATTTTCGCATCTCGCATATTTATCGGGAAGGCAACGCTGCAGCGGACGCCCTCTCTTCTATTGGCGGCGATCTCATATGGTACTCGACTCCGCCACATTTCTTATACAAGCACATCCTCCAGGATATGTATTCAGAACACTATAGATTTCACTAGGTTCTTCTATATGTGATCGTGTACGATAGTTTTTATCTCCTTTTCTGCTTGGTACTCTTTTTCCCTCTCATGGATTTTTCCCACTGGGTTTTACCATGAAAGGGTTTTAATGAGGCCGGCAGGGAGATTTATGGGCTCTTGCCCGACTATCTTTTCGGCCTTGGTCACTGGCCTATTTTTTGTTTTTTGATGGTTTGCCGCTGATGGCTTCTTGTCTCTCCTGTCTCTTTTTTTTCTTTTGTTCAATAAATTTTCGCTTATTGGTTATTATAAGAAAACGAAGGAAATACTCCATATAATTTTAAAAGTTGAAGTTAAAGCAATCCAATCAACAGTACTCATATTTGGTTTGGGTCAATAATTAATAAACGGATGAAGTATATAATTTTATTAAAAGTATGCTCATCGCCAACATTTATCTCCCCAATGTTTAGCATTTCAAACTCCAAACTCTAAACTATATCACCAAACACAATTTCTCAAACCTATTTCAATTTAAAATTATTTTTCATCACTAGTTACAAACTCTAAACCCTAATTATTTCACAAACATAATCTATGAAATTCCAAGAGAGAGGGGGAAAGCGATTATCAATCATGCAAGGTTTCATATAATTTACATCGCGATCCCTATTATTTTAGCGAATCTTTATATTTAATTCGTACCAAATAACGTTAAGTCAAATTAAAATTTGTTTTTATTCAATCTATATGACAAAGTGATTAAAAAAGAATAATAATAAAGGAAAATAAAGGCTCTAAATTTGCAAATTGCAAAATTATAGAGTAAAAACACCAAACTTCACAATCACTTGACCTACAAAGTGACATTAAAAATGAAAAAAAGAAAAGCATTGAATTTGTACCATTTGAAGCATCTTGATCAGATTGTCTAATTATGCAAATATATTACTATCACGTAAGGACGCCAAAATAAATTTTCAATTGGAGTCGGGAATTGTCTTCTACGAAATTAAAATAAACAAAACTTTACAAGTGCATAATTTTTTAAAACTATAAACTAAGAATGGCAGGCAATCCCTTCAGTTGGCAATTTTTGCCCTTAACCGAGATCAATATTACAGTTATGCCACAACACTTTCTATAAATTAACGCGGGAATAAGAACAAAAAACGTTCTCTATGAATAGTTAATCTTTTTAATTATCAAAATAGTCAGTAACTATCACAGTATTTTTAAATTCTTTGGGGCATTTCAACAAATTACTTTTAAGAATAATAATTTAAAAGATCAAGGATCTGAAAGCAAACTATGAAACGCCCTCATGATGAATGCTGCGTTTGGGAAAAAACGCTAGCGTTTAGCTTTTAAAATACATACTAAAAATAGCCTAAAATCCTATATATAGTAAACACTAATTACAGTAACTGCCAAATTTTAATCTCTAATCTCTAAACTCTGAACGTTCCTCTCCCCCAGCTTTTAGCTTTCCAAACTCCAGACTCTAAACTCTAATTTAAAATTGCATTACCAAACACCATTATTCAAATTGAAAATTATTTTTCACCATTAATTTCAAACTCCAGATTCTAAACTCCAAACTCCAGACGCTAAACTCTAATTATTTCCCAAACATGCCCGAAATTGGTCAATGGTCACAATGATAGCAATGGGAGTATTTTAATAATTAACATAATTAAAGGATGAAATTGATAATTATCAATATATAATGGATTTTTCTGGTTCTTGTTCCAATTTAGGGTATGTTTGGGAAATAATTAGAGTTTAGTGTCTGAAGTTTAGAGATTAGAGTCTGGAATTTGAAATTAATGGTAATAAATAGGAACAAATTTGAATAATGGTGTTTGTTAATGCAATTTTAAATTAAAGTTTAGAGTCTGGAGTTTGGAAAGTTAAAAGCTGGGGGAGAGGAGCGTTCTGAGTTTAGAGATTAGAGATTAAAATTTGGCGGTTACTGAAATTAGTGTTTACTATAAATAGGATTTTAGGCTATTTTTAGTATGTATTTCAAAAGCTAAACGCTAATTGCTAGCGTCTTTTCCCAAACGCAGCCTTAAGCTAGGGGCGTTTGGGTTCATGATATTTTTTATGGGAAAAATAGCCTATAAAGTCCCTTTTCTTTTTGTTTGGACCGAATTCATTCTTTACCAATTTTTAGGCCATATAGTACTTTACATTTTTTAATTAAATCAAAATTAATCCTTTTTTTCACTAATTACAACAAATTACCTGATATGGCTTTATTAATCTATTTCATGTGCCATGTGGCACTTTTTAGGGGGAAAAAATTCAACTCAATGTCCAATTCATCCAGGTCAACCGAAATCGATTTGAAACCCAACTCAAAAACCTTTTCTTCTTCTTCGGAATTTCCACTCTGCCTTCTTCCTTCAATTCATTCCTCTCTTTGTGGTTTCTTTCTCTAAGGATTATATCCAGTTAAAGGCGGGTCTCTTTCTCTCGTCATAAAGCCCCTATGCCCCTATCTGTCAATTTAGAAGAAGGGGTTGGAGCCACAGTACTCAGTCAGATCCCGTCAATTAACTTTTTTGACCGCCGACATAAACCCTTAACTTTTATGCCCGAAACGACCAAAACGACCCTGGGTCGACATCGGGGTTGGGGTCGATCCCGGAACAAAAGCACGACCCAGAGTATTAATTAGTAATGGTGATTATGAAACCCGGGGTCGTGAGATTAGGGAGGGTCGGGGCCGGTCCTTGGTGTAGTAAGCACGAACCGGAGGGACACGTGGGTGGTCCAGTGTGGCCAAGATACACGTGCACGGAGCACGGGGTCATATCATTGACGAACCCGGAACGTGAATCACTCACGAACCCGGTTCGTTACCTGGCACATAACGAACCCGCCAAGGATCCTCGAACCGGCCGGGTCGTAGACGAACCCAAAGGGTCGAAGTCGAACCACCAAGATTCTCTGGCATTTGTGGGGACCGGTGGTCAATGTAGTGGTGCTCACGACCCTATGGGTTCGTTGTCGAACCCGCTTCCGACCCTGGAATAATTGCTGACCACCCACCATTATTTTGAAGTCAATAAATTTCGGATCTAAGTTTCATACATGCACTGGCCTTATTCTATACTACTTGAGAGGTGAAAGTTTTAAGTGGAAGGGAGTATTGTTGCTGCATTTTGGGAAGAGCCTCGCAGGGAGCCAAGAGATCCAAGAGCATTGTTGCTGTTTACAGCCTCAATTTTGCTGTGAGCTTTAATTTTTAGTATGCTTGGTTTAGTAATTCCGATAATTTAGTTATTAAATGTAATGAGTAGTTAAATATGATGTATTATTAGTTTAAAATGGTTGTAGAAATAATGTAGGTTTGTTCGGTGCAGTGCGTGTTGTTTGTTTTGTTTTGCCTAAATTTTAGATATGTGTTTCTGTTAATACGAAATATAGATGTGTAATTGTTAGTTGGGGTTTATTAGTACAAATGTACAATGGGTAATATTAATTTAGTTAAATATGGTATATTAGTATTATAAATGCATAAATAGTCTTAATTTTTATGATTTATTTCTTAAATTTTATGTTTTATGTTGTTAATTATCATTACAGTAGGACTACTAATGTTTAATTTTTTTTGTTTTACTGTTTTCGTTGGTATTATTATTATTATTATTATTATTATTAGTATTATTAATTATTTTAACTGTTATTATTATTATTATTATTATTATTATTATTATTATTATTATTATTATTATTATTATTATTATTATTATTATTATTATTATTAATATTATTATTAATGTTATTACTATTATTATTATTATTTATTTATTTATTTATACTGTTATTATTTTTATTATTATTATTATTATTATTATTTATTACTATTATTACTGTTATTACTATTATTATTATTATTATTATTATTATTTATTATTATTATTATTATTATTATTATTATTATTATTATTATTCAGACTATTGGCTTATATATTGTGGATGTTTAACTGCAGGTTAGTGTTGCAACTCGGCATTTCCATTTCAATTGGCATAGGAGGTATTGGAAAATATAACATTTGGCCTGGGCGGCATTGGTAACAACCGTCATTGGAATCACAATCACTACATCAGGATGAATGTGATGCATGTGACATTCCAAATATTACTCCTCTCGGAACATTGAAAATGGCCTATGAATACAAAGAGCTGGAGGGGATGGTGGATGGGGTGGCACAAAGTTGAAAATTGGGCATACACGAATGCCAAACATTACTCGTTCGGGAGTATCATACAGCTATCCTTTCGTAAAGCAAGCAAGAGGCTGGAGGACTGTGAAGCCTATGCTGAATTGGAGAAGTGGCTCGGTGAAAAAGCAGATCAATATATAGATACATATGTGGATATGACTCCACTGAAAAAGGGGAATCCCCTATATAAAACAGATCATGAGTGGGTGCAATGTGACAAAAGCAGAAAGTGGATGAAATTGAGCGGCAACATTGACAGCAGGAAGTTACCTGCAGAGTGGTTCTGTTACATGACGCCTTTCAGTGGACAATGCGAGATGCCAGAGGAAAAGGATAGCAGCGGATTGATCGCAATATCAACTCATCGTCGTATTTACCTTGATAAAGATCCACCTGGGGGCAAATCATCTGGAAAAGCAATGAATAAACAACGAGGAGGTTGTAGTGACAGTGATGGTGATAGTTCATCTGATGATGATTCATAAGAGAGCCCAGTTCGATTTACTCACAAACGAAAGCGAGCAGCCTCAAAAGGAGCTGTAAAAAGGGTTGATTTCATGCAGTTGGTATGTATGTAAAAAGGGTTGATTAGACGAATGTAAAAAGATCTAATTTGACTATTTTTTCTCCTATATAACTGTATTAAAAAGTCGAATCAAAGTTACTCAATGAACAGTAACAAACTCCTACCGTGTCAAATAAAATGGAACGGAGAAAGTATAAAATAATTTTAACATTTACTATAATAATTATTTTTATTATAATAATAATTATTGTTAATATAATAATTACTACAACTATATTAATAAAAATTATTTATATACTACAAGTATATAAATATTATAAATAATATTCTACAAGTATACAATAATAATTATAATAAATAATTGATTTATCATATTGATAATAATAATTATTAAATATTTTACTTATTATACTTGTATACTTATTATTAAATAATTATTATATATTATATTTATTATTAATTATTATAATTTATTCATATTTATAGTATATTAATAATATACTATTAATATTATATACTAAAAGCATAATAATAATTGTAGTATATAATAATTATTTATAGAATATTAATAATAATGATAATAATAATAAAGTAATATTAATAATAATATTAGTATTAGTATTAGTATTTTAATTAATGATAATATAATTTTTTATAATTATAATTATTTTATCTTCGTTACAATATTATTGGAGAAAATTTTTAATAAACAATATTTATTATTGTAACAAAAGAGAAAGTAATAAATATAGTCAAATTAATTATTACTATTATTAAATTATTAATTAGTCAAATTTTTAATGTTTGTAATATTTAGTTTTACACTAAATACTAATTTTCCTTTTGCTAATAATAAATATTGTTTATTGCTTTTCTAAAAAAATTATAAAATAATCTTAACATTTATTATAATTATAAAATAATTATATTAGCATTAATTTAGATACAAACAGTAATATTAAATATTCATATTATTATAATAATTATTTTACTATAATATTTCTTAATATTATAATAAATTTTTTCTAATACTATTTATTAATATTTATTATTGATAATAATTATTCAATTTTAATTATAATAATACTTAAGAATAAATAATAATAATAATAAGAAGTATTGGGTCTGTGGTGTGGCCGTGTGGGTCGTCGCTCCTGGGTCGCCGTCGGACACCTGGGTTCGTCCTAGACCCTCACACACGACCCCGCCTCCCTAATCCTCCTTATTAATTAATCCCGGGTTCGTCCTCCTTTTTGGGGATCGACCCCGACCCCGATGTCGACCCTGGGTCGTTTTGGTCTTTTCGGGTATAAAAGTTAAGGGTTTATGTTGGCGGTCAAAAAAGTTAATTGACAGAATCTGACCGGGTACTGTGATATATTACTTCTTAGAAGAAAAGCAAGGAAAGTCTACCTAACTCCACAGCCTCCATTTCACACACCATTCCTACCCCAACCTCCATTTCGCAGGGCGCCCCCACCAGATCTCTATTTCGTGTCTTTGCACTCATTTGGCGAATCAAGGTGAGCACATGTCTTTGGCTGAGAATCGCTTTTCTTTCAAGTGTTTCACATTGTTGATTTATGTTGTGTTTGATCAGAAATTTTCTGTTGATTGCGTTTTTCTGTTCCCTCGATCCGTCGCTTTGGTGTGTGTTCATCATGCCGCAGTTCTGTTCCCGAGAAATGGAAGGAATGTGTTTTGCCATTCCATTTTAGAAGCCAAGCAAAAATTGGACTCTGGTTTAATTTTGTTCTCAGAAAATTATTTACAGATTTGCTTAGTGCTTTTATTGTCTAGAAAGTGAAGATGTCTTTCTAAATGATGTTGATGTTGATGCAATTGTAACGCCCCGAAAATTCAAACCTGATTTTCGGAATCATTACCGTTGTACTAACTATCCTAAACTAGTGGCCAGCTAATTTAAAACAGCTAGTACAAGACTGAGTAAACCTAAAGTGATCATCTGATTAATCCAGTTTAATGCAGAAGCTATAAATAAATTAAAAACACATAGGCACATAAAATGTCACCCAATAATAATCAATAACGGTCCCAGCGACCCATCCAGGCTACAAGCCTCCCAACAACATACCAATATCTCAAACATGGCTACCAGCCCAAAGCTATAAATCACATAAGGCCACCGGCCGACGGAAAGTAGATCCTAGGCACACAGACCTCAACTAGCATAAAATCCAAGTCATAATAAGCAATAGAGTATCACATAATCACGTAAGATAAGCATAAAAGTCCTATCTATGTGATCTCTCAATACCCCAAATCCAGTCATGCTCCAGTGCCTCCAGCAGGATCTATAAAACAGACAAAAGCAAAGGGGGTCAGTACAACGTACTGAGCAAGGCTACGTGCCGGGGAGTAAGGGAAAACAACACCATATATCATAATAATAATAATAATAATAATAATAATAATAATAATAATAATAATAATAATAATAATAATAATAATAATAATGATGATAATAATAATATGAATAACATAGCAGAATATGTATAAAGCAGATAAAACATCACACCGTCCCATACCGGTGCCTCAACCATAATCATACAATTTATGCAAGTGATGCATGGCCTAACATACACCTATCTACCCTATATGCAAATGCAATGAATATGCCTAGCCGGCACCTAAAAACCCGGGCGGTATGAACCCACGGGTGAGGATATCATCAACTCCAACCCGTTACAGGGTAACATACACCATCCCCGCATGGACCACAGGCATCACAGCCAATATCCACCCCATAGGGCCATCGGGTCTCAACAACACCTATGAAGGCTGCCCGATTAATCATAAACCGTATATCCACAAGGTCAATTCCACCAATTCCATAACATTTGAATAAATAAGACATAACCAAATATACAAAACTCTCATAAATAATAAAGCAGTTCATTATGCATAATCTACGCATAATAAATTCCCAAACTATGAAGACCACAGTCTATATTTTTATAGTATGTGATTACTGAGAGAAGACCCATCATATAATTCATACAAAAATGACACACAGAGAGAATTCCTAGTTCCCTGCTACTCCGTAATTAAAATTTAGGAAATGAAGTAAACTAATAAAAATGACTACACAAGACATGGTAGCTAAGGAAAATTAGAAAATGAAATAAACTAATAAAATAACTACACAAGACACGGTAGTCTGATACTTTTTTTTTTCTTTAAAAGAATAGCTATCCCTTTCTGACCTTGACTCTGCAGTCATCTTAATTCTCAATTGGTTTGTATATACAATTTCTTATATCTATTAACCATGCCCAGGAAGTTCAAATGTTGACCCATGGAAAAAGGGATTTTAAATCAAGCAAGCCGGCCACCATAATTTTCTAATAGATCATAGTTGAAAATTTCAAAATAAGTAGACACTCACCTAGAGCCATTCTCAACAATTTACTGTAATATTCGACGGAACAATGAAGCCCCATTTACAGCTTATTGGTCAAAATAACTACACAGACAAACAAAACTGAGAGTTCTAAAAATAATGTTAATGCACATAGAATCACTCCCGGAAATCAATCCCAATACCCCCCAAACACGTAATTTAAGCATACAAATCCCTTGCCTTATGATCTTCAACAAAATTAGAGCACCGATTCGTTGATTCCAAGCCTCAATTCCTCCAAATCAACCAAAATCCACCAAACCCCTAATTTATCAACAACTTCAAATCACCACCAAAATCAACAAAACTACAACCAAATGAATAGGAAATCGTAGGGAAACATTTACCAAGAAGTATTCAATCGATCTCCAAGAATCAAAGATGATTCGGGTGAAAGTCTTCTCCACCCCTTTCTTCCTCTTTCACCGATCGGTTCTCTCTTCCCCCTTTCCAATATTTTATAAAATATGAAAATGGCCCTATTAAACTCTCAATTGGTTAAATAATTGCAAAAAGGACCCCTCACTCTCAATTGACACAAAAGGGACCCCATCCGGACTGAAATGCAAAATAACCAAATACCCAATTATTTAAACAGTCCAATTTAATTAAATCGGGTCATTACATTCCTCCCCCCTTACGATCATTTCGTCCCCGAAATGCACATTCAAGAACATGATCAAAAATCAAAAACAAGGGGAAAAATGTTACCTCAAGGCAACGGAGTCAAGTCCAATTCTGGGTACTTCAACTTCATATGCTCCTCGGTTTCCTAAGTAGCATCTTCAGCTCCATGCCTAGACCACAACAGCTTAACCATCGGGATGGTTTTGTACCTCAGAACCCTTTCCTTTGCATCAATCACCCGAACTGGATACTCCTCATACTCAAGACTCGCATCCAACTCAATCTCATCAGGCTGGATAATCTTAGATGGGTCAGATACGAACTTCCGGAGCTGAGAAACATGAAAAACATCATGAGCTCGACCCACCTCGGCTGGTAAAGCCAACCTATAAGCCACTTTACCAACTCTCTCCACAATCTCATAGGGTCCAATGTATCTCGGGCTCAGCTTGCCCTTCTTACCGAACCGGTGTACCCCTTTCATAGGCGATACCCGCAGTAATACCCTATCACCAACCTTAAACTCCACATCACGACGAGCTAGATCAGCATAGCTCTTCTGTCTGTCTTGAGCTTCTTTCATACGGTCCCTAATGACCCTCACCAACGCAACAGTCTGCTCAATCATTTCAGGACCCACATTTACCTTATCTATTGGATCATTCCAACATAAAGGACTCCTGCACTTCCTCCCATACAGTGCCTCAAAGGGAGCCATACCAATACTCGCATGATAACTGTTGTTGTAACTGAACTCCACCAAACTGAGGTGACTCTCCCAACTACCCTGAAAGTCCAGTGCACAAGCTCGCAACATATCCTCTAAAGTCCTAATGGTCCTCTCTGTCTGACCATCTGACTAAGGATGCCATGCAATACTCATGCTAATCTGCGTGCCAAACGCTGTCTGCACATCCTTCCAAAACTTGGACAGAAATCTGGAATCCCGATCAGACACAATCTCCTTGGGAATCCCAAACCTTTTAACAACATGCTGAATATAAGCCTGGGTAAGCTGGCTCATACTCCATGTCAGTCTCATATGTATGAACACTGCACTCTTAGTCAATCGATCCACCACTACCCAGATAGTGTCCATCTTCCTCACAGTCGGAGGCAACCCTGTCACAAAATCCATGGAGATGGATTCCCACTTCCATTCGGGCACTGCTAGGGGCTGTAGCAAACCCATTGGTCTCATGTGCTCAATCTTCACTCGCTGACATGTGGCACACTTAGCCACATATTCAACTATCTCCCTCTTCATGTTATTCCACCAATAAGTCTTTCGGATGTCTTTATACATCTTTGTGACCCCTGGATGAACAGAATAAGGAGTCGTGTGAGCCTCATCCATGGCCTTCTTCTTCAGGTCAACACAACACTCCGGAATTCACCATCTATCACCATATCTCACCATGCCCCTATCATCGATTCTGAAACCCAGAGCCTTACCATCCTGAATCTTCTGTCTCAGTACTGCCATCTCCCCGCTATCATGCTGACTAGCAAATATCTCATTAATCAAAGAAGATGCAGTAACTAGCATGTTTAAGGTGTGCTGAACAGAGCCAACAGGAACTACCTGAACCTCAAGTCTGAGTAGCTCCCTGTGCCACTCAGGCATCACTCCCAAGCATGCCACTGAATGATGCTCCTTCCTGCTCAAAGCATCCGCCACCCGGTTCGCCTTTCCCTCAATATACTGAATATCCGTGTCATAGTCCTGTAATAACTCCATCCATCTCCTCTGTCTGCCACTCATGTGGTCTGAGGTGTACAGACACTTCAGATTCTTATGATCTGAATAAATTCTACACTTCGCTCCATACAGATAGTGTCTCCAGATTTTCAGAGCATGCAATACCGCTGCCATTTCCAAATCATGAGTCGGGTAATTCTGCTCATGTGGCTTAAGCTGTCGAGATGCATAAGCAATCACTTTCCCGTTCTGCATCAACACACAACCTAAACCCTTAAGTGACGCATCTGTGTAAACTTCATACTCACCTGAATCATCAGGTAGTACCAAAACAGGTGCCTCTATCACTTTCTTCTTCAACAGTTCGAATGCTTGCTCACAAGCATCATCCCATCTGAATCTGACATCTTTCCTCAATAGTCTAGTCAGAGGTCTAGCAATGCTCGAGAACCCCTCAATGAATCTGCGGTAGTAGCCAACAAGACCTAAGAAACTCCGGATCTCTCCCACATTCTTCGGGGCCTGCCACTTTAGTACCGCTTCCACCTTAGCGGGATCAACTGCAATGCCCTCACCCGAAACAATGTGTCCCAGAAACGACACCTTCTCCATCCAGAACTCATACTTGGAGAGTTTAGCATATAGCTTATGCTCTCGCAATGTGTTCAACACTGTCCTCAAGTGGCCAGCATGTGCCTCGCGAGTCGGCGAGTAGACCAGAATATCGTCTATGAACACAACCACGCACACATCCAGCAGGGGACGGAATACCCTATGCATAAGATCCATGAAGATCGCTGGTGCGTTAGTCAAACCAAAAGGCATGACTGTGAATTCAAAGTGTCAATAACGAGTTCTGAATGTTGTCTTAGGCCTTTCAACCTCTGCCACCTTTATCTGATGGTAGCCCGATCTCAAATCAATCTTACTGAATATACTGGCCCCTCTCAACTGATCAAACAGATCCTCAATCCGAGGTAGAGGATACTTGTTCTTCACCGTGATCCGGTTCAAACCCCTGTAGTCGATGCACATCCTCATCGACCCATCCTTCTTCTTAACAAACAGTAAAGGAGCTCCCCAAGGCGAGCTACTCGGCTGGATATGCCCCTTACTTGTAAGCTCATTCAACTGATCCTTCAACTCCTTCAATTCAGCAGGAGCCATTCGGTAAGGAGCCTTAGAAATAGGAGCTGCATAGGGCATCAGCTCGATAGTAAAATCAATCTCCCAAACTGGTGGGAGACCAGGAATTTCATCGGGAAACACATCCCCGAACTTAGAGACAACAGGGACACTCGAAGCAGCAGGAACCTCTACTCGAAGATCCCTCATTTGCCACAGGGAAAGAGAACAACCCCTGCGCATCAAATCACACAACGCAGCAACCGACACTACACTAATAGCAGGTGGAATCAAAGAAGGTCGGTAAGAGACATACTTACCGAGAGGATCTCGGAAGGAAATACGTGGAATACCACAATTGATAACAGCACGATGGCGAGTCAGCCAATCCATGCCCAAAATTACATCAAAGTCAGCCAGGAAACAGGCATCTGGTAGGGCACCAACAGTCCTACTCCGTGCTCCCGCACAAATCGCAAAGCCACGAACGAACACGAGGCTCCCGAGTCAAACAATACAAAGGCAGAATGATTCGCATCAGTAATAGTACCTAAACGGGGTACAACGTTTACAAAGACAGAGCGCAACGAAAAGAAAATAGGAAACTGCAGGAATTTAAAACATACCTGCAAGAACATCATCCCGACGATCTGCCTCCGCACAATCCAAGACGTTCGGTCTGCCACCCCTGTCCGCCCGAACCGGTCTACCCCTGCCAGCATGCGGGCAATCCGCTCGGCAATGACCCACCTCGTGGCAAGTCCAACAACGGTATACAGGTCGCCCATCGGGTCCAACCTCACGAACAGGTAGGGTGCACGACCACCACCCCTGCCCATGTCAGCACGGCCACCATCTCGGCGACCCCTAACAGCAGGCTGGCCCCTTTGATCGCCGTCTCTCTGCCCCTCACGGCCCCGGTCCCTTTGCCTCTTTCTACTCTGCCACTGCTGGCGTTCATCAGCCCGACTCTCCTCCACGTATAGGGCCTGATCGAATGCCTCAGACAATGTATCATAACCTCGATAGCCAAAAGAGGACTTAATCCCTGCCCGGAGACCCGAAATGAAACGACGAACCTCGTCCCTACCAGTGGGCATAACTTCCGGAGCATACCTCATAAGCTCCACAAATTTCTTGTGATAAGCGGTCACACTCATACTTTCTGTCTGTCTCAAACCCAGAAATTCCACTTTCTTCGCCTCCAAGACATGTGGTGGATAGAAATGGGAACTAAGAGCCTCTGTAAACTGTTCCCAGTTGAACCCGGGTCGAGCGAGTAGGTCGTGCTCGCGAGTCCTCCACCAATGCAGTGCTTCCCCTTCCAGGTAGTGGGAAGCTAGATAGACCTTCTGGTCCTCAGGACAGTTGATACTAATAAGAACCCGACCCAACTGATACTTCCAGTTCTCCAAATCAGAAGGACTGGCACCCCCTGCAAACTTTGGTGGACGGTGCTTTGTGGACAGATCCACATAGTCCACATGGGCTGGAACAGGGACAGGGACAGAGTGCACTACAGTCTGTGGTAACATTTGAAATAACTGTGCCAGTTGCTGAGCGAACTCAATTGGATTGAAGACAGCTGCACCACCTACTGGTGGATTCCGGAGAGGCACCTGAGCCACAGGTGGTACCTCTGGTGCGGGTGGAGGAGGAGGAGGTAGTCCGTCGTTCCTCTGTTCAACTCCATCAGGTGGAACCATATTTCCCATCTCCTCAGGTGCAAAGTCCCCTACCCTATCTCCAACGGGTGGACCCTGGTTCCTGCGGGGCCTTCCCCGTCGACCAGCACCTCTAGCGCGATAAGGAACCATTCTGATATGCAAAACATACACAACATGAACAAACATGTCAGCAGAAATCACCAACATACCATATATCCCATATATCTGATGGCATAATAAAGAATAAAACAATTAAATAAATAAATAACAATGAATTCGCAGTCCTCAATGACTGTGAAGTCTCAAGGATCCTGACTGGAGTACCATTGTTTTTCCACAGTTTCCCCAACTGTGTCTCACACTGGTATGCGCAAAACTCAACAAAAATAAGAATAGGAATGCAAATCTACACTATATGTATCCCACACACATCTCACCGCCTATGTCTACACCAATTTTAATGCAATAAAAGAGCACACAGGCTCTGATACCACTCTGTAACGCCCCGAAAATTCAAACCTGATTTTCGGAAGCATTACGGTTGTACTAACTATCCTAAACTAGTGGCCAGCTAATTTAAAACAGCTAGTACAAGACTGAGTAAACCTAAAGTGATCATCTGATTAATCCAGTTTAATGCAGAAGCTATAAATAAATTAAAAACACATAGGCACATAAAATGTCACCCAATAATAATCAATAACGGTCCCAGCGACCCATCCAGGCTACAAGCCTCCCAACAACATACCAATATCTCAAACATGGCTACCAGCCCAAAGCTATAAATCACATAAGGCCACCGGCCGACGGAAAGTAGATCCTAGGCACACAGACCTCAACTAGCATAAAATCCAAGTCATAATAAGCAATAGAGTATCACATAATCACGTAAGATAAGCATAAAAGTCCTATCTATGTGATCTCTCAATACCCCAAATCCAGTCATGCTCCAGTGCCTCCAGCAGGATCTATAAAACAGACAAAAGCAAAGGGGGTCAGTACAACGTACTGAGCAAGGCTACGTGCCGGGGAGTAAGGGAAAACAACACCATATATCATAATAATAATAATAATAATAATAATAATAATAATAATAATAATAATAATAATAATAATAATAATAATGATGATAATAATAATATGAATAACATAGCAGAATATGTATAAAGCAGATAAAACATCACACCGTCCCATACCGGTGCCTCAACCATAATCATACAATTTATGCAAGTGATGCATGGCCTAACATACACCTATCTACCCTATATGCAAATGCAATGAATATGCCTAGCCGGCACCTAAAAACCCGGGCGGTATGAACCCACGGGTGAGGATATCATCAACTCCAACCCGTTACAGGGTAACATACACCATCCCCGCATGGACCACAGGCATCACAGCCAATATCCACCCCATAGGGCCATCGGGTCTCAACAACACCTATGAAGGCTGCCCGATTAATCATAAACCGTATATCCACAAGGTCAATTCCACCAATTCCATAACATTTGAATAAATAAGACATAACCAAATATACAAAACTCTCATAAATAATAAAGCAGTTCATTATGCATAATCTACGCATAATAAATTCCCAAACTATGAAGACCACAGTCTATATTTTTATAGTATGTGATTACTGAGAGAAGACCCATCATATAATTCATACAAAAATGACACACAGAGAGAATTCCTAGTTCCCTGCTACTCCGTAATTAAAATTTAGGAAATGAAGTAAACTAATAAAAATGACTACACAAGACATGGTAGCTAAGGAAAATTAGAAAATGAAATAAATGTTGAAAAGTCTCATTGATTAAGACACGTGAATGTCTGCTTCTACATTATATGACTTTGTTGCCTGCATTCCACTGCCTCTTTTGATGACTTCTTGCAACCACGTGATTCATAACCTTGAGTGTTAGTCGGTTGAAAGCCTATATATATAGATGTTGTATTATTATACATGACAGACTTGAATAAATCAGTTCCAAATTTCATTCCCTTTATTACGCCCTCTCTCCATATATATTGCATCCATCCAATTCATTTTTATTCTGCATACACATAAATAACACATCTACCTATACACATACATAATATACTAATAGGCTTGTTATATTATATTCACAACACGTTATCAGCACGAGTAGACTCTGTCCGAGTTACCAGAATTTGAGGTATAATTTCTTATTCCAAAACTTTCAACAAGATTATGGCTAACCTTGCAAAGCAGGAATTTGCTCCCTTAACCGTTGAAGGAAGCAATTATATGTCCTGGGCCCGAGATGTGAAAATGCATCTTACTTCAATGGGTCTGGAAGATACTATTGCTGAAGGGAAAAATCTTAGCCATCAGAATCAGGCAAAAGCCATGATTTTCTTGTGCCATCATATCGAAGAGGCACTTAAAATGGAGTACGTGACTGTGGAATCCCCACTGGCATTATGGGAAAAGCTGAAAGAAAGATATGATAATCTTAAAAAGACGGTGCTTCCAAAAGCCCTTGATGACTGGACAAACCTGAGACTTCAGGACTTCAAAACAGTCCGGGAATATAATTCCGCTGTGTTCAAAATTACGGCCCAATTGCAATTATGTGGGCAAAAGATATCTGAAGCAGAAATGCTTGAAAAAACGTATTCTACGTTTCATGCTAAAAACTCAGTATTGAGTGAGACAAACCGTCAAAAAGGTTTTCAGAGATATTCTGATCTTATCACCTGCTTATTATTGGCTGAACAAAACAGCCTATTGCTGTTGAGAAATCATGAATCTAGGCCCACAGGTGCAAAACCGTTCCCTGAGGTGAACGCGGCTCAATCATCGAAATATGTGCGTGATCGTGGGCACTTTAAAAATCAAAATGATTATCGTGGCCAAAATCGGTATCACAATCGAGGCAGGGGTGAATCATCTCATCAAAATAATTATCGAAATAAGCCTCGATTTGAGCAAAATCGCAAATATGATACCAGAAGGCTTTACAAACCACAACAAAGAAATTATGCAAGAAAGCATAAACAAAATGATGAAATTTAGGGTTTAGGGTTTAGGGTTTTCAATTCGAATTAAAGGCCATATGGCTCAAACATGCCACACAGCTAAACACTTAGCTGAACTGTATCAGGCCTTGAAACGAAAGGAAAGACCAGGTGTTGAAGCACACCATAATGCCCACGATGGTACTTATGATGATATATTAAATGATAATATCACGCACCTGGAAGCTGATGATTTTGTTGAGCCAGATACTGTTACTAAATAATATATTATATAGCTATATATATTTTGTACTTGTCTTTTATAATTCATGTTTAATATAAATAATGATATTTTGTACTTCCCTTTTATTATCCATATATAATATAAATATGTTTTTGCATTAATAATATTTATATTGCTGATGTTTAATAATTTTCTTATATTCTTGTAAAGAAATGGATGCTGAAAATTCAAAGGTCGGAGATGATATCTGCCTCATTGACAGTGCAACAACGCACAACATTTTGAAAAGCAAAAGCTATTTCTCCAATTTAAAATTGGAAAAGACCGCAGTGAAAACTATAAGCGGTAATGCAAAATGCATTGAAGGCTCCTGTAGAGCTGTTATATTTCTCCCTGAAGGGACAAAAATGGCAATTGAAAATGCCTTGTTCTCACGCAAAGCTCGAAGAAATTTACTGAGCTTCAATGATATTCGAAAAAATGGATATCACATTGAAACTTCAAAAGAGGCAGATCACGAGTATCTTTTGATAACTCGAATTGAAAATGACAAAAAATTTGTGAATGAAAAATTGCCCTGTTACTCCTCTGGCTTATACTATACAAAAATATGTGCCGCTGAAATACATAACCTAGTAGGCTTGAAAGCTACTAGTGAATTTATTACCTGGCACTATAGACTTGGGCATCCTGGCAGTGTAATGCTGAGGCGAATTATTGAAAATTCAAATGGCCATACATTGAAAAGGCAAATGATATTGAACCCAAATGAGTTCAATTGTGCAGCCTGTTCACAAGGGAAATTGATAACCAGACCATCTCCAGTAAAAGTGGGAACTGAATCCCCTACATTCCTAGAAAGAATTCAAGGCGATATATGTGGACCTATTGATCCGCCGTGTGGACCTTTCAAGTACTTTATGGTATTAATTGATGCGTCATCACGCTGGTCACACGTTTCTTTATTATCAACTCGCAATTTGGCATTCGCAAGATTACTTGCACAAATTATAAAATTGCGAGCACAGTTTCCAGATCATCCGATAAAGAAAATACGCCTTGATAATGCTGGAGAATATACATCACATGCATTTGATGATTTCTGCATGTCGATTGAAATTACTGTTGAACATCCTGTGCCTCATGTGCACACACAAAATGGTCTGGCAGAATCATTTATTAAGCGATTGCAATTAATTACAAGACCCTTGTTAATGAAATCAAAACTCCCTGTTTCTGCTTGGGGACATGCTATATTACATGCAGCCGCACTTGTGAAAATAAGGCCGACAAGCTATCATAGCTACTCCCCTACACAAATTGTGTTTGGAAAGGAGCCCAATATATCCTATTTGCGAATTTTTGGGTGTGCGGTTTATGTACCGATTGCGCCACCACAACACACAAAAATGGGACCTCAAAGAAGGTTGGGCATATATGTCGGGTATGAATCACCCTCGATTATTAAATATCTTGAGCCAAAAACGGGTGATTTATTTACTGCAAGATTTGCAGACTGTTATTTTGATGAAACTCAATTCCCGACATTAGGGGGAGGAAATGATCAACTGAAAAAGGAAATATCTTGGCAAAGTCCATTTGATTTCCTTGATCCTCGTACAAGGCAATGCGAACTTGAAGTTCAAAGAATTGTGCATTTGCAGGGAATTGCAAATCAATTACCCGATGCTTTTAATGATGCTGCTAAAGTTACAAAATCATATATAAATGATGCAGCAAATGCACCAGCCAATATAAATGTCCCAGAAGGGCATATTCCGAGTGCAAATGAATCTACTGCACGCCTGAAGCGTGGTAGGCCTTTGGGTTCCAAGGATAAAAATCCACGAAAGAGGAAAATTATCCATATGGTTGATAAATCAATCACCGATGATACTCTCGAAGGAGGAATTGATTCAACCCCCGAAAAGGTTGAACCGGAAAATATTCACCTAGAAGAAAATGAAGTTATTGAAACTTCTTTCAATTATATCAATACTGGGAAATGTTGGAACCGAAAAGAAACAAACGTTAATGATGCTTTTGCATACAATGTTGCACTCGATGTAATGGAAAATAACGAGGATCCTGAACCAAGATCAGTTGAAGAATGTCGGAAAAGAAATGATTGGCCAAAATGGAAAGATGCGATTCACCCTATTGTTCAAACACCGAAAAATGTGAAGCCTGTTGGCTACAGATGGGTGTTTGTGAGAAAAAGAAATGAAAACAATGAAATTGCCAAATATAAGCCAAGGCTTGTAGCCCAAGGTTTTTCCCAACGACCGGGAATTGATTTTGAGGAAACATATTCCCCAGTTATGGATGGAATAACATTCAGGTATCTAATGAGCCTAGCAGTACGAGAAAATCTCGAAATGAGGCTGATGGATGTTGTTACTGCATATTTATATGGCTCATTGGAAAATGATATTTATATGAAAATACCTGAAGGGTTTAAATTACCCGAGTCTTGCAACTCAAAACCCAGAGAAACTTATTCCATCAAATTACAAAAATCGTTGTATGGGCTCAAGCAATCTGGCCGAATGTGGTATAACCGCCTCAGTGAAAGTTTGATAAAGGAAGGCTATACAAATGACCCTATCAGTCCTTGTGTTTTTATAAAGAAAAATGGGTCAGAATTTGTGATCGTCGCAGTCTATGTTGACGATTTAAATCTAATTGGAAATCCTGAAGAGTTGAAAAAGGCAGTTGAATATCTAAAAAAGGAGTTCGAAATCAAAGATTTCGGGAAAACAAAATTTTGCCTTGGCCTACAAATTGAGCATTTGGAAAAAGGCATATTTGTTCATCAATCAGCTTATACCCAAAAGGTATTAAAGCAATTTCGAATGGATTATGCTCATCCGCTAAATAATCCAATGGTCGTTCGGGCACTTGATCCTGCAAAGGATCCATTTGGGCCAAAAGAAGATGGTGAAGAGCAACTTGGCCCCGAAATGCCATATTTAAGCGCAATTGGCGCTTTAATGTATCTTGCAAATAGCACGCGACCTGATATCGCGTTTGCAGTCAATTTACTTGTAAGATTTAGTTCTTGCCCCACTCAACGACATTGGAAAGGCATAAAGCACATCTTTCGCTATCTCCAGGGAACCATTGATCTTGGGTTATTTTACCCAAAGGACTCTCGACATGAGTTAATTGGCTATGCTGATGCAGGTTATTTGTCAAATCCACACAAAGCCAAATCTCAGACAGGCTATGTCTTTACTTGTGGCGAAACTGCTATCTCTTGGAGGTCAATGAAGCAGACTCTAACTGCTACTTCTTCTAATCATGCCGAAATATTAGCGATCCATGAGGCAAGTCGAGAATGCGTTTGGTTGAGGTCAATGACTCAACATATATTGAAGAGTTGTGGTTTAATCAATGAACCACAAATGCCCCCAACAATTTTATTTGAAGATAATTCGGCTTGTATAGCCCAGTTGAAAGGGGGTTATATCAAAGGAGATAGAACGAAGCATATTTCACCAAAATTCTTCTATACTCATGATCTCCAAAAGAATGGTGAAATCGATGTGCAACAAATTCGGTCGGAGAATAATTTGGCGGATCTATTTACCAAGTCATTGCCGACTGAAACATTCGAGAAGCTCGTGAAGAAAATTGGAATGTGGCGACTTCGAGATTTAAAATGATGTCCAAATCAGGGGTAGCACTGAATACAAGAATACTGTACTCTTTTTCCTTCACTATGATTTTTTTTCCCACTGGGTTTTTTCCTAATAAGGTTTTAAGAGGCATATTCTTTGTATTGACGACATTCAAGGGGGAGTGTTGAAAAGTCTCATTGATTAAGACACGTGAATGTCTGCTCCTACATTATATGACTTTGCTGCCTGCATTCCACTGCCTCTTTTGATGAGTTCTTGCAACCACGTGATTCATAACCTTGAGTGTTAGTCGGTTGAAAGCCTATATATATAGATGTTGTATTATTATACATGACAGACTTGAATAAATCAGTTCCAAATTTCATTCCCTTTATTACGCCCTCTCTCCATATTTATTGCATCCATCCAATTCATTTTTATTCTGCATACACATAAATAACACATCTACCTATACACATACATAATATACTAATAGGCTTGTTATATTATATTCACAACAATAAACTAATAAAATAACTACACAAGACACGGTAGTCTGATACTTTTTTTTTTCTTTAAAAGAATAGCTATCCCTTTCTGACCTTGACTCTGCAGTCATCTTAATTCTCAATTGGTTTGTATATACAATTTCTTATATCTATTAACCATGCCCAGGAAGTTCAAATGTTGACCCATGGAAAAAGGGATTTTAAATCAAGCAAGCCGACCACCATAATTTTCTAATAGATCATAGTTGAAAATTTCAAAATAAGTAGACACTCACCTAGAGCCATTCTCAACAATTTACTGTAATATTCGACGGAACAATGAAGCCCCATTTACAGCTTATTGGTCAAAATAACTACACAGACAAACAAAACTGAGAGTTCTAAAAATAATGTTAATGCACATAGAATCACTCCCGGAAATCAATCCCAATACCCCCCAAACACGTAATTTAAGCATACAAATCCCTTGCCTTATGATCTTCAACAAAATTAGAGCACCGATTCGTTGATTCCAAGCCTCAATTCCTCCAAATCAACCAAAATCCACCAAACCCCTAATTTATCAACAACTTCAAATCACCACCAAAACCAACAAAACTACAACCAAATGAATAGGAAATCGTAGGGAAATATTTACCAAGAAGTATTCAATCGATCTCCAAGAATCAAAGATGATTCGGGTGAAAGTCTTCTCCACCCCTTTCTTCCTCTTTCACCGATCGGTTCTCTCTTCCCCCTTTCCAATATTTTATAAAATATGAAAATGGCCCTATTAAACTCTCAATTGGTTAAATAATTGCAAAAAGGACCCCTCACTCTCAATTGACACAAAAGGGACCCCATCCGGACTGAAATGCAAAATAACCAAATACCCAATTATTTAAACAGTCCAATTTAATTAAATCGGGTCATTATAGCAATGACCAAGAAATGATTTTGATGTTAATTTTGACCTAGAAATGATTTTGATGAGTTGGAGAGTGAGTTGGATTTTTTGCCCTAAAAAGTGCGATGTGGCACTAAAATTTGATTAATGATGTCATGTCAGCCAATTTATTGTGATTAATAGAAAAAGGATGAATAGGGATTTAAATAGTAAAGATAGAGGACTATATGAGGTCAAAAATTTGTAGAGGATGGTTTTTCTGGTAAACAGTGACACTCATGTGTCGGCAAAGGTGTGTGGGAGCACAAATCACACAAATTACAAAGAGGGATAAATGAGAGGGATAGGGGACCGGGTGAGCATCGAACCCCCAACCTATGGTTGGGAGATGAGGGACTTGACCGCTAGGGTAAGTCCCAACCCTGTAGAGGATGATTTTTTTTTTGGTAAACAATGCCTCATCGGCGGCTAAAACAAGAGAAAAAATAAAAAAGAAGAGTTGAGGAAAGAAAGAAAATGACTCGAGCAAAAACGCTCTCCAGCTCCGCAACTACTGACTTTTCAAAATCCCACTTCCGCTTTGATCCTCATGTAGTAACTGAAGGATTTGGTCCGGCGGGAACGCCCATGTTGTGAAAAACTGTTCACCATCACTAGCTAATTTGGCTAAACCATCCGCCACTCTATTCCCTTCCCGATAGATATGACGAATGTCGCACCCCTTAAACACCTTGCACAGGTCCCTGATCGCCTTCACCTGCGGCCATAACCTGTGAAAGGGACTCCTCAAGCCTTTAATCAATTTCAGCGCCTCCAACGAGTCCGTATAGCAAGTAACCAACTCCTCACCCATGGAAACCGCCAGTAGCATCCCTTGAAGGATGCCAAAAACCTCCACCTCCAAGATATCCCTTCCTCCAAGTTGACCCCCCGACCGCACACCTCCAATCCCCGTCCATGCTGCGACACACCGCAACAAATCCACTCCGACCCTCACCCTTTGTCACACTCCCATCCGAGTGAATCACGACCCCCGCTCTCACCCCCTCCGACCACCGGACGACGAAGGCCGCTGCCGGATCTGGCCTCCTGCTGAAATCAGCCCGCTGTAGTGAGGCCTCAAGATGGAGCACCGCTCTAACCAGCCTGCTATTCGACCATGCACTACCCCTAAACACACGCCTGTTGCGTTCTAACCAAGCAATCTAAACCCCAGCCACGAACTTGTGCTGCTTCGTATTTACCATAAATTGCAACCAATGTCTAATCTCATCAACATCTAATATGGGAATGTCATCCACCTCTTGAACACCTATTGTTCTCCACAAAGCACGAGCCCAGGGACATTCAAAAATGGCAGGCCTCCAGCTCTCCTCCTCCGTTCCACAAATTGAGCATAATGGTGAGCTCGGCACCTGTCGATGATGTCGCATCTGATTCGTCGGCAGGGATACATGAGCCATCAACCAGAATACGTGCCCTACCTTCTCCGGGATCTCCTTCTTCCAAATCCAGCCCCATCCCAGGCAATCATTGCTCACCCCTCGGATCCATGTGTAACCTGATCGCACGCTGAATTCACCCGAGGCCTCCAGACGCCAATGCAAAACATCCGAGACCCCCTCCACAATAATTGGACATGTCTTAATCTGCTCCTTAATCTCAGCTGGCATCCAAGTATACAGTTTCTCTAGATTCCACTGACCATGCTCCACAACATCCCAAACTCTCATATCCAGGTCGTTAACATGCACAAACGGCATAAGAGGAGCCAAACAAACTCCCTTCCACCAAGGCGTGTACCACATGGAACTATTCCTATTACCAATTCGCACCCCAAAAGCACCCCTAAACACGTCCACCAACTTCACCAGATTATTCCATGTCCTTGAGGCCGATCCGTGCAGATGCGGAAAACCTGTCTCGCCTCTCCCAAATCTCCCCCTCAACCATTTAACCCATAATTTATCCTTATTCAACATATAATCTCCAAGTTGTTTCCCCAACAAAGCCATATTCATATGTTTGGCTTGCCTCAGACCTAACCCACCTTCCTTCTTGGGTCTAGTGAGTTTATCCCAAGCCACCAGGTGCAAGCCCGTCCCTACGTCCCCTTCCAAATCCACTTGCGAATCTTTTGATCAATCCTATTACACACTGTGACTGGAAGCCAGTGAACTTGCATACAATATGCCGGGATCGCCGCGAGCACTGAACGAGCCAATGTCACCCTGGCACTCTATTAAGTAATGTCGCCGCCCATCCCTCCATTTTCCTGTCCAACCGCTAAATTAGCTCATTAAAATATGCAATTTTCATCCTGCCATGCACTATCGGAAACCCTAAATATTTTCCTAAGGAGTCCGATAAATTAACTCCGAGATGTTGGGTGATCCAACTCTTTTCCACCTCTGTCGCGCTAGCCGACACTACCGCCACCGACTTATCACAGTTCATGAGTAATCCCGACACATCCCCAAATTTCTTCATCACTTGCCCGATACAGACAACACTATTCTCTTCCAGCTCCGAACAAAGAATAAGATCGTCAGCGAACATAACATGCGAAATCCCCACACCATTATTCCTACTCAAAATCGGACGCCAAACATTGTTCCGGACTTCCTCCCTAATAAGCAGCGAGAGCTTCTCCATGACGATCACAAAAAGATATGGAGACAGTGGATCCCCTTGTCGCAACCCCCTACCCGCTTGAATCCGAGCCAGAGGAGAACCATTCCATAATATAGAAAAGGAAGAAGACCGCACACAAACCATAATAAGTTCCCTCATCGCCGCAGGGAGCTCCATTTCCTCAAGACACTCCTGTAAGAAATCCTAATGGACCGAATCATAAGCTTTGGCCAAATCAACCTTCACAATGACACCTTTGCTAGCTGACATGCACCTCTGAAGATGATGGACCAACTCCTGCACCAAAATGCCGTTATCGCGGGTGCCCCTCCCCGGAAGGAAGGCCGATTGATAAGGTCCAATGTAGTCGCATAGTAACGGTCGCAATCTATTCGTATGACTTTAGTAATGAATTTAAAGGAGACATTACAAAGTGTGAGTGGTCTAAACTGACCAATGGTCTGTGGAATTTCCACCTTAGTCAGAAGCACGAGATATGCGTCCGCTATGTCCTGTGGCAACTGCTTCGAATTAAAAGCTTCCCGAACCAATTGGCACATTTGGTCCCTCAATATATCCCAATAAAGACGATAAAATTCCGCGGGAAACCCATCCGGCCCGGGCGCCGCGAAAGGTCGCATTTGCTTCTTAGGAGTATCCACTTCTTCCACCTCCACTTGCCGGTCAAGGTCTGCCTTCCAGGCCTCCTCCACAACCATCAGTCTCGGCAGCCTGTCCACATTGCCCTGTGCTGGCCTCCGTTCAAACATGGCCATGAAATAATTTTGAGCATGATCTTGCAGCGCTGTCTGATCAGTCTGCCAACTACCATCCGGCATTTGTAAACCATATATTCGGTTTCGTTTTCTACGGATTTTCGTACGGGCATGAAAATATGTCGTGTTACGATCTCCCATAGTGACCCACTTATCCTGTGCTTTCTGGTACCACAAAGTTTCTTCTTGCAATAAAACCCTCTCCAACTCAACTTTGAGTTCCTTTTCCAATCGATCCAACCAAGCCGAATCCCAACTTTCCAATCTCTTTTCAATACCCATGATCCTCCTCTCTAACCTCTTCTTTCTATCCACAATGTTTCCGAACACCTCCGCATTAAATTTAGTGGATTCCCTACTGACCTCTTCCAATAGAGAAGTAATAGGTTTGTCTGATATCTTATCACAACATTCTTGAACTACGGTACCGTAGTCCCCGTGTTGCGCCCAAGCCGCCTCCCACCGAAAAGGTTTAGTCCGCCTAATATCAAGCGGATTACTACACATCAACATGAGGGGGCAGTGATCCGAGCCAAGCCGAGCTAAATGCTGGATCCTCCCTTCGCCAAACAAGTCCTGCCACTCAAGGTTGGCCACGCCTCTGTCTAGTCTCTTCTGTATTCTATGGTCCGCCCCCACTCTTCGAGCCCAAGTGAACCGCGTGCCTAGAGAAGGAATCCCTACTAACTGACACGAGTCAAGTAGCTCACGGAATTCCCTCGCGCGATCCGCCAGATATACGCCACCACTTACCTCTTCTTCTGTTGTAATTTCGTTCCAATCTCCCATGACCAGCCATGCCCCGGAAACCACTTCAGCAAGTTGTTGTAAATTCATCCAATCCGCACGTCTCCTCTGATAGTTAGGATTCCCATAGATAAAGGTGGTCGTCCATGCAACAGCCCCAACCCTTAATTCTAAACTCAGCATACGGCTTCTGATATCAATAATCGTGCAATGACATGCACACCTTCTAGACTTGAAAACCCATAATCCTCCCGCTCGGCCGACCGTCTCTTGAATATGCAAGGGCTCATACCCTAACCTCCGAAAAACCATCCTAACTCTTTCAAATTTCCCATGTGATTCCATAATACATAGAATATCTGGCGCATTAGATCGGATACAATTGGCTAGCCACCGCTGCGAATCCTCACCCATCAAGCCTTGCACATTCCAAGATATCATCTTAAAATTTTTAAAATCCATATAATAAATAATTTAAAAAGATTTCAGACCGCATCAGCTATGGTCCCTCGTCCACCGCATCTGCCCAACTTTCAGCTCGCGAGTCTGTATCGCTACGGCTATCCATCGCTCCTGGTGGATCCTCCCAACAAACTGCAAGCACTTGTCCCGAACCCCCACCATCACGGACTACATTCCCTTGGGGTCCCTCCTCAACCCTTGTACGCTTCGTCCCCTTAGCTGGAGCCAAGATGCTTAAGAACCCGGATACTTTCTCTTTGGCTTCTACAACTTTGCCCTCCGCGGGACACTGTCCCTCCTGACGTCTCCACTGTCACTGGCTTCTCATGTTTGCTGGAAACCCTAGGCGTTTGAGCCTGTTTGCTAGTGTTCGGTCTAAACTGCTCACCTTGCCTATCTCTAGTTTTCTGTTGAGGCCTCCTCTTCCTCCTCTCTACCGTGATCCAATCCCCATACAAGTCCCCAACGTTCGTCTCCTCCTTGTGATGACCTGAAACACCAGCAGGATCATCCTGGCCCTTACCGCCATCCTCCTTGTTCGGAATCTTCTCTTACATAGGTGCCTTCCCTTTCCTGGCCCTCTCCTTCTCCTCCCAACTGTTATAGGTCTCCCCCTCTCTTTCGTCCTTCTTCAAATCCTCTTTACAATTCCGAGAAAAATGTACGTACTTCCCACACGCGTTGCATATCAAATGCAGGCCTTCGTAAACGACATGAATCCAACGCCCATTAACAAAAAATTTCCCTGAAACCGGCTCGTTCAAATCCAATTCCACACGAACCCTAGCAAATCTTCCTCGTTCATGCGCCAGCGTGCATTTATCAAATCTAACCACCTCGCCAATCTCCGAAGCAAAGGTATGAAGGAAGTCTTCCTTGTAATGCTGCACGCCAACCCCCATCATGCGCGCCCAGACCATCGTCTTATTAACTACTTCCGTTGCCGGATCGAATTCTTTCCGCCACTTCATGATTGGTAAGTAGTGATCGAACAACATCCATGGCCCCCCATTGATAACGCTATCTCTATCCTCCTCCTTCGTAAATTTTGCCACGTAGTAGCTATGGCCGACATCAATCAAGTAGAATGTGCCTTCACACTTCCATAATTTTCCCAGCCGCTCCTTTAGGATGCGAAACGGAACCTGCAGCCCCATAGTTTTGATGACCAACGCCTCCAGCCACTCATTACTAACTTCCTCTTCCAACTCTTCCGCCACGGTGAAACTCGGAATCCGCTTGTCCCCTCCAACATATTCCTTCCGTATCAACTTCTCCGCAATAAGGTCATGTTTCATCCTGACATCCTCCGAACCAGGTATGCTACTATTAAGAACATCTTTGAACGAAGAAAGTTTGGGTCTTGCATGATCTTCCTCGTCGTCCGCCGTCTTTCTCTTGTCGCGCTCGGGAGAAAACCTAGCCGCCGCCATTCTAAGTGTCTTATAATATTGTAGAGGATGGTTTTGAACAAATGAAAAAGAAAATTGACTTATTCGACTATTTTTCCAATTTTTATGCGTAGTGAGAATTTTAGGTAAGAAATTCAATATTTCAATGGCTCGAGTGACCTCTAAATTGGGAATATCTGATTTCCATCTTAATGGGAATATTTGAGGTTTTAGGTAGAAATTTAATTATAACCTAACATTTAAAATTCATAGCAATCATATATTTCCAGCAAGGGCAAGGTTAGTGTGCAGACGCATTGTCCATATGGACGTGCTGTTGATCATTATCCAACGGTTGAGATCATTAGTAAGGTTAGTTTCGTAATTTTACACAGGATATATACAATTCAGCGACATAACATACACAACTGAGCGACGGATCCAATCCAGATCAACGACGCGGCATATGCAATTCAGCGACATTATTGTGTTCATTTCAGCGACGCTTAAAGTTAGAGCCGGTTGAAGTTCATTGCGATTGTAAACGTATATCAGCGACGAGCCTTTTCACAATTCAACGATATGGCCAAATGCAATTCAGCGACATGGGATATGCAATTCAGCGACATCATTGTATTCATTTCAGTGACACAATTTTATACATTTCAACGACATAGTGCTATACATTTGAACACATCTCAGCGACGGTATACATATTTCAGCGACATGGCATATGCAATTCAGCGACACGACCAACACAATTCAGCGACTTGATATAGTATTTTTCAGCGACATGCTATATAAAATACCTAAAAAGTAAAATTACGAAACTAACCCTACAAATGATCTCAACCGTTGGATGATGAAATTGATCAACGGTGAGAAATAGCCTCCGCACGTCCGCATGCAGATATGTCCGCACCATAACGTTTATGTTCCAGCAATACTAAATTTCCGATAATAATATTGGCACTGAGAATACAAGATCTCCAACAAAAACATCCCAAAGTTTTATTTCTGTGTATTTGTTTCTTTAGTTTTCCATTCATTAAATCCAACGATGTGCAACTTCGTATGTCATATTCTTCCATTTTATACGCAAGGAAGATACAATAATGAACTATTAATAAACAAAATCTTTTTTTTTTAAATATACTGGGTATCCTCAATTACATTGAGCTCAAGACTAATACCTTAGGACTTTAGTGGGAATTGAAATTGCCTCTTCCAAAGCAGAATTCTGTATAATAAACAAATCTATTTTGATATGTACGTAAATTAAAATTTGAATATATATATATATATATGTAGTTATTTTGGAATTAAGGACATCCATCAAACTGTATTTTTATTATATAAAATTGTAATCGAGTACCAAATTACAAATATCTATGTGGATGAGGACTTGTTCAAGTGACCAAGTCTCGACCTTCCAACCTTATGGTTGAGGTTCGATTCCTCATCCGCCTCCTGTAATTTATGTGGCATCGATTCTAACCACTTCTTTCTTTAGCTTCGGCTTCACAAAAAGTATATATATTAAACGGTCATTGGTTAGTGTAGTAGTAATTGAGCTAGCCTTGGTATGGCGAATTACTACAATTGGATGAGCGGGGCGATTGCAATTGGAAGGGGAAGAAACCACTTGATCACATAAATCACTCCAAACTAGATTTGTTGGCCCAACAGACTAGATGATATTGGGGAAGAAACCACTTGATCCCATAAATCACTCCAAACCAATTGGTGGAATGAAGCCCAACTAGGCCCTCTTCTTCCTTGGATTGCCACTCCATCATACCAGGTGACATCCTACAAACAATCTGTTCATCACCCCCTCCCCAGCTGCATGAATTGGTGCGGACTTATGGATTTGGAATAATTCTCAATCTGGGATTTACCTAGTGGCCTCTCCGACTATGCGTTCCTCTCATCGGATGAGGATGTGACATCCGACTGGAAATGGATATGGAAGGGAGGTATACCTGAGAAGCTTGGGATTTTAATCTGGCTGACCACCCACAAATCGCTGCCAGTCAACTCCCTCAGGTATCATCGCAATTTGGCTATTGCTCCCCTTTGTATTTTATGTGGGACTCATTCTGAAACCTGGAATCATTGTTTTTTCTCTTGTGACTGGGCTACCATGGTGTGGAAAGACATGAACATTCATATCCCGGGTGATTGTGATGATATTCCTAAGGAGGAGATTAAATGCTTCTTGTCTGCTATGTACCGGCTGCATGGCCCCCTCTTCTTAGTTGCCATCTGGGTCATATGGCTTGAAAGGAATACAAGGGTATTTAGGGACCAGCGGCGGACAACATGGTGCATTAAGAGAGAGATTTACCGAGTGGCGTGTGAATTAATAAATGCCCAATGGCCTCTTATAGTCTCCACGGTACGTTTGGTGCACTAGAAGGGTCATGGGGCGATGGGTTCTATTCTACATATAGATGGGAGTTCGAGGGGAAATCCACCGAGAGCTGGGTTCGGGTTTATCATTCGTAACGAAGATGGGAATTGGATTGTGGGAGGATGTGGGTTCCTTGGCCACCAATCCATCCTCTTCGTCGAACTCACAGCCCTGGCCAAGGTCTTATCTTTGTCCTTCAGTTGGGGATACAAAAAGTTAGCTGCTTCACTGACTCATAAATTGTGATTGGCTTGTTGAACTCCTCTTCTCAGTTCCACCCCTTTGCTGGTTTGATTTTCCATATCCAAGACATGCGCAAGTCCTTTCAGAGCTGCAATATCCAACACATCCTCAGGGAGGGAAATAATGTTGCAGATGCTTTGGTTAAACACGGCGCATCCATTGAAGATTTCTACACAACATGGGCGTTCCCCCGGACTTTGTATTAGGGAACACAGGGGCAGATGCATCCGGCTTGTGATTCCCGCGGCATTAATTATGTTTTACTTCCTCCATCTCAAATAACTGAACTATTTGCATAGTAATTACTATTCATTGAGTAACTTTGATTAAATTTTTTAACATAGTTATATAAAAAAATATAGTCAAGTGAGATATTGTTAGATCTATCTAATTACATAGTTTCAGAATATACAATTTTTATAATTTTTACTTATATACAATTAAAGTTATTAATGGTTAAAAATGTGTCTTGGATTGCGTGAAATGTATGAATAGTGCAGTTCTTAAAAAACAGAGGTAGTAGTTGCTTTCTGTTTTGCCTTTTGTTCGGTTTTTTTTCTCCATTTGTGTACTTATTTTCTTGTTGTTTTCTGGCTTCGACTCTTCCAAAAATTAAAAAAAAAAAAATAAGAACAGACTAGATACTATTCTAACCATGTAAATTAAACATTTATATTGATTTAGAAACACTGTTCTAACACTTAAAAGAATCTTATTATAACGACCCACATACAAATTATTGATATTAAATTATGGGGAAATATGTGCCGGATTTAGTTTGGGAGCTGGATCAGTTCCTGCTAAAGTGTTGAATGAGTATTTTTTATGTGCTGAATGAGTTTTTTATGTGCTAAGTATTTTTACACAGTCTAAACACCATTAAATATCCAACACATCTCATTCGAACCCAGCATACACATCTCATCTGGTCAACACGCCAACACTTGCTGAATGTCACTCATTCAGCACCAAATCCAAACCCACATGTGCCTATAGGTAAAGTAGTAATATTAAATATTAATGAGCATTATTAACAAGCAGTGAAGCTTGAAACTCTTGCCTAAGAGAGAAATGCACTTTCAATTAGGCAATGTACAGTACAGTAGTACATTAAATAAAACTTTAAAAAAAAAAAAGAAAAAAGGAAAGCAATACAAAAACATTTGGAACGACCAGTACTTTATTTTAGTTTGTGTAGAAAAATTTTATGTACTACTATTTTTTATTATTTTTTTTTTTTTGCTTGACAGCCTCTTTAGGCTAGTGTGAAAAACGTACAAAATATATCATAACACAACACAGAAAATAGGGATCTATCTACGGGGAAACCAAGTTCCCGCCGCGTCCACCGCGAGAAGGGGTTTATCCAGTGGCGGACACACTTAGGGGCTTGGGGGGGCCGCCGCCCCCCCGAGTTCAAAGTTTGTCATTAATTTTTTATATAGCTATGTGTATTTTAGTTATAAGAGAAAATATTTTTATGTAATTCCGCCCCCTCGAGCTCAAACTTCGCCATTAATTTTTTATCTGGTTGAGTGAATTTTAGCTATAGTAGAATGCATTTTCGTGTAATTTAAGCAATGGAGAAGATGAATGGGAAAAAGAAGGTAACATATTTCTTTGTTGGTAGATTTTTTTTAACATAGGCTTATATGTTCTTCAATCTTAATAAATAAAATAATAAACTCCGCCTACTATATAAAGTTGTAACTAGACTACGGAAAGCATCCTAATAAAAAAAATTCATAGCTCGCCCCCCCGGTTTTCACACTCTGCGTCCGCCACTGGGTTTATCTGAGCCGGAGGAATGCTAGGTGGTGAAAAAAAACTCATCGTCAGCCCCTTTCTTCGCCAAGTAGTCGGCAACAATATTTCCTTTCCGGAAGATATGACAAATTTGACAATTTTGAAACTTTGTGCGTAAGTCCAGAATTCCTCTAACATAGGTGGAGCAACAATGGTGGTCATCTATTGAAGTAGACAACAACCTCACAGCTTCTTGTGAATCACAAAAGCAACAGATTTGAATAATGCCATGATTCCTGACAAGGGTTACACCATGTAATATCCCTGCGAGCTCCGCTTGCACGACCGAAACCTGGCCCAGGTAACTTGATACCGCACCAATCCATTGGCCTGAGCTGTCACGAAGAACATTACCAAATCCCGCTCTCTTTCGACCTTCGAAAAGTGCACCATCTGAATGGAGAATTACTCCGATGTTTGTTAATTTATTCCAAAAATATTTATAACGAAAATTTTATTACAAATATTAAAATTAATACTATTAGAAATATGCAATATATGTGACTTGGTCCAGTGGCCATGTTCCCTGACTTCTAACCTTATGGTTGGGGTTCAATCCCACCAGGTCCCCTATTCCTATCATTTATTCTATTTGTAATTTGTGTCAAATGGGCTCCCACACATATGTGCTTATGTTAATTTTTTTTTTAAAAAAAAAGTTTAGAAAAAGAAAAAGAAATTAGCTGGCCAAATTGAGGAGAGCCCAAAACTTAGATCTGGCAAACTTTAGATTCTTGCAACAGTTTGTATTGGGCCTTTGGGGGATTGAACTTTTAATCATTTTAGTTTGGGTTGTCTGAAATGAAATCCACTATGGATTCATGGGTTTATTTTCCACATCACTTTTGCATTTCCTTTTTTCCTCTTTTTATTCTTCTTTTCTTCAATTTACTAAATAATAAAAAATGCCACACTTCATTTGAGGCAGGATTCATCTACTACAATATTTTCCTATAGAAAACTACAAGGATTATATTTTCCCAAAATCTTATGCGTAACACTTATTTTAATTTCTTTAAAAAATAAAAATAAAAAAAAGAAGAGTGCACCATGCATAAAATCTTATGTAAAGAATAGTATTTCCCAAACAGAACTTCTAATTAATATTCATTCCATAAACACAATAATTCCTACAGCCATAAATTCGGCATGTTTTTTATGTTGTTCATAGGAATTTCAGATGGGTCCATTGAATTTAATTTCACGTGGAATTGTATACAGCAGCCAAAAAATTGAATGATGTTCAATGTTTCTTATAATATACTAAGAGATAAGAAATGGTCATATACGTATAAGAAATTTTAAAAAATTAAAATAAATTCACATTCGCATCAAGCAACTTGCGGATCAAACAGAAAGTTTTGTACGACAACCACTCTGGCTAATTATTACTAGTAAAATACAAAAAATGAACAAAATGAAGTTCATGACAATGACATGATAACTATCTCAAAACATAGTAATTAATAATTGTGTTTAGAAATATACGTCCCACATAATTCATTTTTAGTGCATATGATATTGCTTCAAATGGATAATTAATTTTTTTTTTTCTAACATAAGAATACTTAATTTGTGTTTGTATAACTTTAGTCTCTAAAAGTTGTGCATCTAATTTTTTTAGGCTGGTTTTTAAGAAAGCTCGAAATGGCTTATCTTCTAATTTCAGATTATTTACAAGACCAATCGATGTAGGATACCAACATCCTCCCATCGAAATGATATTCATCTCGAAATCAAATTCCAAATTCAGGATCAAATATACCCATCCGGGCATCATGGCTCTAATACCATATAGAAATTCATGGATGAGAGGCTCACACCTAAAACCAATTGATGATAGGTAGAGTTGCTCCCAATGATATAAGGTAGTGAATAGGACACATCACAATTGACGTGGGATACCAACATTATTCTAAATTTTAAAATAAAAAATACTAATATGACAATAATTATACTTTTAAAGTATTTCATACAATTGCAAGAAGGTTCATTTAGCCTACGTGGAGTCCACCACTCCACGACTCGAGAGGTCTTTTTTTGCCTTATCCCATATTTTCATTTCAAGTCCGCCCACCTCTTATCTATAATGTGCCTTGAACAAATCATATAGTACGTACTTCTATATTCATATTATTATTATTTTTAGAAAATTATACTCCCTCCGTCCCATTCCAAATGTCTTACTTACTATTTTTGGATGTCCCATTACAAATGTCTTCTTTCTATAAATAGAAATAATTTTCCCCTCCAACAACTATGTGGACCCCACCATATACTCACAAACCAACTCTACCTTAATTCTCGTGCCCAACAGTAACCAGACAATTGGAGTGGGACGGAGGGAGTACTATATTATCACTTATTCACTTATAATAAGCATATATGTGTATTTGCAACTTGCAATAAAGGGTGGCATGGGCCCCTTTCAAAATTTTGGCCGACTTTGAAATAACAATGTCCACAATGAGTTTGTTGGTTTAGTATGAATGGATCCGATATATTTAAAAATAACGGTTGGGTCCCTTTTGCTTGTGGAGATGTGTAACTTATTAAATTTGTTTGTTCAACAACACACGCTTCGAATACTATTAGTAGGTTAGTACTAAATCAAACACAGCGGAATAAAATGTGTGAAAGTAAAAATGAACAAACAGAAAGTTGTTGACCCAGTTCGGCGCAAGGCCTACGTCTTGGGATACCAATCCAAGAGAGTTCCACTAAATGTTCAAACACCGGGTTCCAACCCGAACATTAGCGAACGTGCCAATCTTCTACTCCAACATCCAAGCAGATAGTCGATGGTACCAGAAAACCCCTTTATGGTGAGAATGCTCCCGATTCTTCTTCGACTCCTTGAAGAACCCCTCTCCAAGTTTCCCTTGAATGAGCCTGTAAAAGATCCTTCTTTGATTTACCAATACGATGCAAGTATTACTTTGTTGACACAAGAACTTGAGTGATTACCTTGATTAATTGCGTCGATCTCAACCAAATGTTCTTGAATCTCGAACACTTCTTCGATTCACTCAAGAAGCAATAGTGAATGGACCAGGGTTACCACTTCACCGTTGCAAATCGATCTCCTTCACAACAATGATGTAACTTGAGTTTTTGTGTGAGGATGATCGAATGGATTCTCACTTTCTACTGGCCACGCTTTTTCTCTTGAACTTTTTCAGGAAAATCAAAATGAATGAATCAATCAGCTTTTCTCCAGGAAGGTGGCTATTAAAAGGAGGTGAGAAATCTCGGCCTATGGAAGGTGCATAGTATTACCAAGTGAGAAAACCTTCCATACCAATATTTCCTTCAATAAAGAAATCCTCTTTCCAACTTACAGCAACTCTATCCAAGAAAATCTTCATACAGATATTGGGTAAATCTTCTTACCAAAGACCACAATTATATCATCAGGAAAATATTCTCCAGAAGCAAGATTCCCAGGATAGGAAATATCATTTCCAATTTATGCAATCCATATCCAGGGAATAGTTCTAATTTCCTTACGATGGTGATTGACTTTCCAAGGTGCTGAAATTATATCCCCAAGAATCTGTTCATATCCGTTGGGGATCTTCATCCAGACGAGGCAAGAAATCTTTCCATGTAGAGCAGGCGACGGATAAACTACGACGAGAACCTATCTAGTGTTCAAGATCGGCATGAAACACATTATGTCAAAACTGGGTACTAACAATAACAAAAGTTAGATAATTATATTAGTTTACTCTTTTATCAACATGCATGAATTGCTTAGGGAGCATTCTTTCTATTTTAGTTAAAAAAATTATGTTAATGTCTTCTAACTTTATTATTGGATTATTAGGTAGCTTAGTACTTATTTATCTCTCACTGAACCACATATTTAACATGTTTGATAAGTTTTTGTAGGAAACAAATTAGTACTCCTATTTTAAAGAAACAAGTAGTATATTGTCATTAAAACATTACTTTATGTCTTTTTAACCAATTATTACGTGTTCAAAAATCTTCTTGCACCTATAAATGAAATTATTTTTTTGTGACATTTTGCACCTTAGTAATCAAGGCAGTTTGACAATTTGACTCAATAATGAATTAAAATACTATTTTATATGGTAAGTATAGTTTTTGATAAATAATAAGAAATGAGTATTTATAGTGCTTATCTTTGGAGGCTGCTGTGCTCTTATTATACTATGTTACTTCATTTTCAGTTTCTCAAGTCAATTTCCGCCTGAACGTCACGCTCTCGGCAATTTTCCGGTGAACGCCGCTGAAATCTATTCAGTTACGCTCTGAATGCAGAATGAATGTATGAGCGGATGTTCCTTCTGGTATTTCCAGCTCCAAATTCAGGTTTTCAAGCCCTGTGTTTCCCCCAATTAATTCGTTTTTGCCTTTTTGCAAACCGTTTTGGCTGTATCCTTGTGGTTGCTGTGTAGAATTGAACCGTTTTATGATAGTTTCGCTTATATTTTTTTTGTTGATGATCGATCAGCTTTAAAGAATTTGTTCCTGAAGCAGCAAATTCTCTTCATTAGTTGTATTCTGAGAGAGATTAGCCGTGAAATTTGAAAATAGGGTCGGTCGATTAGTCTGCTCTGCGCGCGGAGCTTCCGATGTTAGTTTCCTCCTTCTAGAAATGGCAGAGATCCACTACGAACACCCTTGTTTTGATGATTGATTCTAAAAGTAAAGTTGTACTGAAGCGATTTTTTTTTTTTTTGAGTTGACAATAGATGAGAGTGAAAAACGGGATAGAACTATTTTAGGTCTTATCGATACGCGAGCCGCCAATGGGGGAAGTTTGTTGGTACTGTCTTGGACTCCTTGTCATTGCTTATCATGATCTTGTAGTTGTTTGGTCGCATCGCAGTAATTAGTCGCATCGCAGTAATTACGGCGCACAGACGTGCATGCTTTTGCATCTCACTGGCTTTTTGCTTCCCTTAATAAAGTAGCACCATCCTGTCCATTGTTAGGTATGTAACATAAGGTCTGACATGGAAAGGCGATGAGAAAGAGTGGGCTAAAATTCTCAAGGAAACAGGAGACGTCTTCTTTCAAATTTTATTACTTTGAAAGTTGGATGAACAATGAATGTGCCTCTTGATAATTTTTCGGGGTAGATTTTACTTTGAAATTAGAATGACCATTTGATTTCTCAGTAGATAGTTCTAGTTGTCCTACCTTTGTGTACGTTCATTAAGGCATTCATTCATCCATGTTGACTGTAAACTAGGCCTTACTTAAGCATCTGTTCCTGTGTTAATAGAGATTGTAAAATCATTTGTTGTGAAAAGCTGCTGTTTCTGTTTTGTTCTGTATTATGCCAATTATTGACTGTTACCCTGTTTTATTATTAGGTTTCTGCATAGACAAATAGGATGCCTTGGAGAAAGATGCCTTCAATTAGACCTCAACAGAACTTGAAAATGGGATCCTTATCTTTTTAATCTCTATAAGTTTGTTCCAGTGGTGTATAATTTTGAGGAGCAGTGTATGGAGAATTTGATCTCATCATTGGTTCTTAAAGATAGAACAGATAGTTCCCTTGGGAAAGATGATGATGTAGAAAGGGCAAAAACTGTCTTCTCAAAATATTATGAGTACCTACCTTATAATCGCCAGGTAAGGGAGAGTGTTGTTGGTGTCTTGCACTCGCGCGAAGCAGGAATTAGTAATGCTTATTACCAAAAGTCATCGAAGTCAAAGTGCGCATCATATGCTAGAAAGGATCAATGCTTCTACACGAGGTCACTCTGTGCGTCGAAATTTGGGTCTGCAGTGCAGCCACTTGTCTATCCTATTACTGATGCTAACCAGACAGAATCAGCGGAAGAAAAAAAGCTACGTCCTAGACAATTTGAGTATCATCCATTGGACTCTAGACTAATGGCTGTTGGAACTCTTGATGGTGAAATATTTGTTCTCAATCATGAAACTGGGAAAATTCTATCTCGAATCTCGCCACAATGGCAATTGAATGGTATTCTTGGCCTTTGCTGGCTCAAGCGACAACCCTCCAAGGTACATGATGCATCCCTATTCGTGCAGTAGTTAGTAATGATGCTTATTGTCTTAAATATCCATCCTTATTTTCCTTGAATTACAAATTTTACTGGTGTAATTTGACATATCCACTAAATAATTTTGTCATGGAGCCTTTCATCAAATGATTCTGCTGTATCATCGCCAATAGAAGTCCCACTAGTTGTTGATGTTGTGGATGAAACTGCTGAATCCAATTTCCAATTTCAATATATACACCAGATTTGGAATGCAGTTGATGGCTTACTGATTTTTACTAGATTGTGCTTGCTGTCTAGCTCCTGGTGGGTTCTGACAATGGTTCCTTGAGGTTGTATGACATCAATGATCTTGAGTCAAAAGGTGAAGATTGGTGCTGTCCATCATCAGTGGTCTTTGATGACTTCGAGCAGCTGACATCAGTGCATGTTAATTCCACCGATGTTCAATGTCTAACCAGCGGTTACACCAAGAAAGTTGCCATATATGATATTTCCACTGGCAAGCAATTGCAGCTGTTCAAAGATATGCATCGCGAACCAATAAATGTAGCCAAATATTCAAATCACTCTCCTTCCCTTTTTGTTACATCATCATTTGACCGTGATGTGAAGATGTGGGATTCGAGGCAGAAGCCTATGCGACCTTGCTATACAGCTTCAAGCTCAAGAGGAAATGTTATGGCTGTCTTTTCTCCTGATGATCTGTATCTTTTAGTTTCATCAGTTGATAATGAGGTATCGTGAACTTCCATTTGGATTCTGGATATATTGAATAGCAATAAAGTTCATCGACGTTGCCAAAACATGTGTAAAGTTGTTTTTTGCAGTTTTGTGTATTGTTTTTTCGAGAGGCAAGTTATGGATATTTTGATTTCTTTCCAGGTTAAGCAACTTCTAGCAGTCGATGGGAGGCCTCACACTGATTTTGGGATTGTTTCAACCGGCAGTGCTCATAACTACACTCGGTCATATTACATGAATGGAAGAGATTACATTATTAGTGGAAGTTCTGAAGAACCAACCATCCGTATTTGTTGTGCCCAAACTGGAAGGCGGCTTAGAGATATTTCCTTGGAGGTACAAATGAAAACAAGAGACCTTTACTTGGATAAGCTTATGCTCACGCACTGTATCTATAGTTTTCAATCTGAAAATATCAATATTGGGATGCTTATAAAGTAGCAATCATGGTCACGAGCTTCAATAATCCTTGGCCTTGGTTATTACCAGTGTACAGGATACGGTAGATCAATCTTTGTGCAGTCACTAAGGAGCGATCCATTTAGAGTAAGTTTTTTTTCCTTTGGTATTATAACTATGGCTCGATTGAAAACTCGTCAGCTTATATCATGTTAGGATGTTTAACTGTTAGACCTGTTTATGAACACTAATAAAAATTCCAGCACAGTAAACAATTTCTGGCAAATATTTGCGTCCTAGTGTGAACCAAAATATCTGATACAAACTAGCTTCAATACTGATGCGCCAATCTTTTTCCACACAGCATTTCCACATGGCTGTCCTGGCATCATACACTCGGCGAGTTTCCAAGTATGAAATTATCAAGGTATGGTTTGATTTTTCGAATACTTATGAATCACACGACAGCAGGTCTACCTGTGCTTGCAATTACCAGAAAATGTTGCTAATGCAGGTCAACTTGCTCTCTTCAAGCCACGTTGCTGAAGCAAATCAAGGAGGCATAACCACGACCCGCCCTTCATATGGCAAGGGCGGTTGATATCCAGGGAATTTTACTCAGGTTTGTATGTTCTGTCGATTTGAGCTGAACACTACAAATTCTTTACAACTGTATACGATAAATTGCACATTGTTATAGTTTGTACCCTGGCCTTGTATGGAGATAAGAAGATGTGTGCCTTATGTACATAATATTGTGAACAATATCAGTTGCATATGTGTAAATTCAATCTGATTATTTCTTGAATTATGTGTATTTCTTTCATTTTGCTTTCTAATGCATGTGGATTAGAAGTAAGCGAGCAAAACAAAAGACTGGGATTACAGCAAAAATACTTGTATAAGTGTAGGATGTTATGAAGTACAATTCTCACATAGGAATCACAGACTCGCTAAACAGGACGTGGCTAACTAAAATAATGTACCCACATTGAACTAAACCTACTCGTAGCCTTACGCCCTGTAAACCTGTTATTTAGCAAGATATGTGACTAACCTAACATCCCAATTGGAGTTTTGTCATTCATCATATTCCAAAAGCTGTCCTGGCTTTGCTACACAAACTGGAAAAGGGGATTCCCCTTGAAATAAGATACAAGACGAAGCAAATGTAACCAGCCGTTAGGATCATAATTATGGTCGTAAACACAACGCCGCTGACTTCAGATGAGAAGAAATCCACCAAAAGGTATCCATTGATCGCAATCAACAGCGCCGCAACAATCCATGATACAATCTACAAAGCAGAAACACCACACAACACTTTCAGTTAAGAAAACACAGTAATCCAAATGTGAAACAAAGGCAACAGCTAAGTATGGTAAAAGGGAAATCTTCCTATCACAGAAGAAAGTACCTGAAGAACCCAACCAATCTTGAAGACTCCCATGACTTCCCGATTGGAAACAAGGTAAAGGAGAGGAATAAGAGCGAAAGGGATCTGGATCGATTGCAAGACATTAAGCCATTCATTCAAGATGTCCAATGACCCCTCAGACGTGTCGAAAACAAGAGCTACAATAAGAGTCGGGATAATAGCAAAGCTCCGGGTTATCAATGCCCTCATCCACTTCTTCAATCTCAAGTTAAGAAATCCACCCATAATAAACTGCCCAGCATAAGTTCCCGTCAACGTGCTGCTCTGTCCCGCGGCCAACAAACCGATCGCCCATATGTATAAAATCGGTAACAATCCACCACCATACTTCTCTTGCAGCGCCTGCCCGGCATTAATCAGCCCTATACTATCAGCTTTATCCGTACCATAAAATGCCTTTGCAAAAACAGTCGTCACGAATAGGTTTATCATAAAAGAGATTGTGAGGGCAACTCCTGATTCAATTGAATAGTATCTAAGAGCTTCTCGAACTCTGCCTATCTTCCTGTTATCCACTTCTCTGGACTGCACAAGGGCAGAGTGCAAGAACACATTGTGTGGCATTATGATGCACCCCACAACTCCCACGGCCTGTTTTATCGTCTTCGAGCTCAGTTTCGGAACCAATACACCTACAAAATCAAGCTCACATTGAGCAAAACTCGACTACAATTACAATTTGTGTAAGCACAATTCTATACCAATTAAAAGTTCGGTGCCATTAGGCTTTGTTTCCCCAAACATCCAAGCGAAGGCGACCGTCATTGTTGCTATAAGGACAGCAAAGAGTGCTTCTAATTTCCTCACACCGTAATTCTCAAGAAACAGGAATATGAAACTGCAGAATCAACAGAACCCTAGAATTAATTATCCATTTTTCCATCCAATCCAATTAGTAAATGATAAATTAGTAAATTACCAATCGAGAGCAGTGATGATCACTCCAGCCCATAAAGGTAAGACGCCATTCGTTAAAATCTTTATAGCAATTGCACTGCCAATGACCTCCTGAATATCGGCCCCAATTAGGGCTACCTCCGCCATCACCCACAGCAGCATCCTCGCCCAATTAGGGTACTCATCGCGGCAGAGCTCCGCCAGGTGCCGCCCCGTCGCCACCCCGAGCCTCGCCGACAGAAGCTGCACCAAAAGCCCCATCGCCGTCGCCCAAAGTAGCAGCCACAGCAACGAGTAGCCGGCAATGGCACCCGCCTGGAGATCCCCCTCCAGGTTCCCCGGATCGAGGAATGCGATGCTCATCAGGAAGCCGGGGCCCGTGAAGAGCCAGAGCTTTCGCCACGAGAAGGGCGGCGCCCGGGTGGAAAACTCGTCGGCGTCGGATCCCTCGTCGACGCCGACGATGTGCACCTTCTCGGTGGAATCGTAGGCGCGCTCCTCTTCGTCATCGTCGCCGGATTCCAGCAGCCGCTTCCTCTGATCGTCGGAATACGGAGGCATTTCGGAATTGGGTAAATTACTACTGCTCCTACTATTATTATAATTATTGTTATTGTTATTTCCCTTTTTTTTGGGTTTTTACAATTGCGATTGAGGAGGATTGTCTGGGAGCAGTGGGAGTGCCGAAATAATTATGGATTGGGTGCCGAAGTGGGGTTTTGAGAGGGATTAATCGGCGTGGGATTGTATTTATCGTTTTTCTGGAGTCGGGACGGGACATCCAAGGTAATTTCCACGAAATTTCTTACGTCACTTTTTCATTTTTATTTGAGATAGGAATTTTGAGGGTTGTGGTTGCTCAGTCCAGGAGTACGGGTCCTGGTTATTCTTTTCTCTCCTTTATTGGTGTGATTCTTAGTCCAGGAGTAGGGGCAAACTATGTTCTTATGCACGCAGCTTTTAGTAGGTTTTGGGAGCTTTTGGTAGCTTTAGCTTTTATTTCAAAACAAAAACTTCATTCTACACACTAGCTTTTGAAAGCTTTTGGAAGCTTCTTTTTAGAAGCTACCTGTAGTAGCGTTAAAAAATAAGCTAGGAGCTTATTCTTGACCAATTACAATTTTAACCCAATAACCAACCCACTACCCAATAGTCTACACAAATATTTGTCCTTTTTATGTCATTTCATCATTTTTTTGACAGCTACAGCTAGTTGTACAAAACACTTAAATAGAACTGACAGCTACAGCTCCCACAGCTCCTTACAGCTCCAGCTCCCTACAGCTCCAGCTTGCAGCTACAGCTCTGCGTGCAGAACAGACCCTTAGTAATAATGTTGTAATAATGCCTACATCACCGAAATCTACCTTTCAATAATTTTTTTATGAGCTATTAAAAGTCTGAAAATGGATGGTGGGAGCCCATGTCATATAAATTATAAAGAAAATAAAAAAGAGGGATATGGGACCGGATGAAAATTCGAACCCACAACCTATAGGGTGCGAGTTCGGGGGACTTACTAAGTCCCCACCCCCATCCGGAGAGGGATAGGTAAGTAAGTCCCCAACCCCATCTATCTTTCAATATTAATAGAACATTTACTATAAATTTTGCGGCTCGGATACTGTGCAGTGTCACATGCCACTGTACGGTGCAGATCTGCTGGCAAAATCCTGATTTTGTAATGTATGGGATTTTGACATTACAAAAATAGCCACATCCATCACAAAATTCTCATCACAAAAATAATCTTACACAACACAATATTTTTAAACATCACAAAAAATTACTCCAATAACACTGCCTGTATGTAGGCGTCTACACACCATCCGCATCCTAAATTTTGTATGTTTTTCTTTATGGATGACAAAAGTAGTATAATTACATTAATTTCTTAGATTGTTGCTTTTAAATGGGACAGCGGGAGTGCATATTAAATATACATATGCTATCTACCAAATATTCCCTATATCCCATTTAATTTGTCATGTTTCATTTCTACACACAATTCAATGCACTTTTTCACTGTTAATATATCAAAATATGTACAATAAAAAATTATGTAAATTATATATTCTAAAACTACATGATTACACGATTTTAACAAAACCAAACTCGACTATTTTTTGTCAAATATATACTTGTGATAAAACTGAGTTAAAGTTAAATAATGAACAGTGACGAAAAAGTCAAATAGGACAAGTAAGGTGAGACAGAGGGAATAGTATTATATTTTAATAAATCTATCATAAATATTTACTGGTCAAATTTTTTCTTCATACTATCTGCTATTCAAATTTGCTAGTCAAATACTTCCTTGGTTTATAAATAATAGCCTCATATATATTTTCGACATTATTCACACACACACACTTTGATTTAAATTTTTATCATAGTTATACAAGTTTAAATCTAGCCAAGTTGGATCTTCTTAAGTTCATCTGTCGTGTAGTTTTTAAATATTGAACTTTTGGAATTTTTACTTGTACTGAACTTGAGTTCTTTGATTTAAAATGTGCATTGGACTGCGTGCACAGTGAGTTCATAGCAAATAAAAGAAAAACGGAGGAAGTATGTTATATATGTTATTTGTATATCCTCGCGTTCGAACAACCAAGATTTAGAGTTGGAGTTCATATGTTGGATTTTTATTTGTAACCGTTCCCATATTTTTCACTTAATAGTTAAATTAATTAATACGGACAATTAAAGTGATGTTCTTCCCCGAAAAAAAATGATGTTCACCCGGAGTGGCGGCACCACCATGGTGCTAGCGGGTCAGACCCCTAGAAAAAAATATATATATATATATATTTTTATTTTATTTCTATTATAAAAATAATATTAGTAATAAATAAACCCAAATTTCCAAACCTTTTTATTCTTATTTAATTCCAAACTTTTTTTCCTCTTAATTAATTTTAGCTGGGAATAGGGACTTGGTCCAGTGGTCATGTCCTCTGGCTTTCAACTTTATGGTTGAAGTTTCGATTTCCACCAAGTCCCGTGTCCCTCTCCTTTATCCTCTTTGTAATTTGTTTAGTTTGGGCTCTCACACAATTTTGTCGAGTGTCAATGTTTTCAAAAAAAAAAAAGAAGAAACTTTAGCTTAATTATCGTACCGAACAGTAACAAAACATATTACATGGGACGGATAAAGAATTAGCTAATTTTTTTTACTACCTTGGATCGAATTTCTAGTTCCGCCACTGTTCACAAGCCCTGGCTTCATGAAATTGAAGGTCACTAGGGGTGAATGCAGTGCGGTTTGGTGTGATTTCCCACTAAACCCAAACCAAACCAAAAAAAAAAAAAAAAAAAAATGGTTTGGGAAAAAATTAAATCAAACCAAACTATTTTAGCATTTCAAACCAAACCAAACCAAACCGAAAAAAGCGGTTTGGTTACGGTTTAACAAAGTTTTTTTTTAAAAAAAATCCTATGAATTACAATCATAAATGTAACAGTCCAAACTCCCAAATGCAAATTAAAAGTTAAAAAGAAAAGCATAAGTTTACTGTTTACAAGCCAAATACGTAATAAACTATAACTATGACAAGCTATTGAAAAAAATAAAATTATAAAGATAGCATAAGAAAACACCAGTAGTAGAGCCAATGAAGGGTATCAGTAGCAGCATGTGCTTTCTGAAGGATTATAAATATACCCTGTAAACCAATGTACAAAGTGCATTACATCAACGAAACTTCTGAAACATATTAAACAAATTAAATAAACAGAAGCCAATGAAAGGACATGAATCATGCATAGTATAAACAAAAGTATATATTTTTATTATATATATAATTGTGGTTTATGGTTTGGTCTGGTTAATTTTTTCTCCAGACCAAACCTAAACCGCAAAATACGGTTTTCTAAAAAAAACCAAACCACAAATTTTAAATCGCAAACCAAACCAAACTGTTAAAATACGGTTTGATCTGATCTGGTTTACGGTTTGGACCGCACTCTGAACAACCCTAATTAGACCAATCTCACTGTGATGTTCTCTCTTTAAAATAATGTTGTTTATTCATGAAATCGTGTCCATATATCCTATTTTGTGGTAAGAAATAAACAAAGTTACTAGTAACGATTTGGGTCCGATCCGGTAATTATCTGCAGTAGAGTGAGTACGTGGCAGTAGCGTGACAGCGTGGTGACGAAGCGAGCACGACGGTTGGGTGCCGTCGTGTGGCAGCCCGTGGTTGCACAAGACATCCATGCTATTGTCTTTTATCTATATTAATGAAGTACTCCTATAATAATACTATAGTACTCCACACTAGTACTTCTATTTAATTTAATAATGAAATAAGATAAGAATAGAATAATGAGAGGAAAGAAGATGCGTGAAGGAATTCTTTATTTTTAATTTTTAATTTTTCGTTGGCGTTTCGTTAGTTGCTAATATTGCAGCTGATATTGAGTGTGAAGTGAAGGGAATCAATTAATCCAATTGCAAACAAGTAGTCAGTCGTACTGTAATAGGAGTATTTTTTTTTTTTTGCTGAATAGCCTACACACAGGCTAGAAATGGGTAGTGGGGGTCTTACCACAAATTATAATAGAAATAAAGAAGAGGGATAGGGGGCCGATGGAGAATGTAACCTTCAGGTTGAAAATCAATTGGTTAACCACTAAAAGTCATCATTCCAATATGTAATAGTATTGGGTTTGGAGTGTTTTGGAGTGTGTGTCTATATAACAAAAACAAATAATGCCAAATCACGTGCCCATAATTCACAATGTTTCACATATTTGGATTGTCGCTTTCTTGCCCATAGCCATATGCCAAGACAAAACTCTATTACCCTGTATTTTATTTTATTTTTAATTTTTTAACTTTTACTTCACAATTTTGGACCAATGATTTGGGAAGACGAGCGAACACCAATTTGTTGGGAACGGAGAAAGATGCTATAAATAAAATACTACTAATAGAAATGTTTATAGTTGGTCGCCCATCAGGCTAGCTAATCCTACTTTAATACTAGAAGTATTTATTTACTCATATTACTATCGATTGAAATATTTAGTAACGGAGGGAGTACTAATCTAGCTAAGTTATCTGCTACTAAAGTTTTTCAGATGGACATAATAGAACCTTAACTTGAAAACCAAAAGTTTATCTTTAATTGTTTTAATTTATTTGAATGGTTTCTTCCTTTCTCAATTAGTAATTCAAATGCTTTTATTTATGGGAATTAGGTTATCCAAATCTATGGACATTATTTCTACTCCCTTCGTTTTTAAATAATTATCTCTTTCAACTCAATTTCAATAATTAAGGTTTGCATTAATTAACTCATAAATTTACATTTTTATCCTTCAACTAAACTCATTCTTAATAAATGTCCACAAATAGCATTTATGTAAAGTGAAAGGCAATATAGTAAAAACATAACATAACTATCTATAATTACTTAAAAATGACAACTATTGTGAAACACTTTTTAATCTCTTAAAAGACAACTAAATCACGTGGAAAAATTCCATGATTTGTTCAATGCAAAGGTTATATACTGTCCTAACATGGGCCAGGCACCCGAATACCTCGTGGGAAAAATTGCCAAAATAGTCCCTTTTGTTTCTTTTTTTACCAGATTCATCCTTTCCAAATTTTTGACCCCAAATCATCCGTTTCCATTACTAATATGGGCCAAATATGTCCTACCTCCCCTAATGACGAGCAAATGTCCTACGTGGCAGTGGACTAACTTGGTAATTGTGTGGACCGGCCACTGTGGATGGTCAAATGCCATGTAAGACCTCCACATGCGTAAATGAATAAGGTTGAGTTTCTGCCCCCAAAAGCCTTACTCCGTTCTTATTTCTCCAGCTGAGTCGAAGACGAGCCCTATCTCTCTGGAATACCCAACACTAATTCCAGAGATTACAGGGATGGATTCTGGGGAAGATTCCACAAATTCCTCAGCAAGAATGGGGCACCCGATGCAAGTGGTATTAGATATAGTTTGGTATTTACAAAAGTTTTGCATTCTTGCTGAGTCAAGCCAATAAAAGAGAACACCAAACCCACGAAAATGAATGTTGAAGCAGATAACAAGTCAGAATAAGCCCAAATCAGATAGATCAACAGATTGAACCAAAGAGGAAAATCAGAAATAGTATTCCAGAAATTAAAACACTTGATGGCAATTGAGAAGTGGGCAAAAAGTTGTGCAAAAAAAGAAGTGGGCAAAAATCCTCCAAAATAACACTGACAATCAACGCTCAATGACGAAGCAAAGGTCTAAGCAACAAAGAAATTGGAAAAGGAGAACCTGTTGAGGAGAACAGGCGGTGTGGGTGCGGTGGTGGGGGTGACGCCGCTAGTGGGAAAGAAAGAAGAGAGTGCGTTAGGGAGTGGGAGGCGGCGCCGGCGTATCTGGGGTTATTGGTGGCCAGCGACGCTGGTGATGATGATGATGATGACGGTGGAGCAGCGGCGGCGACAAGGTGGTGGCTCGACTTGGGCAGAGAGCGAGAGAGAGAAATTGCGACAGAGAAAAGAAAAAAAAGACGGAGAGTGCAAAGGTGAGAGAAGGAGGCGGTAGGGATGGGGCAACAGTGGTGGCCGCGATGGTGGCTTGGGGCCTGGTGGGCGGCACTGGTGAAATCTGGGAGTTTGGGATGATGGGTTTTTGGGGGAGAAACTCTACCCTTATTCTATTCATTTACTCATGTGGCATTTGACCATCCGACCACATACAATTAGCAAGTTAATCACTGCCACTTAGGACTTTTGCCAGTATTAGGGGAGGTAGGACAGATTTGGCATGGATTAGCGATCGAAACGGATGATTTGGGGCCAAAAATTTTGGATCCGGTAAAAAGAGAAACAAAAGGGACTATTTTGACAATTTTTCCATACCTCGTGCCACCATAATGCATGATGCACTGTCCCTGCCTGCTCAGTGCTCACTTCTTCCATTATTCTTATTATAAGAAAAATGGAAATGAATTTTGGTAAATAATGTTTGGCTAATCTCTTTAAAAACTCATCATTGATCAAATTTATGACAAAAGTCCCTTAAGCCCGACTTTTTGGAACATATCCGTTCCAATTCTGCATGCGACAATAGGATTATGTAATGCGATAGTGGAATTATGTGATGGATTTAACGTGCCATCACAGAACTATTCATAAGCACCATCGTCATAAAACATCACAAAATCCACTTAAGACATCACTTGCTCATATTTGTCATCACAAAACTCAAACTAGCATTTATGAAGTACATGATTGTTGTTGTTATGATATACTCCTATTTTACAATCTTGTTTTCAAAAGAACATATAAGAACAACCCTAATGATATCATCAAAACATAAACTATTATGTACCTCACATATTTTTCATATATACATCTTTAATACTTATATATTATGGGATTAATGACAAAGCTCGAGAGCCCTTGTACACAATTCCAAATATTTCAATCGATAGTAATATGATGACTTTTTAATCTCTAAAAATACAACTAACAAAGTAACGGAGGGAGTACTATTCATCTGTGTAGTGTAGACTACTAAAATAGTAGTGGATTACACTTTAGACTTTACCAGTTGCCAATAGCCCAATACCATTATAGGATGAGTACTGCTCCTATTCTTTAATGCAAATTAAAGCTACTAAAAGATACTGTCAAAAGCATTTGGGAATGGTCCCCTTTTCGGCCCACTATACTGTACTTTTTCTTGCTTCAATGTTACTACATGCGTGGCCACCTCTTCTCCTTACATGTGAACAACATATTATAGTACTACATTTATAGTACCTAGCACTTTTATCCCAATCCGGTTACGGTACAACCCCTTCAATGGCCTTTATGTACATACATCACAAAAAATGCATATCGCATCACATAATATTTCTCTGAGCATCACATTTTTGGCATCACATAACAAATGTATCCCAATACACAAAATACATCATTTCATACATCACACATCACAACTCCCACATCACACACATGGTGGCTGCATGTGCAGCCACCTGCACACTAACACCTTCCCTTTTATCCAACACATTTTTATAATTCGGTTATAATACAATCCCTTAAATAATTTACACGTGCAGATATCAAATAAGGCATCTCTACCATCAGTCACATAGAATATCTATCCCATCACATATTTTTTCATCACACAAAATATCTCTCCATGTACAGAGAACATTCTTCCATCATACGGAATATCTCTCCCATCAGATATATGAATTTTTTATATGTAGGTGTCTGCACTCAATCCTCACCACGCTGATTGTAGCTATTAGTAATATGCATTGGGTACATTGATTGTAAGGGTTACATAACCTTAGTATAATTTTTATTTTTCTTAAAATAACATTGCTAGAATTTGGGACCACACTGCTTGATTATTGATATTTTAATTTTTGTTATAATTAAAAAGAATTTTGTTATGTCTTTATGTAATAAAAGTTTTTAAAGACCCACAACAATGTGCTGATGAATTTTTGGAGGGACCTTATCTTATACTGTATATGTAAACTGTCTTTAAAAATTTTTGATCAGGTGATTTAAGTTGAAATTGACATGTATGAGAAATTATGTTGTTAGATGACTCCATTAATTACAAGTTCAAATAGACTCAGAATTTTAAAATTAAAGAAAAGAAAAGAAAGGGAAAGAATTCTTTTTAAAAGATATAATGTGTATTCTTAAAAGTTAAACATATACATATAATACTGGTATGATTTATATGTATATTCTGCCAGTGGCGGATCTAGAAAAAAATTTAAGCGGGGTCACAAAAATAATAATTTAAATTTAAATATATTAAATATAATATTTAAATTTAAATATACTATTAAATATAACAATTAAAACATACCTCTTACAAATACTCTATACGGTCTTTCATACTTTGGAATCGACTAATAACAACTTCATTCATAACATTGAGGAGAGCTTCTTTCTCTATAGCACAAATAAGAGAATCGTTGATCAAAAAATCATTACCTATTCGATTTCGCAAATTAGATTTCACAAGGTTTTGGGGTCCCCATAAAAATTTAAGCGGGTGCACTAAACTAGGCATAAATATTTTTTACCTTACAACACAAATTTAAGCGGTGTCCCGTGCCCCTGGTAGACGAAACTTGCGTCCGCCCCTGTATTCTGCACTTGCAGCCATAATATGTCAGACGCAAGAAGTGATGCATCCCCATTGAGTGATGTTTACAACCTTATTAAGTGAGTTAGTCTCAATAAGTGATGCATCCCCACCGAGTGATGCCTACGACCTTATAAGTGATATATACGACCTTATAAGTAATATGCCATGATATGTCATACATCTCCATTGGATGATATCTACGATCTTATAAATGATGTCTCACTACTGAATAATGCAAGCTAAGTCAACGACATCACTTTCGACTATGCGGGATTCATGCTGCAGATGCAGCTGTGTTATGTGTCTGCACCGTAACTTAATGGTATAATATTATATCCTTAAGTTGTAAGGAATAAAAAGCAGGAAATTATATTGGTAATGAATGTTGTAGTGATGAATCGTGGTCCATCCATCCATGTCTGTCTCTCATCAAAGCATCAACAATGCAGCTTTCACATCTTTAACACTATGTTCGGTTCATAAATTTTCAAAAGAAAAGAAAATATTAATAAGACAGAAAAAAGAGATATTAAAGGCATATTTGTGATATTTGAGAATATCCACAAAAGATGTATTTTTCCCCTCTATTTAAAAAGTTTCACCTATTTTTGTACCCGAAAATTGCAGATTAATCTTTATATAATAAGAGATTTTTGTTTTTCTTTGGATGAGCATATAATAAGAGATTTATGTCATAGTCAGTTTACATGTCAAAATTATTCATATTTCTCTCCTATATTATCCAAAAATATATTATCTTACAAATTACTCCTACGTCTCTCTATATTTTTATCATACGTAGAAAAACCAAAAAAAAAAAAATACAAAACATTTTTTTATCCCCTATTTTGTAAAGTGAATTTTTTTTTTTTTTTTAAAAAATAATCGTTGAATTGAAAATAATTAACCTATCCCCCATATTTGTGTGGCCAGTATTAGCACCAGAAAATATAAGTATGTGATTCCTTTCAGACTGGCGGACTTTTAATTTCTTTAATTTTGGGTCATTTTCAACTTTAATTTGTATGTACATTTTCTAGGGTGAAAATGGGACGGATATGGATGGATATTACTCGTCTTGTATTCTACCCCATATTTTTTTGTCGAATACGGAATCGAATACGAATAGGCCGGATACAAATACGAATTCGAATATTTTGGGAAACGGATACCAGATGAATTTGGATTTTAACTCGGATAATTTTTAGAATTTTTAAAATTAATTTTTTTTATATAATTTTTTAAGAGAAATTGGAATATAACTATGTAAGCTAAACTGATTTTTTAAAATTTTCAAGATCTTTAGTTATTTCGTTCAAGACATCTAAATAACATCACTACAAGATATTACATACTACATTTATGCAAAAAACCTAATGATGTAGTTGAGTTAATTAATATGATTTGATTTAATTAATTACATATGGCTTTCAAGCTTTTGATTACATTTATACATATACTATTACTTATTTATTTTATAGTTAATATAATATATTATAATATACAAACATAAATATATATAAATTTCTGGATATTTGAATAGAAAATACGGATAATATCCACATGATATTCGGATTTTTGCGGATACGGGCAGATATTTACAATCCCATATCCGGTCCCATATCCGTCAAATATCCGTCGGATATAATAATTCGAATTCGAATTCGAATATAATCGAATACGGCATCGGATCGGGCGGGAATATTGGTCCTGCTTTCATCCCTAACATTTTCTACTTCCTACCCCCTACCCACATAAACGCTACAAAGGAACGGAATATAGGCATGGATTTCCACTCATTTTCCATACATTAATAGTGTGTGTATATATATATATATTTTACATGCAATGGATGCGTTGTTGAACTGCTATTTAACATCATTACTAGAAAAAATTCGGATTCAATCACTAAAATTATGGTCTCTAATGAATTTCGATCACTAAAACAGAAAATTTTTGTGGTAATTGTAGAGCTCGGTCTAGATTGACAACTTTCGCTCCTAAACAGTAAATAATCTATACGTATATTGAATAAGAATAGTGTGGAACCAATTTTTATTTTTTCTTCTTTTTTTTGGGTAAACGGTGACAATCATATGTCGGCAAAAGTGTGTAGGAGCCAAAATCACACAAATTACAAAGGGGGATAAAGGGGAGGGATAGCGGGCTGGGTGGGGATCGAACCCCCAACCTATGGTCGGCAAAGGGATCGAACCCCCTTTCTTCTTGAAATATTGAATTAATTATAAAAATAAAAATCCTGATATAAAAATATTTATAGTATATCTTTAAAAATATTTAATTTAATAGTACTATTATAGTTGGTAAAAGTTGCAGAATAATATGAATCGTCAAAATCTGGATAACGTGTCAAATCTTTTAGCCCAATCTTTTATAAGATGAAACATAACCCAACAAATATTAGTTGATGAAACCTAACCCAATAAAATGTGGGGCAGACTGGGCCCAACTAATTAAATGGGCCTGCCCAGACCCAAGGCTATTAATCTATTACCAACTACCGTAGATTGTTGTCTAAAGCAAAGCCGAAGTCCAAAAGGAATATTAAGCACGCGGTTCAATACCCCAATTATATAAGTGAGTAAATGATTAATTAAATACTTATAAGATGCTAATAAACTAAATACATTAAAATATTCACCTAAAAAATAAAATATTCACCTAAAAAACTAAATATATTAAATTAGATGAAACTATTTATTTATTATTTTAATATAATTATAATGTATCCTTAATTAATAACAACTCTAATTTTGTAAAGTAAACAGATACTGCTTGTTAAGATTGAATGGTTGTTTCGGTCTTTTGATCTGGCTTGGGTTTTAAATTTTGATTTTGGATTCATTTTATCTGGGATCAGTGACCTATTGTCATTATCTTGTGATGGGTCATAATGGTTCTTTGAAAAGTACGAAGTTAATTTACCTATGGGATTTGAACTAATTAGCACCTAGAACACATATTTATAGTAGTATGAATATTTCTTTTAGGATAAATGAATTGCACAAAATATTTCGAACAACTGGGTAACAGCACCCTAATACTATATATATATATCTATAATATATATATGCCACACTAAGTTTCTACAGTACAACAGTAACCCAATTTGCTACAGTGTAACAGTAAAATTCAATACGACGTCGTTCACATTGTTCCCGTCTCCCATTTTTCCTCCTCCTAATTTTTCTACATTCTCTTTCTTCTTCCTCCCTCTGCGATCCCCATCCCCAATCTTCCTTCCCTGTTGCCGTCGGTACCAATATCCAAATTCAATCTCCGTTGCACAAATCTACTATTGTCAATCTACTTATTGCCGTTCCTTTCCTGACCCGATGTCCCAACCTCTGCGCGTCTGCCTACCCTCACCCAAATTCCCTTCGCCGCCTGCCACACGCAGCTGCTTACGGGCAACCATCAGCGCCCGCCGCACTGACGCATCGCCGCCGCCGTCTGTCCTTTCCCATCTCCTTTTGTCATCCTGTCGGAATTGCAGTTCGACGTCGCTACTCCATCCAACTTCGGCCAGTGTCTTCAATTCGGGTAAGGATTACTCTCGGGGCTAATTTCGTTTTCAATTATGGTTTTCGATCTTCCTACGGTTGCTCTCACCTCCTGGGTTGCCGCCTCTGTTTTCGTCCGACACTGTCGCCGTCGGAACAGTGCGGTTGACTCCCCCTCCAGCAACTCGCACCCTGTTCCGGTCACTCCCGCTGCCGAGGGCGAGGCATCGAGTCTTCGTCCTTCCCCCCTCCTCCGTTGAACAGTGGGCCGTCGGCGGAGCAGCCGTCCAAGCCACCACATAACGGCGCTTAGAGTGAGGGCGGTCGCGGTCACCGGAATTATCCAGGTAATGGGATTCCACTTCAGTAAGATGTCTTCCGTGAAAATGCGAATTTGAATTTGATTGGGCATTTGATTTGTTTGGCTTCGCTGGATGTTTCAATCTGGCAATATGCAATCTTTTTTTTTATATTAATAAATTTGGCTGGATACTTGAATAATGCCATGTAAGATGCAAAGGTTTGTTAAATCTCGTGGAGAATGAAGTAAAATGAGTTCAGCTCAAGAAGTTTTTTGGTTTCTTGATTTTTAGAGTAGGGACTAACTTAAGTGTTTTCTTTTGTTTTGTTGTCTCATTAGTGTTGATTGATACTTTTGAACCACTGCTTCCCAGAGAGGAGAAAACATGATTGGTGATCGTGCTTTTGAATTTACTTTGTTTTTTTGGGATCTATATTCTTCAATCTGCGTTCTGAATTGAAATTGTTCTGTATTTCAGGAAATTATGAGGGGAAACCTTACTTTGAAGAGACTTTGGTGTTGATATTTATGTGGTTATGCTTTTTGCTTCTTCCAGTGACTAAGGTAAGTGAAAGTAATTAATTACACATTCGTACCGGTTCAATAATATATACATATTTTAATGTATTTTGTCTTGCAGAATGAAACAAAAGCTTGTTCTCCTATATATTGGGCGCTTAACTTGCTTCAGGTACATGATTTCTTGAATTTATTTTCACCTGTTTCATGTGCTTGAAGTGGATGATGACTGTCTATTCTAAAACTCTGCTTTATGTCTTTACTCCTCAATTCCCGTAGGTGGTACGGTGGGTGGTTTGTTGGGTTCCGGTGGTGGGTTTATTCTTGGCCCCCTATTGCTCGAAATCAGAGTAATTCTTCAGGTTTCTTGTTTTCCACCCATCACTCTATTCATAGAGATGAATCCATGAATAAAAGGATTGATGCTAAACTCAGTTTTAACCTTTGTTCAGTACATCATTGGTGTCCATCCAACCCATTACCATTTCTGTGATGCTAAACTCATCACCAACACCCAAAATAAAAGGATTGATTTGTCTTATGTATAGTTCATATTATGTGTCCTGAACTTCCGGCTATCCTGGAACTTCTATGTGCGTGCGTTTCGAAAAGCCACATCGAGTTCACATATCAGCTCTTAGAGAGAATTATATTTCTTCGGAGTTTACTGATGACCAGGTTGATGCTGATCCCTTTGCTCAGGTATTATTTCATGTTAAGAGAAGCACCTTGATTCATTTCACCTGGTGAGGTACAATAATAGCAAGACTAAAAATCCACAGAATTCTGTATGATAGATGTGACTTGGGCCAGTAGAGGGCGGCATATGTTTGCTTTTGAGTTGGATATGTTTTGCAAAATGTTTCTACAGCATCCTATGCAATTCACTTATTTGGAATCTAAAGTTTCAATAATTACTGCAGTTCCAAACATGGTTTTATGATGCCATAGCATCTGCTGTGAAGGAACCAAATGCTATGTGCCTTTCTACAACTGGAAACAATGGCAAACCGTAAGTGTCTCCGAGGTGGTCCGCGAGATTATGAGAATACAAGGAATCATTTAGTTCTTACTTTGGATACTTACATTTGATATAAATGTAGCCTTGATAAATTTCTTTTGTTGCTTTGCTGCAGCTCATCAAGAATGGTGCTGCTAAAAGGTTTTGATAAGGATGGCTTTGTCTGGTAAAGTCAGCTTTTCTTTAGGCTCTTTTCAGATGCATATTTGCTTAATTCACTATGTTTACTTTACCTTATCATATTATTTTGAATCTCTTATGTTCTAATAGGTATACAAATTATGAAAGTCATAAGGTTCATCAACTCTCAGAATCCTCAAGCTGCTTTACTGTTTTACTGGGATACTTTGAATCGTCAGGTACCTGCAGTGCTAAGAATATACATTTCATCTACATCGTGCATGCTTTTACAATAATTCCTTCCACAAGCAAAGCTTTATTACTGGTTTTGGCATGGGTAAGAGTTGAAGGTCCTGTTCAAAAGGTCCCGGATGAAGAATCTGAACAGCACTTCCACAGCCAACCCAGAGGAAGCCAAATTAGAGCAATAGTTAGCAAACAGGTTCCCTACTTATTCAGTCCCTTCCTATATACTTCCCCAATGGGATGTTTTAATTCAATTCGTCTGAAAACAAGCCATCTCTGGTTGGTAACGAAGTTTAGTTGAAAATTTATTCTATAGATTATTCATAGCACTCTTGATTTCATTGAACTGCTTCTCCCTTAATATGTTTGTCAGTTTACTTCTCGTGGAATCTCAATTACATGTTTGTGCTTGATTTTGTTTTCATTTGTTGCTCCATTCCTACATTCGAAACAGATTTTTCCCATATGTCTGTGATAGAGTTTATGTTACCCCTTTTCAGCATTGAATCAATATGTCCGTCAAGCATTGTTCACACTAGTGAAGAACAGCAACATGATGTATTATTAGAGTTGTAATATGTATCACACAATATACCAACAGTTATTTACCAAAGCAAGATACACATCAACCATTTTCCCTCTTACTGGCGTGCGCGGCGTATGCGCGCGCCACGAGAGAGTTCTAGTATATATATATATATATATATATAGATAATAATTAAAATAGGCCACAAGAAGGAGTCACTTCCACTTTTGGGCCACGATATTTTGATTTAGGGAAAATAGCCATTAGAATGATTTCGGGCCTGAATTTAGGCCATTGGGCTGGAATTCGGGCTGCGATGACCTAAAAGTGTAAATAATTCCTTCTGGTGGCCTATTTTATTTTTTTGAATTATTATTTTTTATTTTATTTAATTAAAATAAATAATACTCATTCGGTGCCATTATTTATGTCCTACTTTCTTTTTTTCTTGTTCCAACATTTTTTATTTCCATTTTAAAAATAATTAAATATTAATCACTAAATATAACATCATATCGCATTAATAAATAAATATATTAAACTTTCAAACTCATTACCATTAATAATTCTCATCCAACCTACAACTATATATCAGTAAATCACACATAAATAAATAAATATAAATTATAAATTCATTACAACCACATTATATAAATTCTTAAGCTACATTTTTAACCCTAGTATATCCTTGTATTTAATACCAATTATCCCTACATAAAGTACCATGTCCGAAAATTTTGGGATACTTATAATAAAACATGTTTATTTTCTACTTTATAATTTATTTGAATATGTGTTTTTTACTTATTTTATAATATATTTGAATTAATATTTATTTTATTTCTTATATTACTCCTTTCGTCACAATATTAGTGCTAAAAAAAGTAACTTAAAATATTATATAATATGATTTTAATGAGTTTATAATTTTAATTTATTTATTTATGTGTGATTTACTATATGTGGTTGTGTGATGGACTGGAATTATTAATGGTAGAGGGTAATTTGAAAGTTTAATATATTTATTTATTAATGTAAGGTGATGAGTAAGTTTGACGATTAATATTTAATTATTTTTAAAATGAAAATGAAATAAAAATATTGGAACAAGAAAAAAAAGTAGGACATAAATATTGATACAAAATGAGTATTATTTATTTTAATTACATAAAATAGAAAAAAAATTGAAAAAAACTAAAATAGGCCACTAGAAAGAGTCATTTCCATTTTTAGGCCATCGCAGCCCGAATTCCAGCCCAATGGCCTCAATTCAGGCCCGAAATCCTTCTAATAGCCTATTTTCCTAAATCAAAATATGGTGGCCTGATGACAGCCTTTTGTGACTGTCATTTGCGTCCAATTTAGTGTCTTAACGATGATCTTTTGTTCTTAATTCCATTGATTTTTGATGAATAATCAAAGAGGATTAGAAAAGATGGAAGAAGAATTAAGATTGCAAAGAAGTTGGAAATACATTGAAAATGGCTTGAAATTCTAAGTTTTCTTTGTAAGTCTCGCACGCGGTGTTTCTATTGAACTGATCCACGCTTTGTCATGCAGAAGGAAGTTAAGTTGGAAAACAACAGGAAGTGGAAAGGACATAGCGAGGAAAGAAAAGGAATGGTGCGAGGGCTTGTTTCCGAAATTAGGAAAATATTTAAGGAAAATGTGCAGATGCTGAAGTCCACGCGATGATTGTTTGACATCGCGAGGGAAGAAAGTCTGTGCAAGGCAGAAAGCTTAGATACTGTGGCGAGGAGCAAACTCTTTGGAGAAACTGTGAGACCTCGCCTTGTTGAGAAAGATGATTACATTTCTGACTCTCGCTTTGAAGGAACTGGACAAAGCGAGAGGAGAGTTATTCTGATGCGAGCGGTTATCATCCAAGGTTGAAGCAGTTACAACGCCCATCTATAAATAAGACCCTTGGGGGAATCAGCTCAGCAGGCGGGAGATTGAAGAGAATAGCTCAATTTTACTCTCCAGTCCACTTTTTAGAATTTAGTAGGTAGGTTAGGATTTTTAATTTTCTCTGCAATTTACTTTGATGTTCTTCAGATTTGTAATTTGATTTCGTAGAATTGTAATTCGATTTCGTAGTAGATTCCTTTAAGATTAGCTGTTAGATTAGCTAGAGGATACCCTGGGAGGAGAGTTGCTTTCGGATCGCTTGTTCATCCATCATGACGATCATCATCTAAACTCCGACTCGTTCGCTCATCTTCGCATTATTCTGATAGCAATCAGATTTCCAGGTGTATTCGTTTTTAATTCTTTGTTATTTGAGATACAAGAAGAATGATCGGTTATCAGATTGTGAATTTCTTATCTTTCTGGTTTCTATTTCTATTTCGTAATTCTGTTTCAGCAGAGTATAAACCTCAATTTCGTTAGTTAATATGAATTTTGCATCATATCTTTAATTTGATTTTCGAAGATCATAACACTTCCACATTTTTAATTCGTAAATTGTTCGTTCCAATTCCGCAAGAAATTTGGATATTGTAACCGAGTTAGGTATGATCTGGCAGAATTATGAATTCACTCGATTTTCTGTCAATATTATGTTTACAGACGAAAATCTTAGTGTTTAATGTTCAGAACTCTAAAAGGTTCCTAGAGACCCATGCAGTGTTAATCATCGCTTGATAATCTTTAAGAATCAATAGCTTTGAGTTCATGAATTTGGATGCAAAAGATTCTATGTTCATAATTTTCTAAACAGAAATTCCAGAAGGTAGTTATGACAGTTATAAACTCTGATCATTTACTTCGAATAAGGCTAAACCCTCGCTTCATCCTAAAAGATGATGCGAGGAAATATCCAGATAGATCTCTTGTGACAAAGGCTATTCAAATACTCACGCGATGTCAATCTGACAAAGCGAGAGAACCAACGTATAATGACAATAGATTTGATGACCATTTTGCAAGGTATCAATCATTCACTTTTACTTCTTATACGTATATAACCCCCATCTATAAGTAGGAATTGAGTACCTCGCCGCATTCTTACAGAAACTATTGCGAGGCATTCAATTCTTTGTATAAACAAAATCTGGGGAACATTCTTTGAATATTAGCTCCCTCCATGCTGTACAGACATAGCGTGCGGAAAATTGGAATGTTCATAGTTTGAAACCCAAAATAGTTACTGCGAGCTATTTTTGACACTTATTTTGCAGAGTTATTTCTCAAATCCTTTTTCTTGGGAAAGTTATTTCCTAATTCTGTCTAGTTTCCAACGTATATTTTGGAAGCATCCTTGTCTTTTGATTAAGAGGATTCAGAACCCTCAACGTCTCTTTATACATATAATACTACATATACATATAATATTTTGGGATATTTCCCAGTTTATGATGAGTAATCTTACTTCATGATTACAAATTCACAATTCATATGTGCAATACGTATTACTATTTACACTGGTACGCTGAGAGAGATGATGATATAGGTTTTCTCAATCATTATTTACTCAGGACTGATAAAGAACAAACTTGTTCTTCAGTTGGGCATTTAGTACCTGTCGTTTAAAAGGGAAAGATGTTTCAAGAACCATCTTTTGTCCTAAAAATTAGTAGAGTATCAGGAAGATTAATTTCCGGGGTTCATGGTATTATAGTTATCACTATATGCTATGAGTAGGAGATTAAATATTTATCCTACAGTCTACTAATCCTGAGTCAAATCACGGATATTTGGAACTGTTTACAGAGATTTCTCGAGCTAAATCATTTATACAAATCTGAGTGGTCTGGATAAGTCAAGGAATTTGAATAGCAATTTCATCTTGATATACTTACAAGACTATTATTCCTTATGAATACTTGCAGGAATTACTCTGAAGAAACAAGTCCTATGAAAACATTGGATGATAGATTTAAATATTAGCTTTTTCATTTGTTGTAGAGGACATCCAATACAGGATCATAAGATCAGTTTGATCAGGGTAATAAAAAGAATAACTTCAAGTTCAGATGAATATAGTATGATTTAGAAGTGACCTCGAGTTGTCAAAGGCTTAATCTGAGTCTGAAAGAAAAGATTAGGTGACGATTCTGAAAAGCTTTTATCACAGAAAGAGTCTGACAGATCATTCCGTGATGATAGTATTCCATGATTTCAGAGCTTAGAATGTCATGACACTGAATCATAAGTACCTGTCTTGGGAAGTGATTAAAGACATGAAGATTTGATTAAGTTGTGTAAAGGATTTTTCTATCTCAATGAACTTCCATTATGTTTTAGCCAATGAAGTATGATATTCTCATCATATTCCTATTTCATTTGATTTGGTCTGTAACATCTTAAACACGTGAATAAGATCATAATGTTCTACATCATTTTAATTGTTTTCTTTACTACGTTTACAGCTTAAAGCATTTACATTTCAGTAGTATTCTTTAGTAATCATCATTACAACATTCTTAAATCAAGAATAGAGACAGATTCTAGAGCTAATAATTCTATTAAAACACTTCTATCGTGTAACTCTCTTTTGAACGATCCCGACAATTAAAATAAATATTGCAGCTTGATACCGTGCGCTTTCGGTAGGAAAAACTAGGCAAGCTTTTTAACAGCCCTATAGGACTTATAGTGTAAAGGCTGTCGGGGGGCATTGCAGCGGGGTTTTACCTCAAAAGCTTCATGGCGCCGTTGCCGGGGAGGGTGTAGCGTTATGAATTTTAGAACTGTAGATACTCTTGGTTTAATTGTAATTATTTCCTTTACATTATAATAAATTCATAAATTCTTTCATTTTGTTCACAGAGAAGCCTCAACAGTTTATGAGCGAGAGAATAACTTGATCTTCAAGACCACCTTTGCTTCCTTTTAATTGTGAACTTGAGAGAACAGCAAGGCTGATCAGAGCAAGTGCAAGAAGGAGACAGAGAGATCTTGCAGAAGGAAATCTTTCAACCATAACTAGGATGGCTAACAATGGACAGAATGACGGACCTGGAAACTTACCAAATGGACAACCAGATAATCAGCAAAATATTCCACTTCGAGGACCTTTTCAAGCACCACAAAGAGCTGCTGCACCACAATTTATTCATCAACACTATTTTCCACCAAATTTTGCTAATCATGTTCCGAACCCTCAAGAAGAGCAATATCAACCATGGCAACCTAATGTCGATCAATATTTGGCTGGGACGGATGAGGAGGTTGATATACCACCTGGTATATTGAACCTAGCATCTTCTAGAGCTTTTTATGGAATGAGTGCTGAAGATCGACATTTACATCTCAAGAAGTTTGTTGAACTAAGTAAGACAGTGAAGAAAGGAAGAGCTTCAAGGGAAACCATTCAGTTGGCTATGTTTCCATTCTCTTTGGATGGTCAGCTAAAGAATGGTATGATTCATTAAATGCTCAACAGAAGGCTACATGGCCAGAATTAGTCAGGAATTTCCTACTCAAGTATTTTCCTGAAAGCAAGGTTGACGAATGGGTAGACAAGATTTCTAGTTTCAAGATGAGAAAAGGGGAATCTCTTAAGGATGCCCGGGACAGATTCTTCGACATGCTCAAGAGATGCCCACAACATGGTATAACTGAAAGAAGGCTATTGAAGATCTTCTTCACTGGACTCACTCACACTTGGCAGATGATGATTAATGCCACTGGAGGGGAACAATTACTTCAAATGCCACTTGATAGAGCGTGGTCAACAATAGATACCATGACAGCCAGCAGGGCAGTCCTCCAGGACGATGATCCACCATCTCCTACCAGAAAAAGTCTTGTCATCCATACAGATAAAAATGAAGAGAAATTTGCAGCACTCACCAAGCAGATTGCTGATCTACAGTTAGCTCAGCAAGCAAATCAACAGGCTCAGCATCAACAACAACAGCAACCAGTGATGATCCTTCAACCTGCTCCAATGGAACCGGTGTATCAGTGCGGAATTTGCTCAGGGCCACATCACAATGATCAGTGTCCACAAATTCAGGAAGCCCCAAAGCAAGATGAGAGCTGTAACTACACCGGATTCCAGAACAAACACCCGAATCTGAGCTATGGTAATACTCAGAACGCACAAAATGCACATCTTCTGAACCCACAACAACCAAATCAGCAGCAGTTTCGTCCTTCACAACCATTTTATCCACAATAACAGATGTACCCACAGAGACCTTTCCAACAGGTGAATCAACAGAATAGGCCATTTGGACAGTTTGCACCAGTCCCGGTGAACTTTCCACAACAACCTTATCCTGTTGCTCAAGATAACACTTACTCTTTAAAGGTGGAGAATGCTCTGAAGGAGTTCATTGTTAAGCAGACAGAGACGAATAACCAACTGCAGGCTTCAATCAAGAATGTTGAGAATTCAGTAACAGAGATGGCCAAATTACTACATCAGAGAGAAAAAGGAAAATTACCAAGTTCTTCTGAAACAAACCCACAATGTAAGGCAGTTACATTGAGGGGAGGAAAAGAGGTTGTTGATCCTGAATTTGAAAAGAAAAGAGATAGGTTGCTGCAGCAGAAAAAGTTCAAGGATGTTCAAACAATGGAAGAAGATGATCACCCTGAACAGAGACAGATACTTGAGGATAAGGGTTTGGAAAAGAATGTCTCAGGATATTCCTTTCCTAAGGAAAAAGAGGGAGGTAATGATAATCCTAACTCTACAGGTAACAAAAAGGATTCACTGGATGAACACATGCCCGGGATACCATATCCTGGGAGACTCAAAAATGATCTTCAAGAAATTAAATTTAAGAAATTTCTTGAAAAGATTAAGGCCATTGAAATATCAATCCCTTTGGTTGAATTAATTGCTGAAATGCCCACTTACGCTAAGTTTCTGAAAGAATTAATTTCAGGGAAAAGAAGTGCAGGAGAGCAGCAAATGGTGGTCTTAAATCAAAATTGTAGCTTGGTTCTTCAACAGAGAATTCCTCCAAAGCTTGAAGATCCCGGGAGTTTCACTTTACCTCTTATTATCAACTGTAAAGAAGCTGGGCGAGGACTCTGTGACTTAGGAAGCAGCATCAATGTAATGCCACTTGCTATGGCGAGACGTTTGGATTTGGGAAAGATGAGGCCAGTCAATATGACCCTCTTGTTTGCTGATCAATCGAGCACCAGACCAGAAGGGATCATTGAAGATGTTATAGTGAAGACAGGAGGCCTTTGTTTTCCAGCTGACTTTGTCATTCTTGATATCGACGAAAATGTCAGAATTCCTATCATATTAGGGAGGCCTTTTCTGGTGACTGCGGGAGCCATGATTGATGCAAAGAATGGCATAGTGAAGCTTCATGTTGATAACCAGGAGGTCACTTTTGACATGATGAAGATGTCAACATATCCTTTTAACGCTTTTGAAACCAATGTAGCGGGGAAGGAATTAGAAGATAGTACTATGGAGGGGGGAAATCTTTTTGATTACTATAATCTCTTTACCACTGATGTAACTGAGAACAATCTCACCCCACTCACAAATGCTAAAGATGCTACTTTTGCTTACTTGTGTGCGGTTAGATTCGCTGATCCTGAGACTGGTGAAATCAAGGATGGATCAGAAAGTGAGGATATGCCATCTTCAGAGCAATCTGAGGATGACATTGATAAAACAGACCCTTCTGAAGAAGGATCTGATTTAAAGATGGAAGTACAAACTCGAAGCAGATTAACTCCATCAATAGAAAACCCACCTGAGCTTGAGCTTAAAGTATTACCAGAACATCTTAAGTATGCCTTTTTGGCAGACAAAAAGAAGCTTCCGGTAATAATTTCATCCAAATTAAGTGAAGAACAAGAACAAGCTCTAGTAGGTACTCTTAAAAATCATATTCAGGCAATTGCTTGGACTATAGCAGATATCAAAGGCATCAGTCCACACATTTGTATGCATAGGATTCTGATGGAGGATGAATACAAACCGTCCAGACAACCACAAAGGAGGTTAAATCCACCAATGCAGGAAGTTGTCAAGAAGGAGGTAATCAAGCTACTTGATGCAGGTATAATCTATCCTATCTCTGATAGTAAATGGGTGAGTCCAACACAAGTTGTACCCAAAAAGGGTGGGATTTGTATTGTGACTAATGAACATGGTGATGAAGTAGCAACAAGACCAGTAACTGGTTGGAGAGTTTGCATTGACTATAGAAAATTAAACATTGCCACAAGAAAAGATCATTTTCCTTTACGGTTCATTGATCAAATGTTAGAAAGATTGTCAGGTAAACCATTTTACAGTTTTCTAGATGGTTATTCAGGTTATAATCAAATAGTTATTGCTAGTGAAGATCATGAGAAAACAACTTTTACATGCCCATATGGAACATTTGCTTATAGAAGAATGCCTTTTGGATTATGTAATGTTCCTGCTACATTTCAAAGATGCATGATGAGTATTTTCTCTGATTTTATTGAAAAATGCATTGAAGTGTTTATGGATGATTTCACTGTTCATGGAACTGACTTTGAAGATTCTTTAAAAAATTTGTCAAAAATTTTGCAGAGATGTGAGGACACTAACTTAGTTCTTAACTGGGAAAAGTGTCATTTCATGGTTCAGGAAGGAATTGTCCTAGGACACAAAGTATCTAAAGCAGGAATAGAAGTAGATAAGGCTAAGGTTTCTGTAATAGCAAATTTACCACCACCTAAAACAATTAAGGCAGTAAGGAGTTTTCTTGGTCATGCTGGTTTTTATAGAAGGTTTATTAAGGACTTTTCTAAGATAGCAAGACCTTTGTGTAATCTTCTTCATAAGGATGTGACATTTAGCTTTGATGAAGATTGCTTAACAGCTTTTAAGACTTTGAAGGAGAAATTAATGACTGCACCTATAGTTCAGTCTCCTGATTGGAGTCTACCTTTTGAGCTTATGTGCGATGGAAGTGAAAATGCAGTAGGAGCAGTTTTGGGGCAACACAAAGAAGGCAAACATCATGTTATCTATTATGCTAGCCATACTCTTAATGATGCCCAGATTAACTACACTACTACAGAAAAGGAAATGTATGCTGTAGTTTTTGCCTTTGATAAGTTCAGACAGTATCTTATTGGAGCCCAAACTATAGTTTACACAGATCATTCTGCATTACGATATCTTTTCTCAAAGCAAGAAGCCAAACCGAGGCTGATAAGATGGGTTTTACTTCTACAAGAATTTGACATTATTATCAAGGATAGAAAAGGAAAAGATAATGGAGTAGCAGACCACCTTTCTAGATTGGAGGAGAAAACAGAGAAGGAGGAAGTTGTAAATGATAAATTTCCAGATGAACAATTGTATGCTTTGCAGTTGCATCAATTTGATTGTCCTTGGTTTTCAGATTTTGCTAATTATCTAGCTTGCAAGATTGTCCCCAAGTTTAAAGACTCTCATCAGAAGTCAAGGTTTTTCAGAGAAATTCAGAAATACTATTGGGATGTCCCCTTTTTATTCAAGTTTTGTTCAGACCAGGTTATTAGGCGCTGTGTTCATGAAAAAGAAGGTTTCCAAATTGTTAGAAAGTGTCATGAGAACCCTTTAGGAGGCCATCATGGTCCTGCTAGGACTGCTAGAAAAGTTCTAGACTGTGGGTTTTACTGGCCAACTATCTTTTTGGATTCCCAGAAACTTATAAAGATGTGTGACAGATGTCAAAGATTGGGAAACATTTCAATGAGAGAAGAAATGCCTCAAAGAGGGATTTTAGAAGTAGAGATATTTGATGTTTGGGTAATTGATTTTATGGGACCATTTCCCCCATCTTTTGGTAATCATTATATTCTAGTAGCTGTTGATTATGTTTCAAAATGGGTAGAAGCAGTAGCCTTACCCAATAATGAAGCTAAACAAGTTACTAAATTTCTACAGAAGAATATTTTTACCAGGTTTGGAGCCCTCGTGCCATTATATCTGATGGAGGATCTCACTTTGTGAATAAACTCTTTGAGAAATTACTGAAGCAGTATGGTGTTCATCATAAAGTTGGATCACCATATCATCCTCAGACAAGTGGACAGGTGGAGGTATCTAATAAGGAAATTAAGCACATTCTACAAGCTTCTGTGAACATTACAAGAAAAGACTGGTCAAAGAAGTTAGATGATGCTTTATGGGCTTACAGAACTGCTTTTAAAACTCCTATAGGAATGTCTCCCTACAGATTAGTTTTTGGAAAAGCATGTCATCTCCCAGTTGAGCTAGAACATAGAGCATATTGGGCCATTAAAATGCTCAACATGGATTTTCAGTCAGGACAAGATAAGAGGAAGTTTGATCTGTCTAAACTGGAAGAGATGAGACTGGAAGCATATGAGAGCAGCAAGATTTATAAAGATCGAACTAAGAAAATTCATGATTCAAAAATTAAACATAAGGAATTTTCTGTTGGTCAATTGGTTTTGCTTTATAATTCTCGTTTGAAATTATTTCCAGGTAAGCTCAGATCAAGGTGGACAGGACCATTTCCTGTTGTAGCTGTTCATGACAATGGATCAGTTACAATTATGCTCAATGAAGGAGAAAAGACTGTAAATGGACACAGGCTAAAGGAATATATTGGTCAACAAGATCTAAATATCCAAACTGAATATTTGGATAATCCTTAGTTTTCTGTTTCCTAAAAAAAAATATATATATATATATATATATATAGGGGGGTGGATACTACCCAGGTTAACTGAGTAGTATTTCCCTTTTCTTTAGATTTATTTTTCATCTCTAATTCTTTTATTCTTTATTTTCAGGAATTCGATAAATGAAGCTGTGATGGAATGAAGGAGGATGAGACAAGAATCTTCAAACAGGTTTTTGAGTATTAAGTGTTTGGAAAATGAAGTATGAATGGATCCTGAGGCCACGCTCCTGTAATTTTGTCAAAGCGTGAGTTAAAAAATGAATTACTGCTCACGCTTTGTAAAAGTTATGATGCGAGGTGATCAGTTCAAAATTTTATTCTGTTCAAAATGATAATTTGTTAAGGAATAAGAGTTGATGTCTACGCTTTGTCGAAAAACAAAGCGAGACTATTTTACTCTGGGAATTGTACAAGAATGTTTTCTCGCGTTGAAATTAACAAAGCGAGAAAGGATTTTTATACCCACGCAATGACAATCGACAGAGCGAGAGTCTGGGAATTTTGAACGGATAGATTTTCAAACTTCTCAAAGACCAAAATACCCTTTTCAGACTCTTCTTCTTCTCTTACACCAACCATCACACGTCGTTTCAACCGCCAGTAATTATGGCAGAATTTAGTTTTTCTGCTATAAAATCTAGTCGAATCCTCCTCTTCTTTCATCTCAAACATTTTCCATCTTAAGAAATTATCCTAAAACCATTATCAAAAGTCAGAATGGCCGCAGCAGCTCCAAATGCTAGAACATCCATTCTAGACATTCCTGATGAAATCTTGGGAGATATTCTCTCAAGGTTGGGAAGAGAAGAAATGAAGGATGTAGCTAGGTTAGCCCCAACTTGCAAAAAGTTCGCCAGAGCAAGTATGGCGCCTGTAGTATGGAGGAGGGCAAATGTGGAGAGGCGGATGACTGCAGAGAGGACACTTGACTCTCATTACGTCCAAATACTTCGAAGATGCAGAGAGGCGGGAAATTTCATGCTGAAGTTAGAACCTGCACTCTCAAGATTCTGCAATACAGGGCTCAATGAAGCCGCTTTTGAAGTCCTTAAGCCTGGAATCGATGACAACCATCACCCCTCAATTTTTATCAAGGCCTTCATTCTTTTGAGTTTGGAGAGCCTTGAGGAAATTGATGAGGGATTGTATCTTCTCGGATCAATCCTTAAAGATGAAGATCATATTCGCAAGATTGAGGCGAAGATCAGCAAGTTATTCAATGAAAGCGAAGAAGAGCCTAATCCCTTTAGGGGACAAGGACATCGCGAGTACTGTGATTATTTAGCGCCACATAGTAGGGACTTAGTTAGGGAACCTCCACACTTTAACTATGGTGCCACAAACATTGATTGTTTGTGTTGTGAGGTTACTAGTTTAATTAGGAGATTAAGAGAAAATTTTAATGAGCATGTAATTGAATCTGAGTCAGAATTAGAAACTGATTCAGATTCAAACTGATCTATTATGTAATCTCTTAATTTGTATCTAAATTCTAAGCCCTTTGGTGTTGCTATATATATACTCCTCGCTTCATCTTTATTAAAAGGAAACAACTTGATTGATCTTATCCTTTACATTAGATTTTTATCTGCCCTTTTAAATAAAAATCTTCAAAATAGGGTTATTTTAGGCTTAATCATTACTCCCTGCAGAGACAAGATTTATTATCTTGACCCCTGCAGCCCTTAGATAAAAATAGGCGTCTCTGTCCTTGCAGTCATTCCTCTCAGTTGTCATTTCAAAAATTTTCATCAGATTCTCTTCTCTTATTCAAGAAGAAATTACCATACATCATTTTTATCACTCTCAACCATTCTCATAAGCAAGATCATTCGAAAAACCTATCGACGAAGAAAATGGCCGAGAACAATCCGTAAGCAATCTCGTTCATCCTTTCTTTCTTTTATTTTTAGTTCTATTTTGCAGAGTTTGTTGTCGGATTGCATTTCTAGACCTAGGGTTCATGATTCTATATTTTTTAGGGAATGGCTGTAGAAAACGGAAATATTAATCATTTAAGATTCTTCATAACTAAGAGCCATTTCTTTACACTCATTAATCCAGAGAGTCTTTTCTGAAATCTTTAGTTTGTAACTGATGCATTATCCATATGAGACTTTGGAGCTTCATATTAGGAATGAAACCTCCATTTCAAAAATTTTGGTTCCATCATAAAAGTATTCCCCTGTATTCCTTATCATATTATTTTCTGGAAACAGAAATGCTATGAATCCACAGCGCATTGGGACTCAAATATCCCATTTACCCACTGAGTTGTTGGGGGATATTCTATCGAGAATTGGAAAAGACAATGTTAGAGAGCTCTTCAGGATAGCAGAAGTCTCTCCATCATTTTACCAAGCAAGCAAAACTCATCTTGTATACAAGAGAGTGGACTTGGAATCGTGTATGAGATGGAGAGAAGACGTTTATCCGGACAACCAGAAAAGATTCATTCGAGAGTGTCAAAATGCAGGGAACTTCATGTTCAACATTGAACCTGCATTAAAGGCATTTGTGGAGGAAAAAGATGAGAAGAAGGCATATGAAATCCTCAAGCCAGGACTAGATGATGGGCATGAACCTACTATTCTGCTCAGAACGATGCTCCTATTAACAAAACAAGAGGATAAGTGGATTAAAGAAGGATTAGAGTTGGTCCAAACAGTAGCTTCTAATGTTTTAGAAGTGGTTTTCATCAAAATCTATCTTTTTCATTGGTTCACCCATATTCCTCAACTCCCAAATCCTTTTCTAGGGCAACCAGAGATGAGCTACTGTAAGGATCATACTTTGCAGGTTCGAGTCTTACTACCACCACACATCAGGATGGACTGCATCCCATGTCAATTCTTTGACATGGTGAGGCAGTTTAGACTATATTGTGGTGAAGTGTTTCCTGATGATTTTATGTGGACCGACTCCGATGATGAGGAAATTGACCCCTGAGCAGTTAGAGCTAGAAAATTCTATAGTATTATATATGTTTGTAATTCCTGGATATTCTGATGTATTTTGGATCATTTAGACTTCATGTATTACAATTCTCCTACTTTCTATTTTGTATGATCAGTTTCTTTACTCAATTCAAACATGAATTAAAGATGAAACTGGAAGTTTCTCTTAAAACTGAGAATGTTATCAAGGGAGTTTGGATCAGAGGAAACTTAGATCAAACACTCCACTGAATATTCTTCAGATTAAAAGAGGAAGTAAAATCAGGAAATGAGATGGTAGAATTGGTAATCTTTAAATAAATAAGTTAGGGGTAGATTTTTGTTAGGCATTAAGATGAATTTGGTGAAGAAGATTTAGTCAGACTTAATATACAATTTAGAAGTCTTAATCCTTTTCAATGATTACCCTTCGCTTTGTTTTCAACCAATCTAATTTCATTCAAATTATGTTGTCTGAGTTCATTAACTCAATTTTTAAATCAATAACCAGACTCACTGATGTGGCAGGTCTAGAATGAGTGAGTACACTCTAAGTACTTGAGTACCCTACTCTTTATTCTTTAACTAGGCCAGCCCATTGTTTTATATAAGACCTATAACCTCCTTATCTTTTCAAATCATTTTCATATCTTTTCATATTCTCTCTCGAGAAGAAACCGCCATTTTTAAAGTTCTTCTTCTTCCTCTATTTGCGAAACCCTTCTTCAGAAACACTCAGCTTCAGGAACAATCCTAATGGCAAGCAACAACCCGTAAGCTCTCCGTTCATTTTTCATCGCATTTCTTCCTGATGTTTCAAGTTGTTACATTCTGCATTATAATATTTTTACTCATACTAGGGTTAAAGTTTTTCATCCACTCTTGTTCTTCCCTAATTGAAAAACTTGGAGTATAATTTCAACTGATTCTTCTTCTTTAAAATCCAATTAAATAACAGTGAGGAGCAGCCTTCTGAGTCCTCTGCTTTACACCTGACTGATCTTCCATTGGATGTCCTTGGGGAGATTCTGTCACGAGTAGGGCAGAGTAGCTTTGAAGATCTGCTCAAGTGCAAACAAATCTGTTCAACATTTACAATAGCCTCAGAATATCCTATTGTTCTCCGGAGATTTAATGTACAGGATCCGGCCTTTAAAAGAATCTCTAATGAATCCACTGGTAAAATCAAATTTCTACATGCCTGTAGAGAGGCTAAGAATCATATTCTGAACTTACCCAAGGCTTTGGAACTGTTTACACAAGGGAAAGGATTCAAGGCATTTCAGATCCTGGATGAAGGAATAGAAGATAACTTCAAGATTTCTCAATATTTTAAAGCTTTATGCTGTTTAAGTAAAAGTTCTAGAAAAGAGATAGATGCTGGACTTCGCTTAATTAGTCCAATTTTAAGTGATAGATTAAACAGTTTTGAGTTTAGATATAATCTTCTCACCCTACTTTCAGAATGGGAATATGTCCCGAATCCATTTTTAGGGCAGAAAAATAGGGAATTCTGTGTTATAGAAGTTCATGATCAGGAAACCTTCCATAGGCCATCATACTATACAGTCGATCAGGTCTGCTATCTCTGCTGTGACACAAAAAGAGCCATAGCTGATTTTAGGATGGCAGCAGGGGAGAACTATGATAATTATAGCATTAATGAATAAGCTTTTGGACAAAGGAGAAAGAGATTGATGTATGTGACATGTCTTCTAATTTTTGACTTTGAAACTGTCACTAGATCAGATCTTTTGTACAATGTAACGCAGCCTGATTTTGATAATAAAATCTAATCTCATTACTGCATAAATGTTGAGTTTAACTCTTAATTCTGTGTTTTTTTTTTCTCCTCTTCTTTTCAGAAATGTCGAAAACCCTCAACTCTTGGAAACTCAATTACTTGATTTACCAATTGAGTTACTGGGAGACATTCTGTCAAGACTAGGAATGGAAAGCATAAAGGCACTTTTTAGAGCGTCCGAAACTTCTAAGCAATTCCTCTCAGCAAGCAGATCATCGTTAGCTGTAAAGAGAGCTAATTTGGAAACTTTTGCTGTTTGGAGAGGAGATGCTTACCCAAGTAACCAAGTCAGATTCATTAAAAGATGTCAGGATGCAGGCAATTATATGTTTAATATTGTGCCTGCATTGATAGCCTTTGTCGAGGATAAAAATGAGGAAAAAGCTTATGAAATTCTTAAGCCCGGATTAGATGATAAACACAAACCAACCACTTTCATAAGATCCTTTCTACTGCTTTCCAAACAAGATCCGCAGCTGGATGAGGAAGGAATTCAATTGATCAAATCTGTGACTCAAAATCCTTTTGAACTTCTATTCTTAAAAATGAGTGTTCTCCACTGGCTCCTTTATGGTGAAAAGTTCCCAAACCCATTCCTTGATCAAGAGGAAAGGAGTTTTTGTAAGAATCACTCTATCCAAGAGCGACATCAATTACCTTTTAATGAAAGGATGGAGTGTATTCCTTGTGAACTGTTCGATTATGTCAAGCAATACAGAAGAGCAAGTGGCGAACTAGGCATATTATTTGAATGGGAACAATGGAACAATGGAGAAGAAGATCAGAATGAAGAAGAACTACTAGAATTAGAATAATCTAGAAATCAAGTGATTGATAGTTTCTTTGCTTGTATCTTTTGTGTTTTTGTCTTGGGACAGAGAATTATGTGGATGATTCAAAACTGTACATCCCTTTTCCATTAATGAATTGCATTCTCTAGCTTTTAATTCTATTTTTGTTTTTAACCTTATTCAGCTATGAAATTGGAACTTCATCAAAGCAACCAAGGACTTCAATAAAGAAATCTGGATCGGGGGAAACTCAGATCACAGATCTTCCTTATGAGATTCTTGGAAACATTTTATCAAGATTGGCATTTGACCACCTTGAGACTGTCTTTAATTGTAAACTAGTCTGCAAAGAGCTCGAAAAAGCTACTCATCATCCTTTGGTCTTGAAAAAGGCTTCTCTTGAAGACTTTACAGCATGGGGATGGGGAACTTTTGAAGAGACACAAAGCGTTTTCCTTGAAACCTGCAGAAATGCAGGAAATTGGATGTACCAGTTACATGAGGCATTGCGTTTGTTCGTTAAAGACAAGAATGAACAAGCAGCATTTGAACTCTTAAAACCTGCAATTACTGATTGATAATGGCCAGAAATGACCATTATTTTCAATCCATTTCCGTGTCTTAAACGGGCATTTGATCGCATTCCGGTCTTACATTAAGTAAGAAAGCAGTCGAATTGGACTAATTTATGCATAATTGTAAAAATAATAAGCTGGTGTGAAAAAAGCATAAATATGTAATTTTATTACATATTTATGTTAGAAAAATCCAAAAACATGAGAAAAAGAAAAGGAAACAAAAAGATGGGAAAAAGATAGAAAAGCCCACAAAAAGAATATTTTCGGCCCATCTGGCCCAATCCAGCAGGCCCAGGAAGACCTTTGTCGCGGAAGCCCCTTGGCGCGATGCAGTGTTCCGCGACAAAGGAGGGGTTCCGCGACCAAGTGGCCCAGATGAAGAGGAGACCAGCCAAGCCCTTTGTCGCGATGACCTTTGTCGCGATGGCATGCTCCGCGACAAAGGCATGTTCCGCGACCAAGATGCACAATTAGAGACACAAGACCCAGTCGAGAAGCCTTGCCACATGCAGTGTGTTCCGCGACCAACTTGATGCTCCGAGACAAAGCTGTGATGTGTGTGATGTCTTAAGACACAATGGGCTAGAATCAAGGCCCATGGGCTTAGGGTTACACTTCTATAAATATGAGGTGCCTCCCATGAGCTAAGAGTTGGCTAGTTGGAGAGATTGAAATCTTTGTAGAGCTCTTGAAGGCAAGCTTAGGAGTTCTTCCTTAGGTAGAGTAGTTTAGGTTTATTTTCATGTATTATTTAATTTTTGCTCTTAGTTTAGCTTAGTTTAGTATTTTTACTGTTCACAGTTGCTTAGATAGCCATTTTTATACCATGTTTTGGTTTCTAAACTCTTGTTTTAGGGTTTGTAATACCCAAATCATGGGTATTAACAATACCTCTTCAATAATATGGGAAAACATTCATCATTTGTGTCCCAAATCATGAAATGGGTCTCACACCCCATGGATTTATGCTTTCTTTTTCGTTTTGGGGTCTCTTGACCCCCATTATGCCTATTTATGTTTACTGTTATCATTTTATGGATAATGTTGTGTGGATGTGTGATCAAACCCTAGATCAGGACTCCGGCTTTATTTTAATATTCTGCCCATCCTTGTTATTTTTGTTTAAGCATGTTCTTCTTTATTTTGAATGTTTCTTGCTTATTTTTAGCTTAGAATAGCTTTTTGATCTGAAATAGGGTGAGATCACGCTGTTTGCATGCCACTGTTCATTTCTGCTTTTTCTGACTTTTGTCCTGAACCACCTTGGGCGCCAACCGCCTTCTGGCACGGAACCACGTTCCGCGACAAAATGGCTATTCCGCGACCAAGGTGTTTCAAGACACTTGTCTCCATAATTTAAAACCCTTTGTCGCGGAATACCTTGTCGCGGAGCCACGTTCCGCGACAAAAATTTCCATGCATAGCGACAAAGGTTCAAATGCTTTAGGAATTTTCTGAAAACACTTTGTCGCGATGTCACCCTTGTCGCGGAACCACGTTCCGCGACAAAATCTTGCATAGCGACAAAGAGGCGTTATGCTGCCAAAAATTCTAAGAACTTGTCGGGATGTCCATGTCGCGGACCTCGGTCCGCGACAAAATTTATGATATCGCGACAAGGGTTCCTCTCCCTCTATTTAATCTCAAACAACCTTCATTCTCTTCCTATTTTATATTGCAACACTCACATCATAACCCCACGGGTTAGGATGTAACATTCTGGAATTGCAATATAGGGTGTTATGCTGCCCAAATTTTGATTCTCCATTAGCATCACTTAATTAATTGAACCCTTGACTCATTAATGATTAAGGATTGAGATTAGTAATAATCAAACATCGACAATCATCATGATTAAAGGACCTTTGTTCAATTGCCATTAAAACACTCTTGTATAAACAAAATCTTGATGGCTTAAACAGATAATCTGGACTGTAATTAATTATGGTAGGAAGGATTATTTAAGACCATCACATGTGGACCCAATCCACAACCTTGCATGAGAAACCAATGTCTCTCATACAAGGGATCTTCTTTTATTTCTTATTTATTTTGTCTTTGTGTGTTGTGTGGAACCATTAGTAAAGAATACATCAGACTAATGTTGGCGGGTACTCCCTCATGGATAACTAGCTCGTATTCTGGGTATTAGTTACTAATTGTTATTTTGCATGGTCTGGACGACTGTCAGTGGAAGCCTTGGCGGTTCGCCCATCCGGGGTTATAATAGCTGCTCGGCTGACTCCCATCCAGATACAGTTTTATTTTTATTATTATCTTAATTTCCAAACCTAAATTCCAATCCGTACTGGGAGTCAGTTGGCATCAGTCAATGCCAACTGATGATCATTATAGAAGGGAAGCATGTAGGTTTTTATCCGAATTCACAGACAGTGGAGGCCCAACTGGTGTTGACACCACCATTATAGGGTCTAAGCTGTCTAAATTCGCTCCATCCGAGTAATTAGGAAATTGGACAGTAGATGTTTACAGTCCACCTGATTATTCTGCCATTACTTTGGTCCCTTGACTACTTCATGTCTGTGTTTCACCTTCTGTCTAGACCCGCATTTATATTTTGGGTCAATTAATTTTACACTTCCATATATCTTTATGCATGATAATATTATATACTATTGTGGTCTGTAATTATTTTGGGATCCTTCCCTTAGACAATAGAAGTCTAGATCTTAAACAGATATTGCTTTATAAATTTCCAACAAAAACCTCTTTATAAAATCCGGATCTGAGTAAGGGATAAATTCTTCAGTTATGACTAATTCATATCCTGTCAAGGGTTGTATTTTGGGAAATTAGAAGCAGATTCAGCGATTAGGTCTCGCCTAGACTGAAAGGGTCTGTGTTTTAACTGAGAGTCTAGTACCTGACAAGGAATGATTTTCAAATCCATTATTTTCCAAAATTGCTGGTTGATGGAAATGTAAGATTAAGTGCTACACCGAGATGGGGTCCACTTGGATTCAAATACAGTGTAGTAAATAATCTTAGAGGAACATCATCCAGGCCTTGGTTATTTTCCAAGATAGGGTTGAGTTTTCTTTCAACTGCTATCCTCTTCTGCCAAAGCCTACTTTTGAGTCCTGAGTGAGTGCATCCGGAACGAACTAATTTATTAGTTCGTTTCATTAGTTTGTATCTCATAATCACCCGGAAGGAAGTGAACACACTAGTGGTTCACTGAGAGCCGGGAATTCTTGATCCATACTCCTTCATCCTGATGGGGAGCTGTCTTTTACTACCAGGGTCAGATTTTCAAAAACCTCCGAGTGATAGGTTTTAAATGCTTTCTTTACAGCTTTCTTTTAACTGCTTTCATTAGAGGTCACTCGGTTGTATTGAGAGTTGTGTAACTGCTACTAGGATTGACAGTTAAGGAATAGTTTAGGGCTTAATTCGAATCTTTGGGTGTGACATGGGAGAATGATAGTAGTACTTGGCATTTCAATAAATGATATGTCAGGTGTTGCTTTTCCACCACAGATGAAGTAACACACCCAGGCCAGGGCAGTTACAAATCTGTGGTATCTTAGAATTTGCGGTCTTAAGAACATGTAAACTCATATTGCAAGTACCTGTCTGTTAAAGGGAAAGCATTATTGAGAGCATGAGAATCAGCTATCTGATAGAATTATCCCAAACAAAGATCTGCGTATAAAAATGGAAGTTTAATATTGCTGTATCTCACTCTTGTCCAATTTTCATTCTTTTCTTCCTGTCCTTTCTGTCTACATTGTGATTCAGCTTCACGGTTGGCACAATGCACCTTTTCCCTGCTTTCATAAATAATGTTTACTGCATTCCTAGAATAATTTTTATCCGCTTTCGAGAATAGATTTATTTGCTTTGTAGATTAATTTAACTGCTTTCAAGATCTAGTTTAAATTCATGTCAGTAGGTATTAATCATCTTTCAAACCAATTGAGCAATACGAATGGAAAATCTAGTAAAACGACGTGGGACCTGCTTCTATCGCACATTCTCCAGTGAACGATCCGGTCTTACTATAAATTACTGCAATTTTTGACACCGTGCGCTTTCGGGGGCACAGTTTCTTAAACACGAGCAATAAAAACATGACTACTTATAAATATATCCCTAATCACAACCCCGCCATCATAAATTGATTTCATTAAATAAAATCTAAACCAGGATCATGATTTTTCGGAAAATACTCATGTAGTGGGAATCAGTCAAAAGTTTCATGGCAGGAAATCTTATGACAAGGATTGATGAGAAGTATCATGGCATATTTGCCGGGGATCCTCAGTGTGACAGGCTGAAGGTCAATTTATCCCGGCTGTGCCATGAGATTTGTCAACATTTCATGACAGAGAGGACCACAGCGCCATTCGAAACCAAAGCACCATACTTGAGTAATAAAAAGACTATTAAGCTTAATATATATATCCCTAAACCCCTTCCCGTAAATCATAATTCTTTTCATGTAATAAATCTAACCTGGTATATTTTAGAAAATGCTCGTGGGACGGAAATTGTCAAAAGTTTCATGGCGCCGTTGCCGGGGAGGATGCAGCGCCGTTTTATTTAGAGAATTACATTCCTCATTGCTCCTAGATTAGCCTATACATATAATTATAAATATTCACCTTCAGAACCACTTCTAACCTGGGGATTGTACAGGTACTGTCATTATTGAAGTCGTTGTTCTATGCAAAGGAGGAAGCAGACGCCAGCCGAGATCCCGTTTAATTCAGAGATAGAAAAGACAGCTCGACGTCTTAGGGCGGAGACTAAACGAAGAAGGGAACGGGAACGACAGGCATTACTTTCGCCAAGCACCAGCAGCGATATTTCCGAAATGGCAAACCCGGACATCCCACCAATCATTCAACCCAATCCCCCACTTCACAACATTGAGGAAGACCCCGAAGATGCTGATCATGATGATTTGGATGACCCCCCTCCCCAGATCATACAAGGAGGTGGGAATCCACCAAACATGGAGCAGCAGCACTTCGAGGCACCCCCTCCCAACCCGAACCAAAACCCACCAAACAACCAAAACCAACCAAATCAGCAAAATTTCCCAAACCAACAGAATCAGCAATACCATAACCCCCATCAGAATCCCCCGAATCCGAATGATTTCAATGATCCGAGGAACTATTTCATGCCTCAGAACTACTACCCACAGCAGTACCAAGACGGGCCTGAGAACAATCATCAAGCAGCAGCTGCTGCTGATTACATGCAGCCGATTTTAGAGCCATATCTGAACATTCCTGGACAAGCTCCATTCCTGGCCAGGAACTTCGAACTGAAACCGGCCCTAATCAATCTAGTCCAGAGCAACCAGTTTGCCGGAGCAAGTCATGAAGATCCCCATGATCACCTGCAAACCTTCCTAGAATTGTGTGACACGATCAAGAATCGTGATGTACCCGCAAACACTATTCGTCTAAGGCTATTCCCCTTCTCTCTGACAAGCGGAGCACGAACATGGTACAAGTCACTGCCCGTAAATCAGAAGTCTACATGGGAAGATGTGATCAGAAACTTCCTAGCAAAATACTTCCCGGAGTCCAAGGTGGATGAATGCCGCTCCAAAATTGCGGAATTCAAGATGAAACCAGACGAGTCCTTGTATGATGCAAAGGAAAGATTCTTCAACCTACTCAGAAAGTGTCCTCAACATGGCTTCCATGACTGGGAGAGATTAAGAAAGTTCTACAGTGGTCTGACTCCAGCATGGAAATCCATGCTTGATGCTGCTGGTGGTCAACATTTGCTTTACATACCGATGGACCAAGTCTGGGCAAAGATTGAAGCCATGAGTGTCAACCGTTCTGTTCTAACTGATGATGGTAATCTCACTCCCCCTCGTAGTTTATGTGCTGTAGGTACAGTAGAGAAGTCAGACATTGAAAAGCTTCAAGAGCAAGTGGCAGCGTTGTCTGTAAATCAAGGAGTTGGAAGTTCTGCGCAGGGACAGCAAACTGATGTGATCTGTGGACTGTGTCAAGGCGCTCATGCAACTGACACATGCGAGCAAGTCACAGCTGAGAGCTGTAACTATGCAGGAGCTTTTCCAAATAGACACCCGAATTTGTCCTACTCAAACAACAACGCCTTGAACTCACATCTCTTGAATAAGCCACAGCAGCAATTCAATCCTCAGCAGAACCAAGGATTCAATCAGAACAGGGGCCAACATTTTCAGAATCCAGGTTTCCAACCTCAGATCCAGCAGAGGCCGCCTCAGAATTTCCAGAACTTTCAGCCCAATCAGAGTTTCCAGCCTCAGTTTGTCCCAAACCAAGGCCATTGGAATCAGAATCAGAACCAAAATCAGAATCAGAATCAAAAGCCTCCTTCAAGGCTTGAGAATTTGATGACTGATTTCATCACTAGTCAGAAAGAGATCAACAATCAACTGCAGGCCTCCATCAGAAATGTGGAGACCCAAGTTACACAGATGGCTAATGAGATGCAGAAAAGGGACAAAGGAACATTGCCTAGTACTGCGGAAAAGAACCCGCAATGCAAGGCAATAACCTTGAAATCTGGAAGAGTACTAGCTGGACCAAAGGGAGCAGATACTGGAGCGGAATTTGAAGAAGATGATATTGTTGACAATGCTGGTAAGGAAGCTGATAATGGGAACGAAGCGGAAAAAGAGACAGCCGAATTGCAGACTGAAGCTGCGCCTGAAACGGCTGAAACAGATAAGGGTACAGGTGAAGGTACAACTTCCTTCCCTTCACCACCAAAAATTGCTAATAACAAGTACATGCCCAGGATTCCTTATCCTGCGCGGCTTAAAAATAAAGAACATGATCTTAAATTCAAGAAATTTCTGCAACGATTAAAGTCTGTAGAGATAACCATTCCTCTCACAGAAATGATTTCCGAAATGCCCATCTATGCTAAGTTCTTGAAAGAATTGATTTCAGGAAAAAGGCAGGTTGAGCAGGAAGAGGTAATTATTCTCAACAGCACATGCAGTGCCATCGTTCAGAGGAGAATGCCTGAAAAGAAAGAGGACCCCGGATGTTGCACACTTCCAGTACAATTCGGAAAGGCCAAAGTGAGTATGGGGCTTTGTGATTTAGGATCAAGCATCAATGTGATGCCACTAGCTATGGCTGTTCGCCTTAAGCTTGGAGAAATTCAACCGGTCAAGATGAGACTGCAACTTGCAGACAGATCGATCACTCAGCCCGTAGGAATCCTCAAGGATGTTGTGGTCAAAACCGGGCAGGTTCTTTTCCCGGTCGACTTCATCGTCCTCGACATTGAAGAGGATTCTGAAATGCCGCTTATCCTTGGACGCCCATTTCTAGCCACTGGTGGTGCACTGATTGACGCTAAATCCGGAAAAGTCACCTTAAGGGTCGATGGCGAGGAGATCATCTTTGATATGGAGAAATTGCAGAAATTTCCGAATGACAGTTTTTGTTTCTCATTTGAAAATGTAATAGTTAGGGAAGAGCCAGACTCTGAACTTGATTGTGAAATGATGCTGGATGAACTATCAAAGCAGGTACTGAAGCCTGCTGGCGTGGAGCACAAAGGATGCAAAGCCGTTCACTTTGCCGATCCCGAAACAGGGGATTTGGATGAATTTGACGGCATCGAATTCCATGATGACGCCAACCAAGAGGAGGAAGAGGATCCTGTACTGATGCAGGATCCCGAAGGTAAATATGTTCTCCCACTACCCAATTCTCGCAAACTACTCCCTTCCGTTGAATGTCCACCAGAGCTTGAACTTAAAACATTACCCGATCATCTCAAGTACGCGTTTCTCGCAGAACATAAAAAGTTACCCGTGATTGTTTCGGCTAAGCTCTCCCAAGAGCAAGAAAATGCTCTGGTGGTCGTTCTTAAGAAACATGTACATGCAATAGGTTGGACCATTTCTGATATAAAAGGAATAAGCACAGGATTCTAATGGAAGAAGAGTTTAAACCCTCCCGTCAACCTCAGAGGCGATTGAACCCCCTTATGCAGGAAGTGGTAAGGAAAGAAGTTATCAAGCTCTTAGATGCTGGTATAATCTATCCTATCTCTGATAGCAAATGGGTTAGCCCGGTGCAGGTCGTACCCAAACGAGGAGGGATGTGCATAACCAAGAATGAGCAAGGAGAAGAGGTTGCAACCAGACCAGTGACCGGATGGAGAGTTTGTATCGATTACCGGAAGCTGAACGAGGCCACACACAAGGACCATTTTCCATTGCCATTCATTGATCAGATGCTTGAGAGGTTGGCAGGGAGAGAGTTTTATTGCTTTTTGGATGGTTATTCTGGTTATAATCAGATTGTTATTTCCAGTGAAGACCATGATAAAACCACTTTTACTTGCCCGTACGGCACTTTTGCCTATCGACGGATGCCTTTTGGTTTGTGCAATGCACCTGCTACTTTTCAAAGATGCATGATGTCCATTTTCTCTGAATTTATCGAAAAATGCATTGAGGTCTTTATGGATGACTTCTCTGTGTATGGAGATACGTTCGAAGATTGTTTGACCAATCTTGCTAAGATTTTAAAGAGGTGTGAGGACACTAACTTGGTTTTAAATTGGGAAAAGTGCCATTTTATGGTCACTGAGGGCATAGTGTTAGGTCATCGCATTTCTCGTGCAGGAATTGAAGTTGATCCAGCCAAAGTTTCCATCATTTCCAATCTCCCTCTTCCTAACTCGATCAAATCAGTTAGGAGCTTCTTAGGGCATGCCGGTTTTTACCGGCGATTCATTAAGGATTTCTCTAAAATTGCCAAGCCGCTCACTAATCTGCTTTGTAAAGAAAATCCTTTCTTAATAAATGAAGCGTGTGTCCAAGCCTTTGACACGCTCAAGAAGATGTTGGTTTCTGCACCGATAGTGCAACCACCCGATTGGTCACTGCCTTTCGAGGTAATGTGCGATGCTAGTGGTCTCGACGTAGGCGCAGTTCTTGGACAACATAAGGATGGGAGACACTGCGTAATTCATTACGCAAGTCATGCCCTGAATGAAGCCCAAGTTAACTACACCACAACGGAGAAAGAGATGTATGCTGTAGTCTTCGCGTTTGACAAGTTCAGACAGTACCTGATAGGTACAAAGACCATAGTATACACCGATCATACAGCATTGAGATACTTGTTTAGCAAACAAGATGCAAAACCTCGATTAATCAGGTGGGTACTTCTGTTGCAAGAATTCGACATCATAATAAAAGATAGGCGAGGTCGAGATAACGGTGCTGCTGACCACTTATCTCGATTAGATAATGATAAAAAGGAAAAAGCCGTCAATGAAGATTTCTCGGACGAACAGTTGTTCGCGTTGCATCTGCATAATCAAGCTTGTCCATGGTTTTCCGACATCGCTAACTTCTTGGCGTGCGGAGTAACCCCACAGTTTTCGAACTATCATCAGAGGAATAAGTTCAAACGAGATGTATTGAGTTACTTCTGGGAAGAACCTTATCTCTTCAAACACTGCGCCGATTCAATAATCAGGCGATGTGTGACCGAGCATGAAGCTTATCAAATTGTCAGAAAATGCCATGAATCAGAATATGGAGGTCACCATGGTCCCGCTCGAACGACCCACAAGGTCCTCGAATGTGGATTTTATTGGCCTCAAATCTATGAGGATTGCAGGACATTTGTTAAGGGCTGTGATAGATGCCAAAGATTAGGAAACATCTCCAAGAGGGATGAGATGCCTCAAAAGGGGATTCTCACACTTGAGATCTTTGATGTATGGGGCATTGACTTCATGGGACCGTTTCCACCATCTGGTGGAAACTACTATATCTTGGTAGCTGTCGATTACGTATCCAAATGGGTCGAGGCTGTCGCATTACCGACCAATGATGGTAGCCAAGTCATCAAGTTCCTCAAGAACAACATTTTCAGTCGGTTTGGCGTACCTAGGGTGGTGATATCTGATGGAGGAACACACTTTATTAATAAAGGTTTTGAACTTTTAATGAGTAAAAATGGGATCCTCCATAAGATAGGCACGCCTTACCATCCTCAGACTAGTGGTCAAGTCGAAGTATCCAATCGCGAAATCAAACACATACTCGAAGCCACTGTCGGGATAACCCGTAAGGATTGGGCACGTAAGCTCAATGATGCTCTATGGGCATACCGCACAGCATATAAGACTCCCATAGGGATGTCTCCATATAGGCTGGTCTTCGGAAAAGCCTGTCATTTGCCCGTAGAGCTAGAGCATAAAGCTTACTGGGCCGTTAAAACGCTTAACTTCAATCCGAAAGTTGCTCAGAGCAAACGTAAGTTGGACCTCAATGAAATTGAGGAAATACGAGCGCAAGCTTATGAAAGCTCTCGAATTTACAAGGAGCGGACCCAGAAGTTGCACGATCGCCGGATCAAATCTAAGTATTTTTATGTTGGTCAACATGTGTTATTGTTCAATACTAGGTTGAAGCTGTTCCCCGGAAAGCTCAAATCTAGATGGGAAGGACCACATGAAGTACTAGAGGTGTTCAAAAACGGAGCTGTCAGGATCCGAACTGATAGGGGCGATATAGTGGTGAATGGACAACGATTGAAAGAGTACCTCGGACAGTTCGATCCGGAGAAAGAAAGCCAAGCAGTGGCAGACCCGGCTTACACTCAATAAGAAGCAGCATTTAAAAAACACAAAAATTTTAGTTTATATATATATATATATAGTATATACTTACAGTACTTATTTCATGACGAGCAAGTACCCAAAGATCAATTAAACATTTAGAGTACTAAGACTCTAAATGTGAGGATGTTGATATTTGGAGAAAATCTAATGCATTTCAATTATCTACCATGCAGAAGTTCGGAACCACCAAAAAGAGGAGCAGAAAAGAGTAACACGGAAAAACCAGGTTCTTGGTTGGATTAGTTCCATAAGTCTGAGAAAACGCTTTCGGAAATTAAAGAAATTTAATACCCGAAATAAAATTCACAGATAAATGGAACTGACCCAACCTAATTTCATGCAAGTGGATCATTTAAATTTTAGCCCAGCATTTTGAATTTACTTGGATTTACTTGGATTGAATTTATTCAACCCAAATCAAATAAGATGGACTCTAGCCCAACATCACACTCGGGCCCAGTCCAAGAAAATTTGAAAATTCAAAAAATTCTTTGTCGCGGAAGGTCCTTTGTCGCGATGTCATGCATCGCGACCAGGCCCTATTCCGCGACAAACCCTCTTTTATTCTTAACCCTTCTCCGTTGATTGTCGCGATGCACCTTATCGCGGAGCATGACTCCGCGACCAAGCCCTGCTCCGCGACATGATCTGCGTTGACCTTGTCTCCATACTGAGCTTTGTCGCGGTAGCCTTGTCGCGGAACGTGACTCCGCGACCAACCCTCAACTCCGCGACCTCTCTGATGTCGCCGTGCCTTGTCGCGGAACCTTGTTCCGCGACAAAGTCTCGGATTCCGCGACAAAAGTTCTAGTATTTATACCCCCCCACCCCCCCTCCAGTTTCTTTTCACTCTCACTTGTCATTTCAACTCCCTCCAACTTCTTCATCTTCTTTTCCCCCATTTTTCTCTCATCCAAACGAACACCACGTGTTCTTCGCACTCTTGCACTCCATTTCCAAGGGGAAACTATGGACCGATTTCATGGACTCCTCCCAAACCTTGGACCCGTGCCTAGACCCGAGCCAAGGAGGAGAGGGTAAACCCTGTTTTCGCCATGTTCATAGCACCCATTCGGACCCTTTATTTTGTTTTTATTTTGTTGTGTTCTTGGTGTGGTGTGGTCAGTGTGCACGTTTAACTTTAAACCTTTGGAGGTTTTTGAGTGCTCTCGGTTGAGAACACCATTTTGAAACATTTGAACCTCCATTTTGAAACTGGTAATGGATAAGATTTTTGAAGGTTTAAAACTGGAAAGAACAAACTGATGAACATCTGGGTATTGTTTTGAATATCTTGATGTTATTGGTTTAATTGATCTTGATGTGATGTGCACAGAGTTGAGTTGGTGTAATAAAAGAGGTAAGACCTTTTTGGGCACATCTGTTCCCATGAGAGAAATCTCATGGGAATAAATGTTTGTTTGTTTATGGAAACATAGTACAAACACCCAATGAGAAACTTCCACTTTTAATAAAAGCAAACTTTTAGAAAAAGACAAAAAGAGTTATTTTTGTTCAATGTTTGACTTGAGCCTTTTGTTCCCAATGGAACACTAGTGTGAGTAAGATAGCAGTATTTTTGTCACCCAACTGCTATCCTTTTCAAAATCCAAAATGGGACCACTCACATCCCACTTTTGTTAAATAAAACAAGTCAACCATTTTAAAATTAAAAACAGTGTTTGCAAATTTTTGGATGCTTTAACTGTCCAAACAGTCCAAGCTATCCAGAAATAGCAGATCCGTTCCGCCACGTCTTCATTGCACATTCCAATATTCGAGCATTCCATTTCCATCTATCCATCTCATTCCACTTCCAACAAGTGTCTCGGACTTGTTTAATAAAACTGAAAACTTTTGGGCCCAATGGCCCATTAAAAAGATTTTAGGCCCAATGGCCAATTTTATTTTGAGCTCTTCAGCCCATTTAAAACCAAATATTATTTACAAATGCTTTAAATTAAAATTCAAGTCAGAAATTTAATAATCTCACATCTAGAGCAAAGCTCTAAATGTGAGGATGTTGGTTTCTGAACTTGAATAATTTCTGAAAATTGCATAAAAATTGGATTCATCACTTCTTATCTTTTCAGGGGTAATCCTCCCATTCCAGACCCTGCTCCAGAGGGAACCAAGTTGCTGGACTTACCGCTTGAACTCCTTGGTGAAATTCTCTCCCGGATAGGAGAGGATGAAATCAGGGAGGTGTTTGCTGCGCAACGGGTATGCAAGAAGCTCAAGGATGCTGGAAACCTTGCCATCGTGTACAAGCGATGCGAGGTTGACTCCTCCACTGTGAAGAGAGGGCAAGAAAGAATCCGTTGGCAGAAGGAGAGATTCCTGCAAACATGCACAGCTGCAGGAAACTTCAATCTCCAGATCATTCCAGCACTTATGGCGTTTGTAGAAGGGAATGAGGAGCACGCTTGTGAACTGCTGCGCCCAGGAATTGAGGACAACCACAAGGCGTCAATCTTCACCCGGGGACTGATGCTTATGAGTAAGACGGATGAAAGGCAAGTTGAACAAGGAATCAGAATGATCGAAAGGATGGTAACAGATCGGTCAATCCTTCAGTACACGTCTACCAACGTCCTCGGATGGATGACGGATAACCCAGACACTCCGTACCTATGGGCTAATCAAGGAAACAGAATCTACTGCCCAAGGAGGCACGAGCCCATGATGGTCCATAACGGCTGGTGTCTGCGGTGTGAGTTGACCAGTTACATCCAATGGGCCGGATTCCTATTCTGAAGGAAGAAGATGAATCCCAGTCTATTAGGTTCTATTTCATTTCCATTTTAGTAGTAGTAATCTGCAAGGGATTCCCCCTTTTGAGTGTGCAGGTTCGTATTAACTGCACGAGAATCCCTTGCCTCGGTTGTATTTATTTGCTTTCCCTAAATTGGAACTCAGCTTTTGAGACCACTGAACAATTCTTTACTGCTTTCCTTTGAAAAGATGTCTGTACAGTCCGAGATGAATAAGTGACTGTCAGGCCAAAAATATGCTGTTGACATACTCAGTATGTCAGCAGTGCCTCTTTACTGCTTTCAATTAAATAACCAGCAAAAATATGCATAAACTTGCTCTAAATTCACAGGTTGAATTTAGGCTTATGATTAAATTTTCAGACTTTTAAATTGGGACAATATAATTGAAGACATGCATGACATGAATTCCTGAGGTTTTGAGCTATAAAAATTTAATGATGCGATCAGCTTATTGGGTAATAAATTTGCATGTTAGAGATTTCGATTGAATAAATTGTTAGAATTAAGCTTTGATTAAATTTGAGAATACTGTATGACATGAATCAACCCAACCTTGTGAGATTTGAGCCATGAGTCACTTTTACTCATTTATTTTCTTTGATGTGTGAATCATTTTTGATTAAAGGAAACTAAAACTTGCGATTAGGACCGATTCAAGACCATGCCATATTCCCGAAATCGGGCATATGATCGAGGCACCTAGAAAACCCAAATTCTTGGCCTTCTTTTGAAATCCAAACCCAAAAATATTTTCCCTTTAGGAATAACCAATTTGAGCCTATAAGCCTAATTTTTCTTTGAAGCCCTCTATATTATTCCTAGCCTTCTAAAAAGACCAAGAAATTCAAACCCAAGTGTGCAAGAATGAATTTTATCAAAGGCATTAAGTTTGTGATCATCAGAAAAAGTATTAATCGGTATTCCATAAACCGATTCAAAAAAAAAAAAAAAGAAGAGAGAAGTTGAATGTCATTCAACACAAATAAATTGCAAATGACAAGCAATTAGACAATAGTCTAATGTCATGCAAAAGAAAATCAAAAAGAAAGAAATAATGATGATCATAAAGTTTAAATAAAAATGCCAAGCTATGGTAGAATTAATTCTTGCCACTTTTTAGCCCAATATTTCCCTTTCCTACCTAATGTTACAACCGTATGCCCCGTTATAACCCTCGAATAAGACCTCGTGATCTCGATTTGAGGAAATGAGCCGGTGGCGAGTTGGTCTGATTGCAAGCTTATGGGATAATTTAATTAAATTTGATTTTGAGCGGTCATGATAAACCCAATTGAGAGTGAGTGAAACTTCCGATTCTCTTATATGTGAGGCTTTGTCTTATTGCACATATTCATGTCATGCCTTATTTCTAATTTTTAACCGTTGCATCTTTCAAACATGATGTTCATGAAGGATTAATAATAATGTTTGATTTGTAGGCCCGATATAGTGAGCAAGTATCATTTCAGTAAACACTGCAATCAAGGGAATTTAATACTTGTAATTTTTGATTGTCTTATCCCAATCCAAAAAGGATGTGATTTATGAAGCCACGAAAATGAATTGAATATGTAGAGTCCGTGTTCTTAGGAACATTGACTCTGACTGCTCGGGGACGATCAGTATTAAATGTGAGGATGTTGATAATGGCCAGAAATGACCATTATTTTCAATCCATTTCCGTGTCTTAAACGGGCATTTGATCGCATTCCGGTCTTACATTAAGTAAGAAAGTAGTCGAATTGGACTAATTTATGCATAATTGTAAAAATAATAAGCTGGTGTGAAAAAAGCATAAATATGTAATTTTATTACATATTTATGTTAGAAAAATCCAAAAACATGAGAAAAAGAAAAGGAAACAAAAAGATGGGAAAAAGATAGAAAAGCCCACAAAAAGAATATTTTCGGCCCATCTGACCCAATCCAGCAGGCCCAGGAAGACCTTTGTCGCGGAAGCCCCTTGGCGCGATGCAGTGTTCCGCGACAAAGGAGGGGTTCCGCGACCAAGTGGCCCAGATGAAGAGGAGACCAGCCAAGCCCTTTGTCGCGATGACCTTTGTCGCGATGGCATGCTCCGCGACAAAGGCATGTTCCGCGACCAAGATGCACAATTAGAGACACAAGACCCAGTCGAGAAGCCTTGCCACATGCAGTGTGTTCCGCGACCAACTTGATGCTCCGAGACAAAGCTGTGATGTGTGTGATGTCTTAAGACACAATGGGCTAGAATCAAGGCCCATGGGCTTAGGGTTACACTTCTATAAATATGAGGTGCCTCCCATGAGCTAAGAGTTGGCTAGTTGGAGAGATTGAAATCTTTGTAGAGCTCTTGAAGGCAAAGCTTAGGAGTTCTTCCTTAGGTAGAGTAGTTTAGGTTTATTTTCATGTATTATTTAATTTTTGCTCTTAGTTTAGCTTAGTTTAGTATTTTTACTGTTCACAGTTGCTTAGATAGCCATTTTTATACCATGTTTTGGTTTCTAAACTCTTGTTTTAGGGTTTGTAATACCCAAATCATGGGTATTAACAATACCTCTTCAATAATATGGGAAAACATTCATCATTTGTGTCCCAAATCATGAAATGGGTCTCACACCCCATGGATTTATGCTTTCTTTTTCGTTTTGGGGTCTCTTGACCCCCATTATGCCTATTTATGTTTACTGTTATCATTTTATGGATAATGTTGTGTGGATGTGTGATCAAACCCTAGATCAGGACTCCTGCTTTATTTTAATATTCTGCCCATCCTTGTTATTTTTGTTTAAGCATGTTCTTCTTTATTTTGAATGTTTCTTGCTTATTTTTAGCTTAGAATAGCTTTTTGATCTGAAATAGGGTGAGATCACGCTGTTTGCATGCCACTGTTCATTTCTGCTTTTTCTGACTTTTGTCCTGAACCACCTTGGGCGCCAACCGCCTTCTGGCGCGGAACCACGTTCCGCGACAAAATGGCTGTTCCGCGACCAAGGTGTTTCAAGACACTTGTCTCCATAATTTAAAACCCTTTGTCGCGGAATACCTTGTCGCGGAGCCACGTTCCGCGACAAAAATTTCCATGCATAGCGACAAAGGTTCAAATGCTTTAGGAATTTTCTGAAAACACTTTGTCGCGATGTCACCCTTGTCGCGGAACCACGTTCCGCGACAAAATCTTGCATAGCGATAAAGAGGCGTTATGCTGCCAAAAATTCTAAAAACTTGTCGGGATGTCCATGTCGCGGACCTCGGTCCGCGACAAAATTTATGATATCGCGACAAGGGTTCCTCTCCCTCTATTTAATCTCAAACAACCTTCATTCTCTTCCTATTTTATATTGCAACACTCACATCATAACCCCACGGGTTAGGATGTAACATTCTGGAATTGCAATATAGGGTGTTATGCTGCCCAAATTTTGATTCTCCATTTGCATCACTTAATTAATTGAACCCTTGACTCATTAATGATTAAGGATTGAGATTAGTAATAATCAAACATCGACAATCATCATGATTAAAGGACCTTTGTTCAATTGCCATTAAAACACTCTTGTATAAACAAAATCTTGATGGCTTAAACAGATAATCTGGACTGTAATTAATTATGGTAGGAAGGATTATTTAAGACCATCACATGTGGACCCAATCCACAACCTTGCATGAGAAACCAATGTCTCTCATACAAGGGATCTTCTTTTATTTCTTATTTATTTTGTCTTTGTGTGTTGTGTGGAACCATTAGTAAAGAATACATCAGACTAATGTTGGCGGGTACTCCCTCATGGATAACTAGCTCGTATTCTGGGTATTAGTTACTAATTGTTATTTTGCATGGTCTGGACGACTGTCAGTGGAAGCCTTGGCGGTTCGCCCATCCGGGGTTATAATAGCTGCTCGGCTGACTCCCATCCAGATACAGTTTTATTTTTATTATTATCTTAATTTCCAAACCTAAATTCCAATCCGTACTGGGAGTCAGTTGGCATCAGTCAATGCCAACTGATGATCATTATAGAAGGGAAGCATGTAGGTTTTTATCCGAATTCACAGACAGTGGAGGCCCAACTGGTGTTGACACCACCATTATAGGGTCTAAGCTGTCTAAATTCGCTCCATCCGAGTAATTAGGAAATTGGACAGTAGATGTTTACAGTCCACCTGATTATTCTGCCATTACTTTGGTCCCTTGACTACTTCATGTCTGTGTTTCACCTTCTGTCTAGACCCGCATTTATATTTTGGGTCAATTAATTTTACACTTCCATATATCTTTATGCATGATAATATTATATACTATTGTGGTCTGTAATTATTTTGGGATCCTTCCCTTGGACAATAGAAGTCTAGATCTTAAACAGATATTGCTTTATAAATTTCCAACAAAAACCTCTTTATAAAATCCGGATCTGAGTAAGGGATAAATTCTTCAGTTATGACTAATTCATATCCTGTCAAGGGTTGTATTTTGGGAAATTAGAAGCAGATTCAGCGATTAGGTCTCGCCTAGACTGAAAGGGTCTGTGTTTTAACTGAGAGTCTAGTACCTGACAGGGAATGATTTTCAAATCCATTATTTTCCAAAATTGCTGGTTGATGGAAATGTAAGATTAAGTGCTACACCGAGATGGGGTCCACTTGGATTCAAATACAGTGTAGTAAATAATCTTAGAGGAACATCATCCAGGCCTTGGTTATTTTCCAAGATAGGGTTGAGTTTTCTTTCAACTGCTATCCTCTTCTGCCAAAGCCTACTTTTGAGTCCTGAGTGAGTGCATCCGGAACGAACTAATTTATTAGTTCGTTTCATTAGTTTGTATCTCATAATCACCCGGAAGGAAGTGAACACACTAGTGGTTCACTGAGAGCCGGGAATTCTTGATCCATACTCCTTCATCCTGATGGGGAGCTGTCTTTTACTACCAGGGTCAGATTTTCAAAACCTCCGAGTGATAGGTTTTAAATGCTTTCTTTACCGCTTTCTTTTAACCGCTTTCATTAGAGGTCACTCGGTTGTATTGAGAGTTGTGTAACTGCTCTTAGGATTGACAGTTAAGGAATAGTTTAGGGCTTAATTCGAATCTTTGGGTGTGACATGGGAGAATGATAGTAGTACTTGGCATTTCAATAAATGATATGTCAGGTGTTGCTTTTCCACCACAGATGAAGTAACACACCCAGGCCAGGGCAGTTACAAATCTGTGGTATCTTAGAATTTGCGGTCTTAAGAACATGTAAACTCATATTGCAAGTACCTGTCTGTTAAAGGGAAAGCATTATTGAGAGCATGAGAATCAGCTATCTGATAGAATTATCCCAAACAAAGATCTGCGTATAAAAATGGAAGTTTAATATTGCTGTATCTCACTCTTGTCCAATTTTCATTCTTTTCTTCCTGTCCTTTCTGTCTACATTGTGATTCAGCTTCACGGTTGGCACAATGCACCTTTTCCCTGCTTTCATAAATAATGTTTACTGCATTCCTAGAATAATTTTTATCCGCTTTCTAGAATAGATTTATTTGCTTTGTAGATTAATTTAACTGCTTTCAAGATCTAGTTTAAATTCATGTCAGTAGGTATTAATCATCTTTCAAACCAATTGAGCAATACGAATGGAAAATCTAGTAAAACGACGTGGGACCTGCTTCTATCGCACATTCTCCAGTGAACGATCCGGTCTTACTATAAATTACTGCAATTTTTGACACCGTGCGCTTTCGGGGGCACAGTTTCTTAAACACGAGCAATAAAAACATGACTACTTATAAATATATCCCTAATCACAACCCCGCCATCATAAATTGATTTCATTAAATAAAATCTAAACCAGGATCATGATTTTTCGGAAAATACTCATGTAGTGGGAATCAGTCAAAAGTTTCATGGCAGGAAATCTTATGACAAGGATTGATGAAAAGTATCATGGCATATTTGCCGGGGATCCTCAGTGTGACAGGCTGAAGGTCAATTTATCCCGGTTGTGCCATGAGATTTGTCAACATTTCATGACAGAGAGGACCACAGCGCCATTCGAAACCAAAGCACCATACTTGAGTAATAAAAAGACTATTAAGCTTAATATATATATCCCTAAACCCCTTCCCGTAAATCATAATTCTTTTCATGTAATAAATCTAACCTGGTATATTTTAGAAAATGCTCGTGGGACGGAAATTGTCAAAAGTTTCACTGATAATCACCCCCCATCCATCTATGTAAAAGCTCTTATGCTCTTAAGTAAGGATGAAAGGGAAGAGCAAGAGAAGGGAATTTGGCTCTTCGCTCCTCTGTGCAAGAATAGACGAAGACTCAAGGATCTTCGACTTCAAGTCAGAGGGTGGTTATCGAGTTATGAGGAATTTATCTCACCTTTTCAAGGACAACCCAAGAAGAGACTTTGTGACCTTAGGAGCTATTACGATAACAATCATGGTCCTTCAAGGAATACCTATGGAGTTGTGTCAATTTACTGTATGAGGTGCTTAGTCTCTGAACATTGTAATCTGTTTCTCAGATTTGGAATTGAGGCAGAGACACCTCCTCATTTGTAATTGATAGGTTGATTGTCATAAGAAACACCATGCTTTGTAGTTCCATATTTTGAAACTGATGGATTATATGTTTTGCTTTTGATTAATGATGTTTTGAATTCGAATTTCCTGCTATTTTCTGATTAAATTAGATTCAGTCAGCATTGAAATCTTCACATTTAGAGCAAATCTCTAAATGTGAGTATGGTGATATCATGAATAGAATGATGAATATAAAAAGGAAATCTGGTGTTATGTTTCTTTTATCATTTGCACATTTAGAGTCAAGCTCTAAATGTGAGTATGGTGACACTAATTTACCAGTTGTTCTTGTTTCTTAAGGATTCATAAGATGACCTATGAAGAACTTCAAGCTCGAAATATAGAATCGGATAAGAAAGAGAAATCATTTTTGGCAAAGACGAGAACGGTTAACATGGTAGAAACTATTCAGAGAAGTGGTGGATGGACAGCAATGCAAATTTCACCTCCAGACTTTTATATCAATCAATTTATGCTTCAACATATACCAGATAAGGAAAAGGAATCATTGAGGATTGATTTAGAAGAAGCATTCTGGAATAAGATGAATAGATTTTGGGATGATCAAATGATAATTCTGATCAATGATAGGCATCTGCCTAATGAAATCAGGCTGGAAAGACTTTTGGAAAGGGAAAGGAAGTGCATGGCTGAGTGGAATCAGGAGTGCTACAGAATTATCAATCCAAAAGATCAGACAGGGCTGGAGTTGGATTACTTTGATCCTCAACCACTACCAAAATATGTGAAGCGACTCACCAAATATTGCTGCAAACTTAATGAAATCCGGAATGCTAGAGTCTATGATGCTCAGCAGGCACTCCCTGCATACATGCCTCCAACATTCCTGAACAAGAAGGGACCCGTTGAACAGAATTTCTTGACAAATCTGGCCCTAGATAGGATTATTGATGCTCGGATCAATTTAAGGCATGACATCGAGCCTTATTTCAAGAAAGCTAAACGAGGTGAGGCGGTATGGAAAGATGTCCTTAGAATTATTCAGGAAGCTAGAAATAGCTGGATCAGGTATATGAATAAATGGTCTAAAGGGGAAGATCTAAGGAAAAGGATTCTTAAACCAGGGTTGATAAGGAAACCTGATGAGGAATTTCCTTTGGAGGAGTTTGCTGATTTGATGCCAGAGCAGCAAGCATGGATTAAGGATGCAGAGAAGAGAGAAGCTGAGAGATCAGGCAGAAACAGGAAGCAGAGATCAGATGCAAAACAGACACCACAAAATATAGTAAGGAATATTTTCAGAGAATCAGTTGTTAATGAAGGACTGGAACCTGTAGCGAATTTCAGAAAAGTTTCACCCCCATCAATAACACCAGCAGATGCAGATCTACTCATTACAGATAGACCCAATAAGATCATGAAGAGATTACCTCCAACTCTCCAACAGGAAGTTCATGGATATGTCCAGGAGAGGAAGAAAGAATTCATCGAGAAGTATGTCAGGTATGATGCTATGTGCAGGGAAAATGCATACAAGGAGCACAGACCCTACACTGATCAAACACAAGGAAGAATTCAGCAGGTAATTATTGATGATTGGGATGCATGGAATGAGAAATATCTGAATAGAAAGGGAATGAATATCATGCTGAAGGGATTGGGCAAGAATTTCTATGTTAAGAAGCACGATTCAGATGAAGACAGTACAGATGATGAGCAAAGAATTGAGAAGATGAGAGTAGTTGATGAGGTTACAACTATTGTGGGAGAAAAGAATGAGGAAAATGATGAAATCCACCCGATTCTGCAAGAGAGTATGGATTGCTATTATGCAAACAAACGAAAGGCAGATCGTGAATGGGAGGAACTCATGAGAACTCAAGACAAGAAAGGTAAAAAGAAAGTATCCACCAAAAAGAGAAAGTCACACAATCTCAGTTCGAGCACTTCAGATGAAGTATCAATAGCCAAGAAAAGGACTGGGAGGAAGGTGAAGACAAGCAGGTCTGAGAAAGCTAGCCGAATTCCAAAGAAGAGGAAAAATGAAGATGAGCTAGCAACCAAAGAAATTCTGGATTTGACAAAAGACTTGATGGATGAAGATGTTGAGATTCTACAATCAGCTCAAGAAAAGAAAGAAGTTGTTACCTACAAAAGGAGAGGAAAGTTAACTTCTGAGCAGAAGGAGACCAACCCTGAAGAATTTAAGCAGCAAGGGTCTTCTCTTGAGAATGTAGAACAATTGGGAATCATTCCTGAGAAAGAAAAGCAACAAGAAAAAGAACCTGAAAAGCCGGTTAAGAAGTTCAGGATAAAGATGAAGGCTAGAAAGCCTAAGTATGTAGTACCTGACACCAGCTCTGAAGAAGAAAAAGTCGAACCAACTCTAGGGATAGTTCCCTACACAGAGAGGTTGGAGCTCACTCCTTACACTAATTTGGAAGTGGGGGATATAGACCCAGAGGGCTGGAGAGCATGTATTGAAGAACATCAACCTGATGAACAAGGATCAACTAGACCAAGCACTGATCTCCAACTGGTTCAGATTGCTGAAAAAGATGATAGAGAAGGGCAAGATGAAGATCAACAAGCTCAGGTTAAAAGGGATCTTATTCAAAGTCAGATTGATTTACAAGAATTTTCAGGAAAGGAAACTGAACAAGATGTACCACCAGAACAAGCTGCAGATGAGCAAGAATTTGTGAATCAAATTGAGAAATCAGTGGCGGACACGTTTCAGGAACAGTCACTTGAAGATTTACAAACTTTTGAAGATATGAACTTGCATGGAACTACAGTCGGGAACATGACCTACTCTCTGGAAGGACTGATTAAAAAGTTCAGAAAATTGGCTAGAGAAGGAGGGAATGCACGCACCTCAGCAAAACAAGCAAGTGAATATGCAGCTAAACTTGAGTCAGAGTTAGAGGAAATCCAACAACAAATAAATTCTGACCAAGTAATGGAACCATCTCCATTAGCAATTCAAGCTTATGAAGAAGAAGTGCAGAGAAATGAAACTCAAGAAGCTCAGCAGAGAAAATATTTTATGGAAGACACTGTCAGTCAATATCTCAGAACACAGACGAATGCTGAAAATCAAATGAATCAATGGCTCCTTCCACCTCAAGTCAGGGATGAAGTAGTTCAGAGAGCAATTGTAAGGATGAATGATCCTGAATGGGCCGCAGAACAGAAGAAGAACGTAGAAGAATATTTTGGAGTCAAAGGACTTCTAGATTCAGAATCTACTGCTATTCCTCTTCTATTAAACGAACCTGTACAGGAAGATCCCACATAGATCTTAAATCAGCATAGCCTTGAAGTTACCGAGAAGGTAGATACCAGCACGTCATTGATTTATGATTCAGGTATAGGCAATTCACAACATGATGACACTGATAGAGTTCAAGAAGAACATCCAGAGCCTGACCATGAGCAAAACTCAGAACAAGTTCATGAAGAAAACGTGGAACCTGCTCAAGAAGGAGGCCAAACAGAAGAACAAGAAAATGAGAATGTTGGGGATGAGCAAGAAGAAGCACAAGAATCCGAGGGAAATGAGTCAGATACATCTGAAGGATCATCCCCCGGAAAAGATGTCCCAGAATTGCTACCTTCGAGTTATTGGGGAAAGAATAGTCCAAAGGTGAGGTTGTCAATCCCTGATAGCATTGAAAAGAGGACTGAATTTACAGAAGAAGAAATCAAGGTTAAGTTTAATGGAAGAAAGGAGGCATTGGAGAATTACTTGGGGATGTCCAAAATGATTGTTCCGGACAAAGGATTTCATCCCAAGTGGCTGGATCATAAGTGTATCAGTTACTGGAGGAGGATCAATGAATGGGACATTTTCATGAGACACAATAACAAATGTGGTTATGTGGAACTGACCAGGGAGTTCTATGCTAACTTTGATGTTGAGGCAGAAACAACATGGATTAGAGGGAAAACAGTGCAAGTCACTGTAGAAACTCTAAATGATTTGATACAGGCACCTTTGTTAGAACAGCCAGAAGTCAAATCCGAGGTCCTATTGAGGAAGAAAACTCAAGGAAATAAACTTGTTAATGCTAGAAAAATGGCACTGGGATTCTGTTCAACACACAGAGGAACTGAGCAGAATAAGATTCCATTGAAGAATTTGAAGCCTGAGTACCTACCTACACTTGATTTCTACTATTCAAAGCTCAGACCTACCACAAATTTTCAAGGACCCTCAGCCGGAACTTTCGAGGGATTTGCATTGTTATGGTCAGGAAGGAAATGCAGTGCTGCACACCATGTTCTCAATGTTATTAAGTCAAGAGTTGGAGAGGATGCAGCATTGGCTTATCCGAATTTAATCAGAAGATTTTGTGAGAAACAAGGAGTTTCAATCACACCATTTTTACCAGAGATTATAAAGATAGATCCTCCTATTCCATTACCAGAAGACACTTTAAGGGGAGAGTTGATTTACCAAATGCCATATTTAGAGGAACAAACTTCCGAAGGATCAGGATCAAAGGTGCCATCTCCTAAGACAAAAAGGGTCAATCTTCCTTCAAAATCAAGATCATATCAGTCAAGAACCGCAACAAAAAGGACAAAGACTGTAACTCCATCTCCTGCATTGAATCCTATTCCAGAAGATGAAGAGTTTGAGAACACTTCTGCACCATCTCAACCTTTGAGACAACCAATGAGGAACACAGTATCTGTGGATGAATCTCAGAATATGAGTACTTCAATCCAAAGTTTTGCACAGTCCATGGAGATGCTAGTGAAAACTATGTCAGAAGACAAGCATGTTCAAAGAGAAATGGAGCAGAAGAGGATTGAACTTGAGCATGTCAGGATTCAAACTGAGGAGAAACTCAGGAAAGAGGAGATGGAGAGGCAAGAGAAGATAAGGAAGGAAGAATGGGATAGACAGGAAAGGATGAGAAGGGAAGAGATGGAAAGATTTGAAAGGCTGAGAAGAGAAGAACTTGAAGAGAGAAGACATGAACGAGAAAGGGATATGGAACTGAGGAGGCAGGAGCAGTATAATAGTACGAGATTGGTAGACATCCTTGCCAACCTAGTCTCGGATCTAAAGAAATCTCCATCCATACCACCTAAAGATCCAGACAATGATGCAGGACCATCCTGAGATCACAGGGGAGTTTTTCTGAAACTTTCTTCTTCTTCTTTAATTGCAGTCTCTTTTTCTTTATTTCTTTCCTGCTTCCATTTATTTCAATAGAAACTTAGGATAGAATTAATATGAAGTTGTATCATAGTATTGAATTTCAAGCTAGGATCATAAAAAAAATAATAATACACTCAGGGAGGCTAATAAACTGATAAAGGAATAGAAGATGAGTTTAAAAGTGGTTCCTGTGGAAACATCTACCTTATAGATTTTCACTGCAAGCATGAGCCGCTCTTGAAAACTGTTCTTAGCTGTAAGCCCTGAGATTGATTGATGTCATTACTGGATAAATAGTTTGAAGGTTTTATGTTGATATTAACCTTAGTGATTTGCATACCATAAACAATAACTGCACAAGGTTAAGAGGATTGATCTAATCTAGTCTCTCTTGGAAGATGAGTGTGCATATTGAGTAAAAAAAAAGAGAGAAAGAAAAAAAAAAAGAGAGCAAGGGAAATTTTAGAAACAGACGTGGTAAAATAATGTGGATATAAGTAGCTGGCACAGCTGCCCCTCTGATTTATAAGTTGAAGAACTTTAAAAAAGCAGAATCAAGGGCAGGGGAGTTGAAGTTTCATCTGCAATGTCAGGTCATGCGACTCCTCCTAATAATGTGAAACCGAGCTATTGAAAGCCACGGAAGGCCACCCCTTGATAAAAAAAAATGTGTATTTCATTTCAGAATACAAGATATGCACATGAGTTGAACAGGATTGAGCGTGAGAAGAGAAATCTGGCTAACTAAGGAGCAGAACAATAATTCACATAAATGCAAATCACTTCTGTTAATGTTTCCATGAAATCTGGTGAATTCGAAGTCAGGTATGAAGCATCAATCAGTTGAAAGAGTTGAGCTTGGGATAGTTGGAAAAGAGAAGGTAGTGATCCAGTGGAGTCTTACATGAACATCTTAATCTCAGAAGCCACTAATTGGACTTATTCTTTGAAACTTTATAAGTTTCTTACCACTTGAGGACAAGTGTTTCTAAATGTGAGGATGGTGATGACAGCCTTTTGTGACTGTCATTTACGTCCAATTTAGTGTCTTAATGATGATCTTTTGTTCTTAATTCCATTGATTTTTGATGAATAATCAAAGAGGATTAGAAAAGATGGAAGAAGAATTAAGATTGCAAAGAAGTTGGAAATACATTGAAAATGGCTTGAAATTCTAAGTTTTCTTTGTAAGTCTCGCACGCGGTGTTTCTATTGAACTGATCCACGCTTTGTCATGCAAAAGGAAGTTAAGCTGGAAAACAGCAGGAAGTGGAAAGGACATAGCGAGGAAAGAAAAGGAATGGTGCGAGGGCTTGTTTCCGAAATTAGGAAAAGATTTAAGGAAAATGTGCAGATGCTGAAGTCCACGCGATGATTGTTTGACATCGCGAGGGAAGAAAGTCTGTGCAAGGCAGAAAGCTTAGATACTGTGGCGAGGAGCAAACTCTTTGGAGAAACTGTGAGACCTCGCCTTGTTGAGAAAGATGATTACATTTCTGACTCTCGCTTTGAAGGAACTGGACAAAGCGATAGGAGAGTTATTCTGATGCGAGCGGTTATCATCCAAGGTTGAAGCAGTTACAACACCCATCTATAAATAAGACCCTTGGGGGAATCAGCTCAGCAGGCAGGAGATTGAAGAGAATAGCTCAATTTTACTCTCCAGTCCACTTTTTAGAATTTAGTAGGTAGGTTAGGATTTAATTTTCTCTGCAATTTACTTTGATGTTCTTCAGATTTGTAATTTGATTTCGTAGAATTGTAATTCGATTTCGTAGTAGATTCCTTTAAGATTAGCTGTTAGATTAGCTAGAGGATACCCTGGGAGGAGAGTTGCTTTCGGATCGCTTGTTCATCCATCATGACGATCATCATCTAAACTCCGACTCGTTCGCTCATCTTCGCATTATTCTGATAGCAATCAGATTTCCAGGTGTATTCGTTTTTAATTCTTTGTTATTTGAGATACAAGAAGAATGATCGGTTATCAGATTGTGAATTTCTTATCTTTCTGGTTTCTATTTCTATTTCGTAATTCTGTTTCAGCAGAGTATAAACCTCAATTTCGTTAGTTAATATGAATTTTGCATCATATCTTTAATTTGATGTTCGAAGATCATAACACTTCCACATTTTTAATTCGTAAATTGTTCGTTCCAATTCCGCAAGAAATTTGGATATTGTAACCGAGTTAGGTATGATCTGGCAGAATTATGAATTCACTCGATTTTCTGTCAATATTATGTTTACAGACGAAAATCTTAGTGTTTAATGTTCAGAACTCTAAAAGGTTCCTAGAGACCCATGCAGTGTTAATCATCGCTTGATAATCTTTAAGAATTAATAGCTTTGAGTTCATGAATTTGGATGCAAAAGATTCTATGTTCATAATTTTCTAAACAGAAATTCCAGAAGGTAGTTATGACAGTTATAAACTCTGATCATTTACTTCGAATAAGGGTAAACCCTCGCTTCATCCTAAAAGATGATGCGAGGAAATATCCAGATAGATCTCTTGTGACAAAGGCTATTCAAATACTCACGCGATGTCAATCTGACAAAGCGAGAGAACCAACGTATAATGACAATAGATTTGATGACCATTTTGCAGGGTATCAATCATTCACTTTTACTTCTTATACGTATATAACCCCTATCTATAAGTAGGAATTGAGTACCTCGCCGCATTCTTACAGAAACTATTGCGAGGCATTCAATTCTTTGTATAAACAAAATCTGGGGAACATTCTTTGAATATTAGCTCCCTCCATGCTGTACAGACATAGCATGCGGAAAATTGGAATGTTCATAGTTTGAAACCCAAAATAGTTACTGCGAGCTATTTTGGACACTTATTTTGCAGAGTTATTTCTCAAATCCTTTTTCTTGGGAAAATTATTTCCTAATTCTGTCTAGTTTCCAACGTATATTTTGGAAGCATCCTTGTCTTTTGATTAAGAGGATTCAGAACCCTCAACGTCTCTTTATACATATAATACTACATATACATATAATATTTTGGGATATTTCCCAGTTTATGATGAGTAATCTTACTTCATGATTACAAATTCACAATTCATATGTGCAATACGTATTACTATTTACACTGGTACGCTGAGAGAGATGATGATATAGGTTTTCTCAATCATTATTTACTCAGGACTGATAAAGAACAAACTTGTTCTTCAGTTGGGCATTTAGTACCTGTCGTTTAAAAGGGAAAGATGTTTCAAGAACCATCTTTTGTCCTAAAAATTAGTAGAGTATCAGGAAGATTAATTTCCGGGGTTCATGGTATTATAGTTATCACTATATGCTATGAGTAGGAGATTAAATATTTCTCCTACAGTCTACTAATCCTGAGTCAAATCACGGATATTTGGAACTGTTTACAGAGATTTCTCGAGCTAAATCATTTATACAAATCTGAGTGGTCTGGATAAGTCAAGGAATTTGAATAGCAATTTCATCTTGATATACTTACAAGACTATTATTCCTTATGAATACTTGCAGGAATTACTCTGAAGAAACAAGTCCTATGAAAACATTGGATGATAGATTTAAATATTAGCTTTTTCATTTGTTGTAGAGGACATCCAATACAGGATCATAAGATCAGTTTGATCAGGGTAATAAAAAGAATAACTTCAAGTTCAGATGAATATAGTATGATTTAGAAGTGACCTCGAGTTGTCAAAGGCTTAATCTGAGTCTGAAAGAAAAGATTAGGTGACGATTCTGAAAAGCTTTTATCACAGAAAGAGTCTGACAGATCATTCTGTGATGATAGTATTCCATGATTTCAGAGCTTAGAATGTCATGACACTGAATCATAAGTACCTGTCTTGGGAAGTGATTAAAGACATGAAGATTTGATTAAGTTGTGTAAAGGATTTTTCTATCTCAATGAACTTCCATTATGTTTTAGCCAATGAAGTATGATATTCTCATCATATTCCTATTTCATTTGATTTGGTCTGTAACATCTTAAACACGTGAATAAGATCATAATGTTCTACATCATTTTAATTGTTTTCTTTACTACGTTTACAGCTTAAAGCATTTACATTTCAGTAGTATTCTTTAGTAATCATCATTACAACATTCTTAAATCAAGAATAGAGACAGATTCTAGAGCTAATAATTTTATTAAAACACTTCTATCGTGTAACTCTCTTTTGAACGATCCCGACAATTAAAATAAATATTGCAGCTTGATACCGTGCGCTTTCGGTAGGAAAAACTAGGCAAGCTTTTTAACAGCCCTATAGGACTTATAGTGTAAAGGTTGTCGGGGGGCATTGCAGCGGGGTTTTACCTCAAAAGCTTCATGGCCTAAAAGTGGAAATAACTCCTTTTGATGGACTATTTTAGTTATTACCTCATATATATATATATATATATATATATATTTTTCTTCTGGAGCCATTGAAGGCCTGGAAAAGGGTGGTGGGAGTCCATGCCACATAAAGTACAAAGGGGAATAAAATGGAGGGAAAGGGGGTCGGTGGGGATCGAACCTCGAACCTTCCGTTAGAAGCCTAAGGACTTAATCACTTGGGCTAAGTCCTAAGCCTAGGGAGCACCCTAATACTATATTGAAATTTCTTTTATATCATAAAAGATTGTATAATTCTTTTTTTTTTAAACCCTAAATAAACAAAATACCCCTTATATGAATGGATGTAAAACAAGAAGGGAGTGACTCCAATAGTGTGGGGAGTGACTTAAATAACGTCAGTGGGGAGGAGTAGCTGGAATGAAGAGAGGGAGTGACTCGAAACGAAGGGAATGGACAAACAAAGTGAGGCGCAGGCTTCGAGTAGGCTTGCCGGGAGTGACTCGATGTTCAGGGAGTGACTTGGAAGTTCAGAGAGTGATTCGGAAGGAAGGGAGTGGGCAAACCCTAGTTCCATTTAAACTCTTATTGGGAGTGAAACAAGAAGGGAGTGACTCCAATAGTGTGGGGAGTGACTCGAATGATGGGAGTGGGGAGGGTGAGTGGCTGGAATGAGGACAGGGAGTGGCTCGATGTTCAGGGAGTGACTCGAAGTCCAGAGAGTGACTCGAAACGAAGGGAGTGGACAAACTGAGTGAGGCACAGGCTTCGAGTAGGCTTTGCGGGAGTGACTCGATGTTTAGGAGTGACTCGGAAGGACGAGAGTAGGCTTTGAAACTGAGTGACGCGCAGGCTTCGAGTAGGCTTTGAAATTTTGTCGGGAGTCACTCGTACATCTGGGAGTCACTCGGAGATAACTCGTATGAGGCTCGAAAGGTTGGGAGTCACTCATTCCAGTGGAAGAAATTTGTTTTCTTTGCCACTCGAATTTCTGGGAGTCACTCAACAAGACTTGATTTTCACTTGAGAACATCCGAAATGTGTGAGTCACTCGAAAGTTAATCACTCCTGAACCACTGAACCTGTGAGTCACTCCCATGCCGCTTGATCAATTTTGGGAGTCACTCGAAGTTGACTCGATTATTACTCGAAGGTGACTCGAAGGACTGAGTGGCGTAGTCGCCAGAACCAACGGATTAATTATTCCGATAATCCCCGAGGGCCCAGTTTCCAAACAAAAGACCAAGAAATTTTCTGATGCACTGTATAAATTTTCTTGCAGGAAACAGATAACTTGGAACCCCAGGAAGCCCAAAGACTGCAAATAATAATCCGGATAGATCAAGCCCGGACAAGCCTGGAATCCATTAAGATGGATTCCCCACATCGGAATTAAATAAAGATGGGAAAAGGCCTTAGGATGCACAAGAAAATCCAATAAGCATGAAGAGGCCCAAAAACTCCAACACTTGGGAAATTTTCAAGAATTGATGCGCACTATCCAATGCGGTCTAAACCGCATGCATGCGGTCTAAACCGCATCAAGACAGACTCGACAAACCGCATCAAGCTATTCCAGGAAGAGGAGTCCAAAACCCAACACATGCGATTTAGTGCATGCGGACAAGGCAATGCGGTTTAAATCGCATCACCCTAAACCGCATCACTTAAACCGCATGCATTAATTTTGTTGAAGTAAGCCAAGTCGGAAGAAGAACGATGCGGTCTACACGAGGCGCTATAAACCGCATCGCACCACCTAAACTGCATCGACCCCAAATGAAGAGAAGACTGAATTAAAGACATGCGGTCAAAGGCCAATCGATGCGGTTTGACCAATGCGGTATAAACCGCATCGCCTCAATTAAACCGCATCGACCCCGAAGTTTAATTTTTAAATGCAATGCGGTCTCTTTGTATCAATGCGGTATTAAACCGCATCGCCTCATTATAGACCGCATCAACTATGCTAAACCGCATCTCTTTTGTACTTTGGCTATTTTGTGCTTAACATTATATTTTAATGTATTTCTTGCTTTCCTTGTGGCTTGGATTATATATATGTCCTCCCACACCATTGTAAATAACTTTGCTTAATATTAAAATCCATTCTCATATTTTCAAAGTTCAAAACCGAGAACACTCTCTCAAAGGTGTTCTCCCCCATCCGTGTTTGTCTTGAGCCTAAGCTCATTTCCCTCACGCCATCAAGTTGGAAGCTTGATCGATGGATTGTCAATGAATGATGTACTTGAAGGAAGCCATTTATCTTGAGTTCGTCTCACTTCCCTTGGCAAGTTCGGGTCCTCTTCATTCATAAGCTTTCTTATCCCTTATCTCACAATTTAGTTTCATCATCTTATATTATATCCATCTTTTGTGTGTGTTCTTATTCTTCATCACCCTCCCATATTTCTATCCTTATGCTCATCATTTTACCTAACCCTAAAATTCATTACCACTAATTCTGATATTGTCACTAAACAAGTTTCGATCTACGGCATATATAGAAATTTGGTATCAGAGTCAAACTTGTTAGTGCAATACGATTGTTCTCCATATTTTTATGTTATTTTCCATGTCTTATATGGTATTTTTCCTTGTTTGAAAAATCTAGAAAACCCTAAAAATCTTTGTGTCTATAGCTCTCGGCCATACCATTCTCTCCATAACATATTTGTGATTTCTAAAAGTCAGCCAAACACTTCATGGATCCTATACAAAATCAATCAACTCTGAAAACTCTACGTGGAGTCTATGAACTTTCTATATCTTTATAGATTTTTATGGATTCTCTTAAAAAATATAACTAAACAAAATTTCTCTAAAAAATCCAAGAGTTCTAAAAGTCAGCCAAACTCTACATGGAGTCTATACAAAATCAATCAACTCTGAAAACTCTACGTGGAGTCTATGAACTTTCTAAATCCACAACTTTTTAAAATCCATACAAATCTGAATTGAATACACCCCCTAAACATACTCCACAATATACTTACAACCAAACAACACATCAATTGAAAACATAGTACTATCACTTTATCTTTTATATGGGTTAGTAAGAAAAATAAAAAGCCCCAAAAAAACCGAATATTTTCCCATTTCATTTTAAACTAGGGCTGGGAAAAATACCGAATATACCGCAGATCACACATACCGTACCGAAGAAATACCGTGAATGCCAAAATTTTCGGTATACCGTAATTTTCGGTACGGTATGTATAAATTCCTTATGGTAACGGTATAGATTTTTCTATACCGCGGTATACCGTTATCGTACCGAAATTACGAAAAACATACCTAATTTATATAATTTTACATATTTAACCCTATATATCGGTATGCCAGTATGTACCAAATGTTCGGTATGTTGGTATATACGAAGACACCGGTTTATCGGCATGTACCAAATGTTCGGTATGTTGGTATATACCGCAATACCGATACGTCGGTATGTATCGAATGTTCAGTATATCGGTATATACTGAACTTACCAAAAAGTCAGTATGGTAACGGTATGAAAATATTTCATACCAAAATCTTCGGTATACCGAACTTCGGCATACCAAAGGCTTCGGTACGACATCGCTATGAAAATTTTCATACCATAAATTTCGGTACGATATACGGTAAGATAAAAAAATTTCAGTATACTGTACCAACCCACTCTTATTTTAAACTATATTGGTGGAGATGAAAACTTGGCCTAGTTGTCAAGCCCTTGATTCCCAATCTAAAAGGTTGGGGGTTTTATTTCATACCCAGGCAACCCAGCCCCTATTTATTTCTTTTATTCTTTATAATTTGTGTAATATATAGGCCACACAACTCTTTTCTAAGCTGTTCAACAAAACAGTAAACACATTAAATAAGGGGTAGGCCCCATGTGGAAGGTTTCTTTTTCCAAAATTATCTTCCTATCTACTATAAACCGTCAAACCCTAAATTTTTACAAAGCAGCACCTCCACCTCAACCTGCACCAATGACCAAACCTCCGGCGAGCTGAAATAGTTCCGCCATTACAGGATCTTGGGCGTTTAATTTGACACCTTTGCACATGCTTAATTAGAACCGCCTTTGTCATGTACTCCTATGTATGTATATTTGAAAAATAAATATTTTAAATGGCATTCATAGCTTTAAAGATCAACTTAGTACTCCCTCCGGTACAAAATACATGTCGTTTAGACACAAATCCCACAAATAAAGAAAATGCAATCATTATTCAAAATTTTCTACTTTTACCCCTGCTCCATAAAAAGTGGAATTAAAGTGAAAAAATAGTGCACAGTATTTTAGAAGAAATATTTATGAAAGTATAAGTGTAATATTGAAAAAGTATGGTAAAAATATGTAAAGTGACAACTATTTTAAAATACTTCCTCCGTTTCTTTTTAAAGGTTACACTTCTCATTTGCACGTATGTCAATGCACATTTTCAACGACTAATAACTCAAATTCGGTACAAGTAAAAATTCTTAAAATTTGATATTTAAAAACTAGAAGATGAGACGAATCCAACAAGATCTCATTTGGCTATATTTTATCTTCTATAACTATAACAAAAATAGAAGTCAAAGTACTACAATGAACAGTAAAAAAAAGTCAACACGTAACATTTAAAAAGAAACGGAGGGAGTATTTTTTTGATTTCTAAAAAAAAGCTAAAATGAAACGGAGGGAGTAATAAAAGTAACCTAGTGTCATAAAAAGTAACCTAGTGTCATATTTCAATTATTGTTACAACATCATCCGACTGACAACTCACAAAAAGTTTTTAAATCTAGAATGGTGCAGATCTTCCATTTTTGTATGTAGAAAAGATAGAAGAAAAAGAAAAGTGAAAGAATCAAAGCAAAGAAAGTACTCTTAAGTTGCATTGTAGTCCCAATATTTGGACTCATATTGGTCTATTGGACACAATAAATCAATCATTTACAGTACAACAATTGAGAAATGGAGAGGCCCCATTTTATCATTTATTACAAGGATGTGTATACATTAATTGTCAATATTTCCTTTTGCCAATTGGATAACTCTTGCTTTCCTCCTTCAAAATCATGCATCAGTACATTTTTTTTTTTTTTATCATCTTGTTTTCCAAAGATTACTTCCATTAGATTCTTGCAATTGCAAATTAAAGTACTTTGTCATCTTTTGCATTTATTTTTAGTCAAGTCAATAGGTGGAAGTAGAACCTGGCCTACTGATCTCCTATGATAATTGTTAGTACAATATTCCACATCCTTGTTTATAATATTAGATGTCACCCTATCCATTTAAATGATCCTGAGTCATTCCACCTATTATCAATTGGTTTGGGTTTTGAGTTATAACCTAATAAACATCTTTCTTTCTAACAATAATATTACCTGTGGGTGCAAGTGTTGCAAATAATGCAATGACACAAGGGGCAAAGAGTCATCATAGCACATATATATATATGAATGACTATTGCAAACACAAAAGGGCACATTCATGGAAGGCCCAAAGAACATTGATGGTTGACACTGACAGGTAATTAGAGAATCCAACTATATGTGTAATTAGATCAAGCTAGATTGAGATCATTTGAATTTCACTCGCATAACTGACAAACCACCCAAATTAACAATATTGAAAGAAACATAGTAGTAATACTCCCTCGGCATTATTTGATCATCTTTCCCACTTGGGTTTTTTTTTTTTCAAATAAATAACCAATTTTTATATTTGATAAAATAATGTAGGTAAAAAAAAATATCAAAGTTTGTGGAATGTAATTAAGGAGTAAGGTAAAATAAGAAAGAAAGAAATAATGGCGACTCATATACTGATCAGGAATAATTCCACTATTATGGGTCAATGTGTATGCTTACATAATGTAATTGTCAGTTGTCTTGAATCTTGACAAGAATATGTATATGTATGATAACATTGCACAATAAAATTTTGTAACAAGTGTCCACACACTTGTCTTCCTGTGATTGATGGTTCTACGTGATGACGTGTAAATTTTGTGCATAAGGCCCTCCCCAATGGTGGGGAAGTTGCTGACGTGGCAACTTTAAATACCCAACAATTGGGTATTTAGTCATTGGGGGAGAGAAGAGGGTTGGGAAAGGGTAGCAAAATTGCTACCTAGGTATTTGCCCTCAAAAGATGTGCACTCATATTTTTATCTATTTTTTTTGTTTTCAGGTTTGTTTTTCTTTAAAAAAAAATAATTTTATGTTGGAGATGTTTTATAGTATTACTTCATAGTATTAGTAAAAAAAATTTACATATTAGTTAAATTTTTTAATTACCTTTTTATTTTAAGATTCAAATATATAATACTTTTACTGTAATAAATGTATATTAATGACTATTTTTTTTTAAAAAAATACACTATATATCCAAAATATTAACCTATATGTCCAAAATATTAATCTATGTATCCAAAATGTTAACCTATTTGTAGAAAATGCTTACAAAAAATAATCCTATATGTCTAAAATGCTAACCTATTTATCCAACATGTTAACCTATATGTCCAAAATATTAACCTATGTATTCAAAATAATTATCTTAACTTCTAAAATATCAAATAATTGAAAATATTAATTATTTATTATTTATCTAAAATTAAAATTATTTTTTATAGTTGATAAAATAAAATATAAATGGTATAATAAATATAATAAGTGGGTCCCCTAAATACCTACTTTTTGGGTATTGTTGTTGGGGAATAGTTTTATTTATAGGTATAGGTATTTAACTTTTGAGGTGGCGCTAATGTGGCACCTAAATACCTGAAATGAGATATTAACCATTGGAGAAGGCCTAAACGGGCTTGCCTTGGTTAGATGAAGAAACATACTACTTACAAACAAGTGGATGGCTGTGGAATGAGAAAGATTCTTTAGCTTTCTACATTTGCACATATATACTCTACACACACACTACATTACACACGTATTCCCTGTAACATTGTTTTCCCCCCCTTGCATTTAAATATATAAATATATATACTAGTAGTGTTGAAAGAAACATAATTGCATATTGCTGCCATTATATTCTGCATTTGGTCTGTGTACCCTACCACACTAATTAATCCAGGTTTTGTTCTTTCTCATGGAATTCAAACTTGGAAAGATATTAAGACCAAGTAGGCAATTCTTTTCCGATCCCTTTATATATATATAGGGCCAACTTGGCACGTTAGTTGGAACCAACCATCTCATCTGTGATCTAACTTTATTACTACTTTTTATGATGATAAATAATATAATATCCACTTTGTCTGTATTACATTATTGCTGTATTAGTCACTATATATGTAACTTTGCGGCAATTCAGTAATTGTACATACCTACTACTATACAGTAAATTTTCTTCATTCAGGATACTGCATAGCCACAAAAATAATTGCATGTACAGTTTTTACAGTGTTCACCAAATGTAAAGTGTGTCCAGCCTCATCATTACACCGTTTACAGCAGGTAATTAAGAAACGGGAGGGGCCAATGTCGTCCGGTTCCTACAAGATCTGTAGTTTCCTAATCTTGTCAATAATGCCTCTACAAATTGGGCACCTCTTGCTCTCCTCTTTCACAATCCTGCATCCATAACCATAGGCAGATCTAGTAAGGATGGTGTGGTGGCACGTGACACCACTCAAATTAATAAAATTATTATTTTATGCTAAAAAAGTTTTTTTATATTTGACTTGATTTGACTTTTGTGCAATCAGTGAATTTTTGTGATAATACCACTATAATCAATTATAACCAAGCTTTTTTCACTACTATTCTTAATTTCAACCTAGCTTCCATTATTTTTGTGACACCATTGGAAAATATTTCTCGAACCATCGCGGTCAATAATGGGTTTTTTTTTTTTTTTATATTTATTCTTTCATGGATTAAACCAAACATGCCGTTAATGAATTCAAATCATGCAAGGAGAAAGGTTCAAGTCATCAACGGTTCAACAAGAGAGGTAGTGAAAACGGGTTATGTTACCTGGTGGCGCAACTCTGGCAGGCAATGCAATGGCCACACGGAACGAAGAAGCAGTTCCTTTTCTCATCATAGCATATTACACATATCTTTCCATCGTTTAGATCCTCAGAAGATGAAGTGCTGCCTGTTTCTATATCCTTGTTAGTGCCATAGCTACTGTACGTACTTGTCTCTTTTGCCATGAATAATCTACTGTGCTCGGTCGCCCTTCGTGCTCCTTCTCGTCTACCCTCCTCATCCTCGTCACAGTTGAACATAAGTTTCACGATCAAAGCAACAATCATCAAGAAGATAGCTGAGATTTACCACAAAAGTAATTAAAGAGAATTGTCATGTACTATATATATTTGCATATGTTAATGTGGATGCAAGTAGGTGGTTACTGAAATAATTAAACAAGCTTTGTTCACTTCCAAGTTCCCTTGGGGGTGAGTTCGAGTCAATTCGAGCTTGAATAGTACTATACTGAATCCCCGTTTACTCCCCATTTAGTATTGCTCGAGCTCAAGCTTGTATCGAGTTTAAAGTCAAATTCGAATAATTCTACACATTAATCACCCTTAAGGCTGTGTACATGCTTAAAAAGCACATGCAAAAAATACTAAATCATATGACATCTAACTAAAAATAAAGTTTTTTGAGACCTCTACCTGCAAAAATGGAAAGACACCCAAGCAAAACATTTTAGAAAAGCGTGGGTTAATCTTCAATCCAGAAAATAGGTAGTGAACAATCATCTTCAGTAATTATATATTGCCAGTCTGGCATTTTAATTTTTACTCCTTCCTAATTCATATATATAATTATCTCTTTTTAGGAATGCCAAAATATTTTAAATTAATTAATCCATTATTTATATATTTCCAGACAATTAGATGTGATTATTTAAAATAATTAATCCATTATTTATATCTTTTAAATTAATTAATCCATTATTAATTCAAATGGCGGATAGATTAATCTCACCTAATTAGATGTCATTATTTATTAATAATTTCAGCATAGTTGTAACAATCTCTTAATTAATTAAAGATCCTAATAATCTCAACCAATATGTAATCGTCCTTAATTAGAATAATCTCTCAAGGTTAATACACCGAGAAAACATACCCGTATTCTATTATTATTCCTAAGTTTCTATGATTCTACGAGAACTTCTCCAACCGATACCCAAAACCAAAAATACAGTAGAGAAAATGGTCCAACCCATACCAAAACCCAAACGCAAAATGTGTTTCCGGCTTCTTTAATTTGCCCGGAGGAGAAATGCAAAAAGGCGTTTTACTTTTCACAAGTCACAACTGCAAATGTTTTTCCAAGGGAAATAAAGTGTATAAAGTGGTAAAAAAAAGGAATATTCTATGGAATATTCTTTTGGATTTGAGTTTAGTATTTTCGGTTGGAGATGAAACTGTTTGAGGTGACATTTACTATATTTTGGGTTTGAGTTTGGTGTTTTCGGTTGGAGATGTCTGATAGGCATTATATTTTTCCTGTCCTACCAAAAGTGACATTAACTTTAATTTATTAACGATGCTAAGTTTAAAATTTTAATTTGTTTATTTATTAAAGTAGTGTAATGTCGTCTAAATTTGAATATTTTTGGATTAATTTTTTCAAAAAAGAAAAAGAAAAAGGAATAAAAGAGTCACTTTCGGTGGGATAAGGCGATAAGCTGTATTATTTTTTATGTTCATAATTTTCGTTTTTAATACTTCTGTATATCCTTAATTTTTTTTTCAAAGGCTATACATATGCTACTCCACACCACAATCCACAGTGAAATTATTCTGTTCACACTTCACGCTACCGCACATGATTGGATGAAACCCAACAAACTTACTTTACCCGCACCACGATAATAAAAGATGAAACAGGTGTTGGATACATACTGTACAGCACATTTAAAAAATAAAAATAAAAATTCAAATTCGATCCCAAAAAAAACTACCTACATGTGAGTTGCGACAATAAATCGATTTTTTTTTTTTTGCTTAACTACAATTAAATCGATTTTTTTTTTTGCTTAACTACAATTAAATCGATTTGATAATATGAAAATGACGGAGGATTTAAGAGTAATATACACACCCGTGAGTGCAGCATAAAATGCCAAATGCATTGCATAATCTAGAAGAGGATTGACGTCTCCAGAAAATTTATCATCCTGTACAAAGATTAAAATAAAAGAAATTTTGAGTAAAACCCTAGATAACTAGATTGAGGAACAGAAATCTTCAGATAAGAATTAACAGACAGTAAAATCTGAATTACTGAATTTAGGAGAGAATGGAGGAGAAGGAATGTCCGTTACTTTCTTCAATAGGACACTGGAAAAATATTGGTGAAATTCGCTGCGACTTTCTAGAGCATTCATGTTTTGAGCTACTAATACCTGAGAAATAAAATAGTAATCAATTACCAAAAACAACAGATGTTCATCGATTTTCAGGAAGAAAACTAAATAAATCACCAAATCGACTCGAACAATTCAAATTTCAGAAAGAGAAAAAGGACACCAAATCGACTCAAACAATTCAAATTTCACAAACAAAAAAGGACTACGGACTACCAATTGACATTCCGTTACCTGATTTTCATCGCCTGCTTTGAAATTCACGCCTCAGAGCTCCGTGTACGAGAAATCGATGCAAATTTCCAGAAGGCAGAAACCGTATGCATATACACAAGACAAAATCGTATATGCAAAACTCTACGTATTAGCGATAAACAAACATAATAACCTCAAAAAGAATCCAAATCAGTTAAAACAGAGGCAAAAATTGATGAAGAAGCTTTTGTAAAAAGGGAGGGATTTCGGGAATTTCGAGATTATTTGTGGGATTTGGAATTGCAAGTTGCGAGTGAAATCGTGGGGAATAGATGGGGAGCACCGAAGCGCACTGTACAACTGATTGACGTGTAGTATATAGAAGTATTTAAGAAATTATTTTATTTAAATGAGCTAAATGACTAACTTACCCTTCCAGGTAGAAAGCCAGGGAGGACAGGGTGGGCAACGACTGAGCAAGATTTGGACCCTAGTAGTACTCCCTCCGCCCCGCAAAATGTGACCACTTTCTTTTGAACACGGTAATTTGGGTAGTGGAGTTTAGTAGTTAAAGTGGTAAAGGCATTTTGTGTTTAAAAATCGAATGAAGTTTGATACTGTTTATTGTTTAACTTTAACTTAATACTACCTCCGTTCCTTTTTAAATGACACATTTTGACTTTTGTCACTGTTCATTAAATAGTTTTGACTCGACTTTTTAATACAATTATATAAGATGAAATATAGTCAAGTGGGATCTTGTTGGATTCGTCTAATCACATAGATTTAGAATATCAAATTTTCATAATTTTTACTTGTATGGAATTTGAGTTATTAAGGATTAAAAACGTGTATTGGATTGCTTGAAATGTGGGTCCGTAGCACTTATTTAGGAACGGAGGAAGTATTATGTAATGATACAATTAGAGAAAAATATTCAAGTGTGATCTTGTTAGAATCGTCTAATCTTGTAGTTTCATAATATATATTTTATATAATTTTTATTTGTACCAATTTTGAAATATTAAGAATTAAAGAGATTTAGGGACTTTGTGTAAAAAAGTAAAAGTGTATTGGAATTTGTGCAGAATAGTAAAAGTAAACACTTTCAATGTAATTTGAGAATAATTAAAATTCTAACAAACTTATAGTACTATTATTTTAATTTATCTAAAAATGGAAAGTGACCAAATTTCGTGGGACACCCCCAAAAAAATAGTGGCCAAATTTCATGGGACGGAGGGAGTACTAAATTACTGTCTCAACAATATTTTTACTACAAACACACTATAAGTATTTCGATATATATTTTTAATAGTTAACTGTACAATAAAAAATTATAAAAAATTAATATTATAAAACTGCAAAATTGAACGAATCTAACATAATCTCATTCGACTATATTTAACCTTGCATAATTATGATAAAAATTTGATTAAAAGTTCAATAGTGAATAGTGCCAAAAAGTCAAACGTGACCATTACAACAAGACGGAGGAATTATGTTTTTTTAATTTTATTAATTATTATTCAATTGTGACTAATTTTATTATTGGGAATTTTAGAAATTATTTTAGTTCATTGAACTTTTAGTTGTTTTTACTCTAGAAAACTTTAACTTACAGTTTAGTCCTGAAAATAAATTTCTAAAATACACACGGAGACATAAACATAAATTCCTATAGTTATATTGAATATTCAGAATCAATAATTAATTTCAATATATATATATATATATATCAATGTGGTTACGATACAATCTCTTTAAAAGTATATATGTGCAGTCATCACAAAAAGACTATCTCGCATTATACAAAACATCTATGTCATCACAATACATTCTCACATTACACATATACAGCTACCTAAGCCTAATCCGCACCTTATATATATATATATATATATCAACATGAATAAAAAAAAGAAAGATATACTGACAGAATTAATTAAATTTCCTTTAGTTCTACATTAACAATGTAGTACTAGTGTGTAGAGTACATAATTTAAACCTGATAGAGCCTTAACAACTACCAGTCTGTCGGTCGAAATTTAAACCCAAAAATCAAATCCATGTATCCTCCCATCGTATAGATAAGAGAAAAAGACATCCTTCTTGACAGTGGAAGGTCTCGGAAAAAATAATAACAATAATAATAATAAAATAAAGCGTGAGCAATAACCGTCCCTGAAATTGTACATGAAAGTGATGAAACACTCTTATCTTGGCATAGAAAAATAGACAAAATGTAGGGTTTAATTTCATTTATTTATTGGATTCAATTAATTATAGCTGGTGGGTTCAGAGTTGTGGAGTAGATTTTGAAATAAATGAGCGGATGGTGACAGCGCCTTTGGGGATAAATTGGGGGTGTGAAATTCCCACTCACCCTTGGAGTCATTCTATTTCCAGCAAATTATTTTTAATAGATCTAATTATAGATGCTTTATTTTTCTTTCTGAAAGATAATTTATATACATCCGTTTCATTATTTATTATGTTTGATAATATATTATTATTCACGCATATATTTATTTAAATTTTATCAAAGTTATAAACTCTCCGTACCTTTTTAGTTATTTTTTTAGAAATTAAAAAGTTCCAAAATAATTGTTATTTTATATATTTATTTTTGTAATATTATTCTTATCTTTTCATAAATATTACTCCTAAAATATTATGCAATATCTCACCACTTCTAATTTTACTTTTTTCCAAAGTAGGGGTAAAAGTATAAAATTAATCAATAATAATGACATTCTTTCGTATGTGTGATTTTTATAAAATATCATCTAATAAGTATAGGAGGGAGTATAAGTTAAAATATATCTAAGTGTGATCTTGTTAGATTTATCTCGTCTTATAATTTTAAATATCTAATTTTTAAAATTTTTATTTGACAAAACTTAAATCTTAAATTATTAATGTTTAAAATATGCATTGAACTTTATAAAAATGGGTCTATATGAAATAAAACGATAAGGGGTAGTAATTTTGAATTTTTCTTAAAAAATAAATCTTCAGGCAATTTTTTTAATTTTTATTTTTTAACCTCATTCTTTTGTCCTTTCTAATTTTAACTTTTAGGATTTTCGTTTTCTCTTTTGATATCTAAACTAGCATGAAAAAAATATTGAATCCTACAGATAACTTTTTTATTTTTTAATTGAGGAGTCATTCAAGAAAATGAGGGATGAAAGACCATATCACACAAATTACAAAAGGAATAAAAGGAGGGATAGGGGTAAGTGGGAATCGAACCTCCAATCTTCTATTAGAAGTCAAGAGACTTAAACATTCTTATTTCAATCTGACAGATAACTTGAATACGACAATTTTTTTTATTTTTTTTACTAAACAATTTATAAGACTAGAAAAAATGTGGTAGCTGCAAAAAAATAATAACAAAAAAGAGAAACACCCAACAGAAACCCAAAATACCAAGCTTTGTACTATTCACATTCGACTTAATTTTTATCAATGTTCACAAGCTGTTTCGGAAGGGAAACCATTCTGGCCAAACAAGCTTATCAAACTATTCATCATAAAAAATTTCGTTTAAACAATAGAAATGGTAACTAAATCCCAAAATAAAATTTTAACAAGGGTAGTGATGAAATCACGATTGAAACTTGTTTTAGGTGAATACCAGGGTATACTCAAGCCTCATCGGACCCAAGACTAATCCCTCGAGGAGGATCGGGTGGGCATTGAACGATTGTCTCTCGCAAAGCAGAATTTTGCATACACAACGATTGAAACTTGTTAGGGTGTGTTCTGCTAGCAGCTTTTGGGAGCTTTTGGTAGCTTTAGCTTTTATTTTAAAACAGAAGCCCCGTTCTGCACACTAACTTTTAGGAGCTTATGGGAGCTTTTGGAAGCTTCTTTTTAGAAGCTACCTGTAGTAGCTTTAAAAAATAAGCTCCTAGCTTATTGTTGAGCAATTACAATTTTATCTCAATAACCAACTCACTACCCAATAATCTACATAAATGTTTGTCCTTTTATATCATTTCATATATTTTTTGACAACTACAACTAGTTGTACAGAACACTTAAATAAAACTGACAGCTACAGCTCCCTATAGCTTCAGCTCCCTAAAGCTCCAGCTCGCAGCTACAGCTCTGCGTGCAGAACAGACCCTTACGGGGCGTTTGGTTCGGGGGATCTGAAATTTCCACTGGGAATCTTGGGTAGGGAATGAGACATGCCAATGTTTGGTTCGAGACATGTTTCATATGGGAATCTCGCATTCTCACCGAGGTGGAAATGTTAGGTGTTTTAGGTGGAAATGTAATTCCCACCTGGAGGGGAGGTAATCTTAGATTACCACATCCACTTTACCTACTTTTATACTAATTTGACTTTTATACCCTCACTTTTTATACTTATTTTAATTTATAAATTTAGATATTTGTATTTTAAAAAATGATAAATATATGGAATTTAATTTCAAAAATTAATTGAAAAATTTCAAATTATTTGAATATATTTTTAATATATATATAATCCTATTTTAATATATATTTTCATATTTTCTTAAAATTTACTCTTCTTCTATATATAAAACATAAATAATAAAGATTTAGAGACATTAAACAAGTAATTATCATACAATAAATTACATATAAAGAATTTTCAATATTTTAAAAAATAAATCAGCTTAAATATTTCTATTGTGTAGCAAAATGATATATTTATAACATTTGTTCAATTAAAATTCAAGGATATTATGGTAAATTAATTAGAACTGGAAATCTGAGATTCACAATCTAACCAAACGCAATAATCTTAAAACATAAAAAAATAAGATTCCAAGCAATCTCATATTCCCAGTAATCTTACATTCCCAGCAATCACATTCCCACTGGGAATCTAAGATCCTCCAACCAAACTCACAGTTAGTTATTAAGGATTTTACCTCCGAATTTAGCAGTTGAAATTGAAATTTCTTGTAGTGATTATCATTCTACAATACAAGCTGTTAAAAGAGGCCTTCATAGTAAATAAGAAAAAAGGTTGAGAACAATTTCTGAGTTTACTTGTGTTTGGTAAATAGTTGATACGCTATATTTTAATTGATTTTGAGGGTTTTAATTGTTTGGCGGTGAAACAGTAAACAAAAGTGTTTGATAAATAAATTGTTAGAATAAATGATTGGTTGTGTTTGGTAAATAGTTGATACGCTATATTTTAATTGATTCTGAGGGTTTTAATTGTTTGGCGAGGTAATTATCAAAATAGGCCATCACAAGGAGGCCTTTCAGGTTTTAGGCCATGACAACTTGGATTATGAATTTTAGGCCATAACAAATCACTTTAGTTCAATTTTAGGCCATCAAGACCTTTTAAAATTATACTTGACCCTAACAACTTTTGCTTAATTATACTTTTGACCCCATCAGTTGACTTCAACTTTTACCCTATTACACTTTGACCTCTATCTTATATTTTTCATCAAATATAGTCCAATTAAAGCCCATCATGCTTCCGATAATTAAATTAAGCTAAATTTCATACCTTGGCTTTGACCGCCTTTTTGCCGGGTTTCCTAAGCTCCGGGATTTTACGGACTTCCTCCAACCACGCAACCACGGCCGATGGTTCACCGATTCTTGGCTCCTTCAGCAACAAACAGCACAGTCCTATTTCGTTTCCTACCTTAGGATGTATCAAGATATGAGTAAAGGGCTTTAACTATATTATCGGGATTTTTGGGATATTTGGAAGCCTGGATTTTACTGAAGAAATATTAAAGATATTATTCAAACATAATTTCCCCTAACGGAGAAGACAGACACTTAGTTCCTCATGGAGGATACAAGACTCTTGGGGAAATACCCCATACTTTTACAGACTCGAAAGGAAATATGCAGAAAGAGAAATATTACAAATATTTTGAAGAGTTGGGAGGATTTTCGATGCCTTCCATCTGCTTCAAACTCCTTTATTTATAGGCGCCCGCGGACTTCAGCCCCGGATTCCAATCTTCCTCTAAATCCTTGTGACGTCACTGCGTTCGTCACTTGGCCTTAATTTCCACCGGCTACATTATTGTCATTTTTTGAATTATTGCGTTAGGTGGCTTTTGTCAACTTTCCACCTTCTCTTGTCGGCCACTTTCTGCCAGCTACTCTGCCCTTCTTTGTCGGCTTTTAATTATGAGTGTTGCCGACACCTCTCTTTCTTTTACATCCAGCTAATCTTACTTTGGCTTGTGAAAGTTTTTTGGACGTTTCTTCCCTTTGTCCTGTTCGGGTCCGGATTTTTTCTGGGTTACCCGGATCTTTGTACCGAATAGGGGTTTCTCCTGTTCTGCACAATATGGGCATATGTGGTTATCCCATTGGCCAACATGCATCATGTTGCATGCCTTTTTTTCTGGTAGACTCGGTTGCTGGCAACTTGTTTTCCCAGATGAGTAACCTCTTCTTTTCGAATGAGGTTTCCGCAAACTCTGTGCTTTTCCCTGTTAAAGAATTAACCAGGAACGATCCATTTAAATTGTTTGAGAATATTTTGAACGGATATTTAACCTTTTCCATCTCGCTGAGACAGACCCAGAATCCCCATGCTCGTCGGGTGGAGATTTCATCTTCGCTGATTGAAGATACCAATGGTGTCTTCTCATCCATAGACTTAACTCTGTTGAAGGCAATCATATCAGGTCTCTGTAATTTAATAAATTGAAAGACCGGATAAGAACCTTTTCCGACTATTTCTGGTGCCGCTGAAATGAACTTAAGCTCCAGAATATCTCCTCTTTGCAGGTGCGGGTTGTTCTGCCATGATTTGTGCACCGCACTACTTATCCATCCCGGAAGTTTTTCGATTTCTGGAAACCCTGGTGATGTAGTATGAACAGATGCTAATGCTCCAAAGTCATACCACTTTCGAACCTCTTCTGGTTTCGATCCTTCAAGCATCCATACCCTGTTGTATCTCTCGGATGTCTCGATTACTGTTTTGCTAGGGTTAATTCCCTTTTTGGAAACCAGTTGTTCCCATTTTCCTTGGTAGTCCAGCCAGGCAGTAGATAGGACCTTCTCGTCTGAATTAACCTTAGAGGTGCCTGTCATTGGCCTAAGGTTAATTTCTTCCTCTTTCACCCCCGAGGCAGTGGGTTGACTTGAGCTTTTGGAAATGTGACTTTCCTCTTGCTCAACATTTTTGTCGGTATCCGACAATGGTTCCTTTGAAGCAGTGCCGGAATCTGCTTCTTCGTATGTGACCACTTTAGCTTTTTGGGCACATTTCTCTTTGTTTACCAGGGAAACTGACGCTTTCCTGATTGGCTCTAATACTGTTTCCCATAGTGCTGTCATTGCTATATGGGAGGTTCGTATATTGTTGCGGACCATGTCCACATCGCTCTGTTGTATTTGGCCAGCTGCTCGTGCATTGATCTCGAGCTGTCCAAAATGATTCGATAGCTCCTCTAGGTTTTCTCTGAGGTGCCAGAATCTCGTAATGATGGAATCAGCTTCAAATGCTTCCATCTCTCGTTAGGAAATCTGCAAGAACATTTTCATGCGATTTTATAACATCAATATCATAAGTATAATATTGACATTCAGCTTGCCATCTGATAATACGAGCTTTTTCAATTTTTGATTCAAGTTTATTTTTTAAAAAAGCCCTAACATTAGTATTATCAACTTTTAATACAAATTTCTTTGCAAGTAAGAATAAAGGCCATTTTTTAAATGTTTTCCATACTGCAAAGAATTCCTTTTCGTTAATATGCCAAAGTTTGGCTTGTTGTTCAGTGAACAACCCTCCTGTGTATCTACAAGGTTCTTGACCCGTAGTTGTTTTTCTCATGAGCACTCCTGCCCATCGAAAATCATTGGCGTCTGTGTAGACTACCAGCTCATCCTCATCCTGAGGTATCGCGAGTTTTGGCAAGCTATTGCAGACTTGCTTTAGTTCATGAATTCTCTTGGTATGGATTTCTTCCCATTTCCATCTAGAGCTTTCAGTCTCTTTCAGGAGTGGTCTAAAATCCTTTCTATATTTTGCAAGGTCTTTAATAAACATACCCGCAAAATTTACAAATCCTAAGAAACTCTGAAGTTGTTTCTTGTCTTTTAATATATCAGGAAAATTGCGGATTTTCTCCACAATGTGTTCCTGTAACTCTATTCCTGCTTCATCAATTTGAACTCCTAAGAATTCAATTTTGTTAGCAGCGATAGTGGCCTTTTTCTCAGAGAGAACTAGACCTTCCCTGTGACATGCATCAGAAAATATTTCAAGATGTTTAATATGCTCTTTAATATTTCGAGATGCAATCAGAATGTCATCTATGTAGACGAACATAAACTCTAGATAATCCTTAAATAGATTATCCATCTTTCTTTGGAATATCTGAGGGGCATTAGAAAGCCCCATTGGCATAACATTCCAAATATATTGCCCTTGTTGGGTGGAGAATGCTGTGAATTTCTTCGACTCATTCTCCATCTTAATCTGATAGAAACCAGATTTGCAATCAAATTTAGAAAACACTTTAGCACCTTTGATGCAATCAATTAAGTGTTCTCTACTCGGAATGTAATAACCATCAAATTGTATTATTTTGTTAATACCTTGATAGTTTATTACCAACCTGGGTTTACCTCTCTTTATTTCACCGTGGTTTCTTACCAAGAATCCAGGGCTACTATAAGCTGAGACATCAGGCTCGATGAGTTTAAGATCAATATGCTCCTTGATAATTTGCTGTATATCTTTCTTATCCTGCATATTCATTAAGATGGATTTGTATCGAACATACTCATATTTATATTGTTCTTTTACCTGTAGAGTAGCTTCGATCTTGTTTTTATCCCACCATGCCAGAGGATCCTCGTTAAAGTTTCTCTGGATAAGTCTTTTGACATTTTCGAGGGACAATTTAGTTTCCCCATCAATGTCTAGTGAAGTTATATTTAATGACTTCATTTCCTGCATTGCTTCTTTGAGGTTTATAATTTCCTCAATAGAAGCTTCATCAAATCCTTGCTGTCTAAAAGACAACAAAGCCTTACCAAACTTTCTTTTATCCTGCATTTTTGGATGGGTTAGTTTGGCATCATTATCACCACATTTGCTGCGAAATAATATAGGCATTAACCTGTTGAATGCCTTTTCCCTGCGCAACACCTTTATCTCATTTCCACAACTTGTGGTAAATATTAACAAATTTCTTTTGTTATCTTGAACATATTTTGTAAAGGATTGTATAAAATTGTTCCCTAACAAAATATCCGCTCCTGTGTCATGAAAGTAAATAGGAGGCGTTTTTACCTTATACCAAGGTGTACCAAATGCTCCTCCAATCATGATATTGGCTTGTCGAATACCCTTATTTAGTACTAAGATTTTTTGGGAAAAATCTCTTCCTGCAATAATGGGTAATGATTCCATAGCTTCGCTAGGGAAAACTCCTGGTTTTGCCGTGCAAATACCTGATCCTGAATCAATATAAGCTGCAAAATATTCTGACTTATATTCTTCATATATTATCCCTACTGAGATATAAATGGAGAATGGACTTGTCATTTAATTCTGATGGTGTGACCCTTCAGATTAAATTCTATACCATTATCCTTTCTTACCCATGGTTTATGATTTTCGAGAAAACTTAATCCCAAAATCATAACCCCATTGTCTTTTCCGGCGGTGCCTAAGACTCTGATCTCGTGTCCTGCAATTTCAATTGTTCCTTCATAGGTTCCAATTGATGGCTGCTGCAAGTAGTTTAAGTCATCACATGGAAAACGGTTAATCTTTTCAGTGATGTCGAATATTACTCGTATTTCTTTCCATCCTTCAGGGCATTTTATCTTTATATTATCTACCCCAATGGATTGAGGAGTTAGATCTTTGATGAACTCCTTCCCTTTATATGCCATAATTCTGTCTTCCGAAAAAGACATACGGCTTGCGTACTCAATTCTAGCACTCGTTGATCTGTCTAGAATTGGATGATCTCTTATTTGTATGTCTACTCCTCCTAACCTTGGAATCTGGGTAGGATTTGGAGTCATAACTTTAGCAAATTCCTTGAAAATTCTAGGAATTTCTATATATTCTTTCCTGAGAAATAAGTCAGAATGATGACTATTGGAAAGTGCATAAGAGATTCTATAAGTTATAGAATATGGCCTGTTCTCTTCTTTCATCAGATCTTTTCTTTTAAAATCCTGATGAAGGGTTAGAACTCTACTAAAATCTTGGTCAGCTAAGTTATAGGAAATTCTGGGATGTATGTCAAACATTAACTTCCCAGCATATAAATTTCCTACCATAGTTCCAAGAAGACCATCTCTAAGGTTATTGATTCTTCTATCAGTGACTGATAGATGCAATTCAGAATCAATGCATTCTTTGAAGGTTGCCTTAATTACTACTTCAATGGCTCCTATGTGGATCCATTTCATAGTAATGGCGATTTCCTCCTTCATTCTGCTTAATTCCTCAAGAATTTCTTCTTTAGGAATTAATTGCATATCCATAACATTACAAGTAAGTTCCATAGGAATTGCAAACTCACCTGCACTTACCTTGTAGATGATGTTATGTCTTCTCTGGTTGAGTCCCATCTGATTAAGAACTCGTCCAATCCCGCCAATTCTGAATCCGTCATATGGGCTGAGGTTGGAATCTTGTCGCATTATTCTTTCCATGGTTCGATTCGAGATCGTCATCCTTGAAAAGAATCCAGACAGGTTTTCAGTGGTCTGAATCCTGTCTTCTTCAGTCAGACTCGGTTGAAGATCCATCTGAATATGAGTCCGAGTCACTTCTTAATTCTTCCTAGTAGATGCTTTCATCCGAGGGGATGTCCTCAAACTGATAGACTGGTACCAGCTTTCCATGGTAGACTGCTTCCACGATATCCTCCGTGGCTTCGTACATTCGTACCTCACGATTCTGAGGGCAATCGGGTGAGATATGACCTCTGGCTCCACACTTCCAACAGTTGCAGTCCTTGAAACTTTCGTTGGCTCGGGTATGGGCTCGTCTGAATGTTCTCTTGGACGTCGTTCTCCCCGTGCTCCTTGCTGCTGAGCTAGTTGAACCTTGGGATGAACTCTTCGTCGTTCCCGTTCTTTGTCCAGTTTTGTATGATCTGGCCTTGCTCTTGGACCACCATGCTCTTCTTCTTCGGAATGGAGGTCTTCTGAAACTCCTACTGTATGAGCCCCGACTCTTCTTCTTTTTCCTCTTTTCTCCTAATTCTCCTATAATTGTTGGAAAATCGTTATTTTCACAGCAAAGAGGAGTTCTTTTTATTTTACCTCTTAGTCTCTTGATGTTCTTTTGGGCTGCTGCCTGTTGACACCATTCTCTGAGCTTATCCTTTAAGAAGGACATTCTTCGAGCTATTGAGTCCACTGTACCAGGGGGTACTGTGTATGATTGGATCAACATTTCTCTCCATGGGCTGCAGATCTTTGCAAAGAACATGGGACATGCTACTTCCGCTGTCATTTCACTCCGAAAATAGTATTTACGAAACCAGTAGATATATTCGTCTACTGCGCAAATACTTCTTAACTCCATACCCAACAGTGCTTGGGTATAGACTTTGATTTTTTCCGTTCTCTGTTCTTCAAAATAACCATCTCCTACAAAATGGGTTTTGCATAAGAGGCCAAACCTTTCGCAGATTGTGCTTTTGGATTCTCCTTCGAGTATTTGCTCCTTTAAAGCAGCCGTGGAGTTTTTCCAGCCCAGCTTTGCCGATCCTTCGAGACTCAGCTCTATTAATCTGACAAAGTTTTCTTTATCGAGTTCCAGGGTGGTTGCTGCAATCTTCATTGAAGCTACCCATTCATCGATCAGGTCTTCGATGTTTCGGAAGTCGATAACGTCGAGGTTTAGTGTTATGCCATATGGATTTAATGGTTGTAACATCGTCTTGGCCCACGGTGTGGATTCTGGTGCTCTACTTGGGTTCCGTCCTGGGTTTCGTCTTGCATTGAGATGCACCTCAGGATACCTGTTCATGTAGAAGTCTGTACTTTCTCTCATTGGAACATCAGGCGGTCCATCGTGGGTTACGTTGGATCCTGATCCTTCCGCATAACCCAATTGAAGGACTTCATTGGGTTTTACATTAACCAGATCCATAATCCCAAGTTGGGAAAATGATTCTGCTAATTCTTGTAGATCTGATAGATCTGCCCTGGAAACACTCATTCGACTGTTTTCAAGAGATCGATCATAAGCTCTTCTTGTGATTTCTGCTTTGGAACCATAGTTGCTTTACCCTTTTGATGTAAAGCTTGTACTGGTCCGAATGCATCTCTAATATTGGCTTGGTTATTCTTGGAAGATCCAGGAATATCCTTCTGCCTTTTCTTGATATCCGAAATGTCAAATTTCAGATTCAAAATTTCTTTCTTTAGATCTTGAAATACTTTCAAGATCTCATCTGTTGTCTGATTCAAGTTATCTATTTTCCCAGGTATAATTAATACCCGGTTACCAAAATCTTGAATAGTCTTTTGGATTTCTCTTAAGTCTTTTGATAACTTAGAGCTACCCGGATCAATTTCTTTCCAGTCCGTTCCTCTCATTTTTAGGAAAGAAACTGATTTTGATAATATCTTGTCCATGGGACAAGTTCAAGAAATTCCTTTGGAATTTTCTATTTTTTATTTCCAAAATTTGGAAATAACTTGTGGGTTTCAAATTAATTGAATCCATTAAATAATTAAATCTTCTCCATTAAGAAATAAAATATTATAAATAATATAATTAATATGTTCTTCAATAAAACCTAGGCTCTGATACCAATTTTCATGCGCGTTGGGTGTCATTTATATAATGAAAAATTAAGTATATTGAGAAAGGATTAAAGTAAATAAAGTCAAACTTTCTTGGGGTTGAAATGAAAGAAGGAAAAGTTGTTGGGTCATTTATTAATTTCAAATAGGCCTATGGCATAAATTTTGCCAAACTGTGTTTGTTATGGCCTGTTTTTACAATTCCAACTTGTTATGGCCTAAAAGTGGAATAACCTCCTTGTTATGGCCCTTTTTAACATTTACCCCTTGTTTGGCCGTGAAATAATTAATAAAAGTGTTTGATAAATAAAATGTTAGAATAAATGATTGGTTCTAATACTGTTTCTATACCCATTATTATTAGATATTTCAGTGTGTAGTCTACATCCGTTATACATACTTCCTCTTTTTTCTTTTTCTTTTTTTCTTTTGCTAGGAATACATCCACCGATCAGTATAATGCATATATTAAATTATTAATATTTAATTTCGGTAAAAGTAAAAATTCTAAAAATTCGATATTTAAAAATTATACGACGAGACGAATCTAACAAGATCCTACTTGGCTATATTTTAATTTGCGTAACTATGTGTTATCGCGGGGATGCGACGAACAATAAATAGTAAGCCTTTGCAGGCTAAGACGGCTGAATCTGAATAAATTCTACCGTAAGATTGCGCCTTTCAATATAGAAAAACAATGAACAAGAATTGATTTCTTGCCCACTGCAAATTACAAGAACTAAGTATTACAACTACGAGAGAAACTACAGAAACTAAGACTAGGCTACAAACTAAAACTACGAACTATGGAAAAGATAAAAGCTCCTGAGGAGTTTGAGTTGTGTGTTGATCCTTTTCTATTCTGCAGTGAGGTTGTATTTATAGATGTTTTGTGTAACCGCTTCCCCTAGCACGACGTCTGTGGAAATAACTGCTCCGTCCAATGACTTGCCTTCGCTTTCTCTTCCACATTCGTCTGACTTGCCTGGTGTCTCCTTTGTGGCTTGATTGGTCTCGTGTCATTCCAAGGCCCGAAGCTAAGTGTGACATGACCTTTAGTTGATTATGGCTCGTCTTGCATATTGGGCGGTTGCACATCCTCTAGGGCATATCTAGGGGATGGTCCCTTGGTCGACCACTACAGTCCCTTGGTCGACCATGGACCCTTCCATGGGGTGTGGGCATGTTCCAGCGCTGTCCAGGCTTCCGGTAGATCGTATAACCCCTTTCAGGCCATTACGGGCCCATTCGGAGCGCTTAAACATTGAAAAGGAAGACCTTTCCCCTAGAAATCCTCTTGGTCGACCACTCCAGCCCTTTGGTCGACCATGGACCCTTCCATGGGGTGTGGGCATGTCCCTCCCCCTGTCCAGACTTCCGGTAGGCCGTATAACCCCTTTCTGGTCATTCCGGGCCCATTCGGGGCACTTAAACACTAAACAGAAGGACCTTTCCCCATGGGACTCCTCTTGAACGACCACTACAGCTCCTTGGTCGACCATGGACCTTCCTATGGGGTTTGGACATGTTCCTCCCCTGTCCAGGCTTCCGGTAGGTCGTATTACCCCTTTCAGGCCATTCCGGGCCCATTCGGAGCACTTAAACACAAAACAGAAGGACCTTTCCCCATGGGACTCCTCTTGGTCGACCACTACAGCCCCTTGGTCGACCATGGACCCTTCCATGGGGTGTGGGCATGTTCCTCCTCCTGTCCAAGCTTCCGGTAGGTCGTATCACCCTTTTCAGGCCATTCCGGGCCCATTCGGAGCACTTAAACACTAAACAGAAGGACCTTTCCCCATGGGACTCCTCTTGGTCGACCACTACAGCCCCTTGGTCGACCATGGACCCTTCCATGGGGTGTGGGCATGTTCCTCCTCCTGTCCAGGCTTCCGGTAGGTCGTATCACCCTTTTCAGGCCATTCCGGGCCCATTCGGAGCACTTAAACACTAAACAGAAGGACCTTTCCCCATGGGACTCCTCTTGGTCGACCACTACAGCACCTTGGTCGACCATGGACTCTCCCATGGGGTGTGGACATGTTCCTCCCCTGTCCAGGCTTCCGGTAGGTCGTATAACCCCTTTCTGGCCATCCCGGGCCCATTCGGAGAACTTAGACACTAAAAAGGAGGACTTTTCCCATGGGACTCCTCTTGGTCGACCACTACAGCCCCTTGGTCGACCATGGACCCTCCCATGGGGTTTGGACATGTTCCTCCCCCTGTCCAGGCTTCCGGTAGGTCGTATAACCCCTTTCTGGCCATCCCGGGCCCATTCGGAGCACTTAGAGACTAAAAAAGGAGGACTTTTCCCATGGGACTCCTCTTGGTCGACCACTACAGCTCCTTGGTCGACCATGGACTCTCCCATGGGGTGTGTGAATGTTCCTCCCCCTGTTTAGGCTTCCGCTAGGTCGTATAACCCCTTTCTGGCCATCCCGGGCCATTCGGAGCACTTAAACACTACAAAGGAGGACCTTTCCCATGGGACTCCTTTTGGTCGACCACTACAGCCCCTTAGTCGACCATGGACCCTCCCATGGGGTGTGGGCATGTTCCTCCCCCTGTCCAGGCTTCCGGTAGGTCGTATCACCATTTTCAGGCCATTCCGGGCCCAGTCGGAGCACTTAAACACTAAAAAGGAGGAACTTTCCCATGGGACTCCTCTTGGTCGACCACTACATCCCTTGGTCGACCATGGACCCTCCCATCGGGTGTGGGCATGTTCCTCTCCCTGTCCAGGCTTCCGGTGGGTCGTATAACCCCTTTTTAGCCATTCTAGGCCCATTCAGAGCACTTAAACAACGAAGAGGAGTTCCCATCTCCATGGAATATCTTGTGGTCGACCAAGACACCCTTCTTGGTCGACCAGAGACCCCCCATGGGGTCCTGGCATGTAGCTTATCCCCAGTCTATACCTCTGGGTGTCCGGGCGACCCGAGATGACTGTAGAATAATTGTGTTGCCTTGCCAAGTAACTTATATATTTATTATATATATATTTTTTATTTGCCATTAAAATATTTTTATTCAATTAATCAAGTAATTTAATTTTTCAGGCCAACTAAATTGCCCATATTAAATTACTTAAATCCCAATTTTTCCGGATATAATATTTTTTGTGATAACAATTTGCCCCCCCTGATTCAAGCATTTAAATAAATTTTAAATATTTGAATCAAATATTCAGGCATATCTAAATATTGAATAAAAATATTTAAGCCCTAGCAGGCTCTGGCCCAGGAAATCTTATTGTTCTATAAAATCCCCAGTTTTTTGCTTTAGCCAGATTTCTGCATCTTTTTCTTGTTGGCCGCCCCTTTCTTCTCATCAGGCGCACAAGAGATTTATTTTATTTGTCAAATTTTTGGCAAACCACATGGCCAGATACTTCTCTTATGGTTCCAACCATAAACCCCATATTCGTTAAACAAATTCTAACGAACTCACTCTCTCCACCCTATATAAGGTCTCAACACAAGGCATGACTTCAAACACTTTCAAGCATCTCTCTACTCTACCATTTCATCATGTCAGACAGAATTAGAATTGACAACTGGGAAGAAGTTCTGCAGCCCCTTCTAGTGAACCTACATCCTCAAGGTGACGATGCGCGGCGTCTGGAAGTCCTACTCATGGACATTGATGTTACCTTGAAGTTTTCATTGAAAGGGAAGAGAACCCTGGAAAGAGCAATCGATTTCTTAATTAGGGTGTGTGAGGATTATCCATTCCTCGAAGCGACAATGGCCCATTATAGAGAGGCCGAGGAAGAGTTGAAGAAATCTGCTGCTGCTCTGAATCGTTTTGTTCAGATCATTGATTGGAAGGATAATGAACTGGGTCTCGACCTTGACCCTTATGCTACTCTTCTAGCCTCATCAATTGAAAAAGACCTCAAGAAGATCACCACTTCCATAGAAAAGGGCGAGGCGAACAAGCTAGAATATCAGACTATTTGGGAAAAATTGTTGCGCCGACTGGACGACTTACTTGAGGAGGAGCCAACAATGAAGATGGGACCTGGGTCACATCATTAGGCCTTTTTTATGATTTTTTGTTTTTTCTTTTAGCAGCCGTAACTCGGCTTTTGGCAATAATGCTCCGTATTCGTTTTGATTTATTATTTATTATGATGTTCCATTTAAGGAACACGTATATAGCTATTTTTAGCTTTGAAGAATTCTTCACACAGAAATAAACAATTTTATTAATAAAACAAATCTTGGCTTAATCAAATTTACAATTTCATAAGCCACATACACTTCTACTTGCAAACTAATATTTCGTTCCTAACTTCACGCTTGACCATATTTTAGTCAGCCAGATAGTTAGGTTTTGATGGAATTTCGGCACTTCTCGTTATATCTTCCCAATAAAAGGCGACTCATTTCCTCTTGCGGTATCATTCCACTTCAACATCTCCCACACTCAATACTTCGCCACTACTTTTACGGTAATGTCTACGATGCCACAAGCAGTTACCCCTGATAATTGGTTGGGGCAACTCCAACCATTCCTTGTGGGCAATCACCCTGATGGAGATAACGCAGATGACCTAGAAATCCTTCTTTCGGATATGGTTACCAGTTTGTCATTTTCCATCCGAGGGAAGCGGACTCTGGACTGATGTTTGGACTACTTGGAGCGGCTTCAGCTAGACTATACTCGGGCAGTGGAGGACGTCGACAGATGCCACGAAGCTGAGCATATGCTCCAACGACAGAAACGTCAATTAGAGGACATCATAGGCTATCTTGATGAGCACGATGATTTGGGCGTTCTTCTTCGACCTTTCTTGGACTTTCAAAACACCCTCAGTGAAGTGCTCGAGGATCTCACCCAACAACGTCATACATACCAAAGCGAGGTTAAGGAATTCCAGACAAACTGGGAGGACTTGCTCCCGCAGCTTCAGGCTCTGACCGACGAACATTCTATTCCCAGGGTTGTTCGTCGGTTCCGTTGATCGCCTTCATTCTGTATTCACTTCCCAATACGATGGGAAATATTTTTTCAAATGACGAGCATTTATGCTCTCATGCTTTTGTTTTCCATCCTTGTTAATAAGTGCAAATGCTCCATTTCCAAGATCAGTTTGGATGATGTAAGGTCCTTCCCAATTGGGAGACCATTTCCCAAGTTCGTCACTTTTCTTTTGTAATGGCAAAACAGTTTTCCAAACTAAATCACCCACATGAAATGGATTGGCTCTAACCCATTTATTGTAATACCGAGCCCTTCGTTGGGCTTCTCTTTCCATATTATCAATTGCCTTTAACCGGTCAGAGCTAGTTTGTTCTAATTCCCTCATAAGCATAGTCTCATGGACATCACTTGGAATTGTCCCCACATTCATTGTACGACTATTGGGCACCGTGATTTCCATGGGCAGCACCGCATCTTGGCCATAAGTTAGCCTATATGGAGTGAATCCTGTGGCAGTACTTTTGGTATTTCGACAGGCCCATAATGCCGTGGACAAATTCTCATGCCACTTCCTAGGCTTGTCCTCAATCATTTTCTTGATAATACTAATTAAAATTTTATTGGCCGATTCAGCCTGGCCATTTGCTTGAGGATAGTAGGGGGATGAGTGGTAAAGCTTGATCTTAAATGAAGCTAAGTAATCAGTGAATTGCTCCCCAACAAACACTGTCCCCCTATCTGTGGTGATAGTGTGAGGTATCCCATACCGATGAATAATATGTGAGTCGATGAAATCAATAACATCCTTCTGAGCTACTGATTTCAAAGGAATAGCCTCCACCCACTTAGTAAAATAATCTGCCGCTACGATAATGAACTTATGCCCTTTGCTTGAGGGCGGATGGATCATCCTTATGACGTCCATGGCCCAAGATTTAAAGGGCCATGGCTTGATCATATAATTCAAGTCACACACAGGGACGTGTCTGAGGTTGGCATGCCTCTGGCATGCCTCACATCCTTGGGCGTATTTAATACAATCCTCGTATATAGTGGGCCAATAGTATCCATACCTATGGATAGTCCATCGCATGTTCAGGCCTGCCCTATGAGCCCCGCAAATGCCCTCGTGGACCTCTGCCATAACATTCTTGGCTTCTGTTGGCCCTAAACATAACAAGAGAACATCTTCAACTGTTCGCTTATATAGATCTTCCCCAATAAGGATAAACCTTAAAGCCTTGGCCTTAAGTTTCTTATCATCAGTCTGAGGATTTTTAAAATAAACAATAATCTCTGATCTCCAATCAGATGGCGGCAGTGCCATAGTGTCATTGCTTAGTGGAGGAAGTAGAGTTGCCCCCCGGGGTGCCACAGTATCGTTATTTGGTGGCGGAATGAGGGTTGCCCCCCCGGGTGCCATACTACCTGACTCATCAGGTATGGGACTATCTACCTCCCTTAGGCTTCCCTCTACGTGAGGTGTCCCATTCCCTTCGTGGGGCTCCTCACCCCTAAGCATGGGGGTTGTTAGTTCATTGATCTCCCCTTTAGGGCGATACTTTGAGGCGAGCGGGGCCAAGCGATTAGCTTCTTCATTTTCGTCACGTGAGATTTGTTCGAACGTAACGTCTGCTATTTTAGCTAGTAAGTCATGAACCCGGTTTTGATATCCCATCAGAGTGGAATTCTTACAGCGATAGGCTCCAAGCACTTGATTGATAACTAATTGTGAATCTCCCTTAATAATCACGGCTTGGGCCTTCCTCATAATCAAAGTTTCTAACCCTAAAATGAGAGCCTCATATTCTGCCGAATTATTAGTCATTGGTCCCAGTTCTATATAGACTTTAATCTTTTGTCGACTAGGACCATAAATACTAATTCCGGCCCCTGCTCGAGTACTAGTTGCAAAGCCATCGAAGTATAAGACCCATGGTGTTGTGCCTACACTTTCAATCTCCAAACCCCATTCCTCATTGAGGTCGACTGAATGGTCAGCCAAGAACTCTGCTACCACTTGTCCCTTTATGGCCGTGATAGGAACATGATTTAAGGAAACTGGGGTTAATTTCACCGCCCAATCCAATAATCGACCTTTCATTCGAGGTCTTTTAAGTAAAAATTTAATAATGTTGTGCTTGGTCACTACATCAGTGTCCCTAGGCAGGATATAGTGTTCGAGTTTTGTGCAAGCATACACCAATGAGAAACATAGTTTCTTTTGTGCAAGCATACACCAATATTTTTCCTTTCCTACCAAATGTTACAACCGTATGCCCCGTTATAACCTTGAATAAGACCTCGGGATCTCGATTTGAAGAAATGAGCCGGTGGCGAGTTGGTCCAGTTGCAAGCCTATGGGAGAATTCAATTGAATTTGATTTTTGAGCGTTGATGATAAAAGCCAATCTTGAGAGTGAGTGAACTTTCCGATTCTACTATATGTGAGGCTCTGTTTTTACTAATCAATGATCATGTCATGCTTGAATTCAAGGATTAAGCCGATGAAATCTTCTAAACATTTATTCAAGAAGAATTAACAATAATGATTGGTTTGTGTGTTCACTCAAGTGAGAAGTATCATTCCATTAAACACTGCAACCAAGAGAGTTTAATACTTGTAATTTTGATTGTCTTATCCCAATATAAGAAGAATGAAATTTCTGAGGCCACGCAAATGGATTGAATGTGTAGAGTCCAAGCTCCTAGGAGCACTGACTCTGACTGCTCGGGGACGATCAGTATTAAATGTGAGGATGTTGATAATGGCCAAAATTGTCCATTATTTCCAATCCATTTCCGTGTCTGAGACGGACATTTTGATCGTGTTTCCATCTTATTGTAATAAGAAAGCAGTTGAATTTGACAGATTAATGCTAGTTTGTAAAAACATCGAGCCGGTAATAAAAAGACACAAAATATGCAATTTTAAATTGTATCTGTGTTAGAAAAATCCAAAAACATGAAAAAAGGAAAAAGAAAAGAAAAAGGAATGAAAAGATGGGCAAAAGAATATAAGAGCCCACAAAAAATCCAAAAAGATGGGAAAAAGATCAAAAATCCCACGACTGAAATTTTGGTTAAGTGTTGAAGCACAATTCGAATTGTGCAATTCGAATTAATTCGAATTGCACACAATTCGAATTGCTGAAGAGAACAAAGAAATGGTTAAGTGTTGGAAGGGATGCAGAAGCCTAATTCGAATTGTTCAAATTCGAATTAATTCGAATTAGGGAAATGAAGAGAAGAAACCAAAGGCAAGAAGAAGATGCAATTCGAATTGTCCAATTCGAATTAATTCGAACAGGCACAAACAATTCGAATTGCCAACAGATGCAAAGAGGCCAAGCAGAAACCCTCATCCAATTCGAGAAAAGACCAATTCGAATTCTTCACAACAATTCGAATTGATGACTGAAGGCCACAATTCCAGCTCAAGGAAGAGATCTCACAATTCGAATTAATTCGAACTGATTGAGATAATTCGAACTTCGCTCAAAATTCATCCAAAGAAAGCTATGGAGCATGAGCACAACACTGGTGGGCCTAGGGTTTCGAAATTTGTCTATAAAAGCAGACTTTCCACAACAAGATAAGGAGATCAAGAATTTTGCCAAAAAGCAGCTTGGGACAAAAAGAACAGCAGGAGGTTCCACACCCCTTAAGGGTTAGGTAGGTAGTTTAGTTTAGTTTAGTTTATTTTTCCTTGCAAGTAGTATAATTTTCACATGCTTTGATCTTAGTTTAGTGTAGAAGCAGTTTGTGTAACCCTTAGAGTAGCCATTTCCAGAATTTTTACAAGCTTTCTAGTTGGAATAAACCCTACCTTCAAGTTAATGATGGTTTTGGGTTCTTTATTTTGTTTTCAAAGTGTCAATACAAGAAAAATTTCCAGAAATGGTGTTATTCATGTGTTTTGGCACTCTTTAATGCTTTCTTTAGAAATAAATGCTTAGCATGTTTGTTTGTTTCAACTAGGTTACATTTATTATGTCCTAGTTGACATTCAAACTTAATAAATGCATGTTTGGTGGGTTGTTAGCTTGATTTTGTGCCTTAGAGCTTCAAATAAGTGTTCTTAGGTTTTAGATGTTTTTAGGTTTGTTAGTATTTATCTTTATGCCTTATTTTTCCCTGCCTTGTTTTTATTTTTATGCTGCCTTAGATAACATAGGTGTTCTTAGCTTTATTCATGCAGTTCTTGATTTTCTAGATGTTTTAGGTTCTTTGATCTTTGATCCTTTGTTTGTAGAAATAGGGTTTAAATCTTGTCAATACCCACTGGACATGTGTTTGTTTATTTCTTGAAAATCTCACTAGGGTGGCTGTGAAGTGACATTGATGTGAGATGAGGGATTTGGTAAATCTAAACCCATCATTAACCGCACAGTGTTCACCTAACCCATACTTGTGAGAACAAAAATTGTTGTTGTTCGAAAATGTGTAATTCGAATTGAGGCAATTCGAATTATCTCGAATTGCCTAAGAAATTCGAATTGCACAACCAAAAATTTCCTTCATGTGGTTTTCAACCAATTCGAATTCTCTAATTCGAATTAATTCGAATTGGTTCAACAATTCGAATTGGCAAGAAAGACCACATTGTATTGCACGCCATCCACTCATGCCTTAGTTTATTTTCCATCTCTTACCAATTCGAATTGTGCAATTCGAATTAATTCGAATTGCTGAACAATTCGAATTCACCCTCCTCTTGAGGTATATGCCTTAGTCAATTTTGAGCAATGAAAGGACTTCACCAATTCGAATTGTCCAATTCGAATTAATTCGAATTGCTCAACAATTCGAATTAGATGATATCTCATTTCTTTGCAAGGATTAATTGGGTAAGATCATACTTCATTCTTCATGCATTCTCAATTCGAATTACACCAATAATTCGAATTGAACTATCCTTCTCTTTTGAAAATTCCAAAAATATTTTTCTTTCATGATTTGTGTAAGTTGCATGGATGCATCGGGCCTCGGCCCAGTTCATCTGATTTCTATCCATTACACATTTCAACCCACTAGTGTCTAACTATTGTGTGCTTAACACCCACACAATACCAAAAATATTTTCTTACTTTTATGTTTTCTCCTTCATTGTGTGTATGAATGGATAATGAGAAACACCACAGATTAATGTTGGTGAAAGGTCCCTCCGCAGGGATATCGACTAACCCGTCTTCTGTGTGTCAATTATTATCTGTTATTTTGCATGATCTGGTTAGTGGTTGGTGGAAGCTTCGGCGAGCGTTCTCTTCACTAAGAGTTTCGATTAGTCACTCAGCCAATTCCTAATCAGATACAGTTTTAATTTTCCTTATCTTAATTTCTCAACCTGAATTCAAGTTGCAATAGTATTAACTGATGCCGACCAACATCAGTTAAGACGTATTACAACAAGAAATATGTGGGTTTTTCTTCCACTCACAGACAAAAGAAAACTAAATGTCGGCGGTCACCGTCGTTTGGAATTCTTTCTGTCTAAAATCAATCATGTGGAAAAATTGGGAACCGGATAGCAGATGTTTGCAGTCCGGAGAACCCCAACTATCTCTGGCACTCTTTTTACCCGATTTCTTCTCCTCTCAGGCTAATCCACCTTTGTGTATCGCATTCTGTCTAACCCCGCCATATATTTTGGGGTATTTTATTTTCCTTTTCATATACTTGTATGCATGATACTATTATGTAGATGTTCTGGTCTTATTGCTATTTTGGGGATCCTTCCCCTTGGACACAGAAGTCTTGATTTAAATCAGATGTTGCATAATAAATTTCCAACAAAAATTCCTTTATAAAATCCGGATCTGAGTAAGGGATAAATTCAACAGTATGACTAATTCATATTCCACTGGGGGTTGATTTTGAGAGCTTAGAAGCAGAGTCAGCGATTAGGTCTCATCTAGACTGAAAGGATCTGTGTTTTAATTGAGAGTTTAGTACCTGTCTAGGGAATGATTTTCAAATATTCATTTGCTTCTCAAAATTGCTGTGTGTTGGAAATCTGATATTAGATATTGCATTAAGTCAATATCCACTTGGGTGTAGATGAGATGTGATAAATAATACTAGAAGAACAACATATAGGCCTTGGTGAATTTTTAAGGTAGGGTCGAGTTTTCCTTCGACTACTATCTTCTTCTGCCAAAGTCTAAAATTGAGTCTTGAGTGAGTGCATCCGGAACAGGTTCATTTATGGATCTGTTTCATTTAGTTTGTATCTCATAACTACCCAGATGTTGTAAGCCTTGTGGCTTATTGATATCTTGGGGGTTCTTGATCTGCATCTGGTCACTAAGACCAGGGGCTCTTTTATACTAACGGAAAGAGACGTTTTTAACGCTTCCGAGTGATAGATTTTAATGCTTTCTTTACAGCTTTCTTTACTGCTTTCCTTTAAAATGCTTTCATAGAGGTCACTCGGAAGAATTAGGGGCTGTCCATCTGTTAAAAGGTTTGAGAGTTATGGAATGGTTCGGGGCGTGATTTGAAACTTTGGGTGTGACATGGTGGAATGATAGGAGTACTTGGCATGTCAACTAATGATATGCTAGGTGTTGCTTATCCACCACAGATGAATAATACGCCTTAGCATGGCCATGTGAGGGCAGTTGTGAGTCTGTGGTATCTTAGAAATTGTTGTCTTAAGAGCATGTAAATTCTCACCATAAGTACCTGTCTGTTAAAGGGAACATGGTGTAGAAAGCATGAGAGTTAGCTAACTAGAGGATTATCCCAAGCTAAGATCTGTGTATTAAAAATGGAAGTTTAATTGTGTTTCATCTGAATCTTGTCCAATCTTTATTACTTTCCTCCCTGTCCCTTCTGTCATATTTTAAATCTGCTTTCTAGATAGTGTAGCATAATTTATATCGCTTTCTTAGTATAGATTTAATTGCTTTCTTCGATCTAGTTTACCATGCTTTGTAGAATAATTTTTACTGCTTTTATGATCTGGTTTAATTTATGTCAAGTAGTTGTTAGAAACCCTTGCAAAACTTAAAACGAGTAACCGAGTGGAAAATCTTAGTAAACGACGTGGGCCCTGCTTCCATCGCACATCCTCCAGTGAACGATCCGGTACTTACTATAAATTACTGCAATTTTTGACTCCGTGCGCTTTCGGGAGCACAGTTTCTTGATACGAGTAAATAAAAACACAATATTTTGGGAAAATACTCATACAGTGGGAAGATGTTCAAAAGCTTCATGGCAGGTGCTTTCGTGACATGAAATTATGAGAAGTATCATGGCGCATATACCAGGGACTTTCAGGGTGACAGACTGAAGGTCAATCCCGGTTGCACCGTGATATTTGTCAAAAGTTTCATGGCGAGGACCACAGCGCCGTTTGAGATTAAAACACCCCACATGAGTAATAAAAAGGGAAATCTTAATATATCCGTAAACCCCTTCCCTACATCATAACTCTTTTCATTTAATAAATCCACACCTGATATTTCAGAAAATTACTCGTGTTAGTGAAACTCGTCAAAAGTTTCATGGCGCCGTTGCCGGGGATTCTCGAGGCGCCATTTGAAATCGCAGTTTCCTCCTCGAGCAATAAACCAGTAAGAAAATTAGAAAATTACTCGTGTCACGCAAACTAGAGCAAAAGTTTCATGGCGCCGTTGCCGGGGATTCTCGAGGCGCCATTTGAAATCGCAGTTTCCTCCTCGAGCAATAAACCAGTAAGAAAATTAGAAAATTACTCGTGTCATGCAAACTAGAGCAAAAGTTTCATGGCGCCGTTGCCGGGGAGGATGCAGCGCCGTTTACTAGGAGAATTACACTCCTGATTTACTCATAGATAGTTTTTGTATACACTATCAAACCCATCACTAACTTGGGGATTTTACAGGTACTGTCAAAATCTTGATACCAACTGCTTATGCAACGGAGGAGGAACACATTGCCGGAGCTACCGTTCGATCTAGAAATAGAAAGGACCGCTCGCCAACTGAGGGCAGAAGCCAGAAGACGGAAAGAGCAGGAGCATCGGACCCGCACTTCACCTGACACATCGAGCAGCGACCTATCAGATATGGCAGATAACCAGAACATTCCCCCGATCTTACCCATAGACCAACCACCAAATAACCCTGGTAATGGAGCTGACGGAGGAATGGTAGAACATCCTAATCGTGCCAACGAAGAGGAGAATCTACCAAATCCCAATCAGCAACAATACCAGCAATTTCACCAACAACCGCCACCACCCCTAAACCAATTTCGCCAAAATCAAAACATGCCAAACCAACAATACCAAAACCAATCTTTTAATCCAGATCAGTTTCAGAACAACCCACAAGATCCACATAACCTCCAGCAATTTCCCAATTATCACCAACAGTACCAGAACCAAGCTGAACAAGGAAATCAACAACAGCAGCAAGCAGCAGCAGACTTCATGCAACCAATAGTAGAGCCCTATCTGGATGGACCTGGGAGAGCACACTTTCCTGCACGCAATTTCGAGCTCAAACCGACACTCATTAATTTGGTGCAAAACAATCAGTTCTGCGGTGCAAATCATGAGGACCCTCATGATCATCTCCAGACCTTCCTGGAGCTCTGCGACACGATAAAAAATCAGGGAGTCTCCCCTGATGCTATTAGGCTAATCTTGTTTCCATTTTCTTTATATAGTGGTGCCAGGGACTGGTATAAGTCATTGCCTATCAATCTGAGGAGCACATGGGCAGACTTGGTGATGAGCTTTTTGCTGAAGTATTTTCCGGAATCAAAGATTGAGGAAGGACGAGCTAAGATTGGAGATTTTAAAATGAAGCCAGACGAATCATTATATGATGCGAAAGAAAGATTCCTGGGTCTCATCAGGCGATGCCCCCAACACGGATACGCACCGTGGGAGCAATTGAGGAAATTCTACGGAGGACTCACCCATCCATGGAGAACAATGTTAGACGCTGCTGGCGGACGACATTTACTCCACTTGCCTATGGACCAAGCTTGGGAGAAGATTGAGACAATGTCTGTCAACAGATCCATCCTAAACAGAGATGATAGGAAGGAGGATCCTCCTAGAAAAGTTTTTGCTGTAAGTGAAGGGAAAACAGATTTTGAAAAATTGCAAGAACAGGTGGCTGCGATACAGCTGGGCCAGGAAAAAGGGAAGGGAATAGACGCTTCTCACGCAGGAACCTCATCAGACCAAGTTCAAACACAACAATCGGGAGTTGTCTGTGGACTGTGTCAGGGACCTCATCCAACTGATACATGCCAACAGATAGCTACCGAGAGTTGTAATTATGCCGGGAACTACCAAAATCGCTATCCCAATCTCTCCTATTCCAACAACAATGCACTCAATGCGCATTTGTTGCAGCCAAATCAGCCCAACCAGTTCGCGAATCAAAACCCACCGCAAAACTTCAGACCTCAGAATCAAGGATTCGTCCAGCAAAGAGTGCAGAACTTTCAAAATCAGAATCAGAATTTCCAACCTCAAATCCAACAGAGGCCCAATCAGAACCAAGGCCAGAATTTCCAGAATTTCCAATCCCAACCTGATCAGAATCAACAATATAACCAAAGGCCACCATCTCGTCTGGAGAACTTGATGACTGAGTTTATAGCCAACCAGAGGGATATACACCAACAACTGCAGTCATCAATCAAGAATGTGGAGACGCAAGTCACCCAATTGGCCAAGGAACTACAGAACAGGGGGAAAGGAACACTCCCAAGCAGTACCGAAGCTAACCCGCAGTGTAAAGCAATCACATTGCGGGGAGGCAAGACTCTGAAAGGAACTGTTGGACATGGAAAAGAGACGGCCGAGGAGGAAAAGGATCCGGTGGAGGGTGAAAAAGAAAATGAAAGGATTGAAGGAGGAGACGGTATTGAACTGGTCGAGGACAAATCAGAAACAGCTATTCCGCAGGCTGAAGCTGCAAAGGGAGCTGAAAAGGGTAGGGTTGAAGGTACAACTTCCTTCTCTTTACCACCAAAAACAAACAATAATAAATACATGCCAAGGGTGCCATACCCAGCACGTCTTAAAAATAAGGAACATGACCTTAAATTCAAGAAATTTCTAGAACGGTTAAGGTCTGTAGAGATAACCATTCCTCTCGTGGAAATGATTTCAGAAATGCCCACCTATGCTAAGTTCTTGAAAGAATTGATTTCAGGGAAAAGGCAGGTAGAGCAGGAGGAGGTGATTGTTCTCAACAGCACATGCAGTGCCATAGTTCAGAAGAAACTACCCGAAAAGAAAGAAGACCCTGGATGTTGCACGCTACCAGTACAAATTGGGAAGGCCAAAGTGAGCATGGGGTTATGTGATCTAGGATCCAGCATCAATGTGATGCCCTTAGCCATGGCAATTCGCCTAAGGCTCGGGGAAATTGAACCAGTCAGGATGAAGTTGCAGCTTGCAGACAGATCAATCACAAAGCCCGTAGGAATCCTCAAGGATGTGGTAGTCAGAACCGGTCAAGTTCTTTTCCCGGTTGACTTCATCATCCTCGACATCGAAGAGGACTCTGAAATGCCACTTATCCTTGGACGCCCGTTTCTGGCCACTGGCGGTGCACTTATCGATGCCAAATCTGGAAGAGTCACATTGAGGGTCGATGACAAAGAAATCACCTTTGACATGGAACAGCTGCAGAAGTTTCCGGATGAGGGATCTTGTTCCATATTTGATGTAATAGAAAGTAGGAGTGAGGATGAGAGCATAAACTCTGTGACTGATGAGCCAAACAAAGTTTCAAAACAGGTACTGAAGCCTGAAGGTGCGGAGCAACCAAGGAGCTGCAACGCTGTCCACTTCGAGGACCCTATCTCTGGGGACCTTGAAGAATTCGATGGGGTTGAGTTCATTCCGGAGGAAGAGGAAAGCACCGCTGAGGAGGAAGTGGATCCTGTACTGACACAGGATCCTGAAGGTAAATCTGATCTCTCTCTCCCTTCCATTTCTCGCAAATTACTGCCTTCCGTTGAATGCCCACCAGAGCTTGAACTTAAAATACTTCCGGATCATCTTAAGTACGTCTTTCTCGCTGAACATAAAAGATTACCGGTGATTGTGTCTGCCAAGCTGACACAAGAACAAGAAAAAGCTCTGGTAGACATTCTAAAGAAATATGTACATGCAATCGGATGGACCATTTCTGATATAAAAGGAATAAGCCCCTCTGTTTGCATGCACAGAATTTTAATGGAAGAGGAGTACAAGCCCTCAAGGCAACCACAAAGGCGTCTGAACCCCCATATGCAGGAAGTGGTAAGGAAAGAAGTTATCAAGCTCTTAGATGCTGGTATCATCTATCCTATCTCTGATAGCAAATGGGTTAGCCCAGTGCAGGTCGTACCGAAACGTGGGGGGATCTGTGTAACGACTAATGAGCAAGGAGAAGAAGTGGCGACGCGTCCAGTGACCGGTTGGAGAGTTTGCATCGACTACCGGAAGCTCAATACCGCTACCAGGAAGGACCATTTCCCCTTGCCATTCATTGATCAGATGCTGGAAAGGTTGGCCGGGAGGGAGTACTACTGCTTTTTGGATGGGTACTCTGGATATAATCAGATTGTAATAGCTAGCGAGGATCACGACAAGACCACATTCACTTGCCCATATGGAACTTTTGCGTACAGGCGCATGCCTTTTGGACTTTGTAATGCGCCTGCCACATTTCAAAGATGCATGATGTCAATTTTCTCAGAATTTATCGAAAAATGCATTGAAGTTTTCATGGATGACTTCTCTGTGTATGGAGATACTTTTGATGAATGTTTGACTAATCTTGCACAAATTTTGAAAAGATGTGAGGACACCAACCTTGTTTTGAACTGGGAGAAGTGCCATTTCATGGTCACCGAAGGAATAGTGTTAGGTCACCGCATCTCGCGCGCAGGCATCGAAGTCGACAGGGCTAAGGTCTCAGTCATCTCAAACCTACCATTGCCTAATTCAATAAAAGCAGTTAGGAGTTTCTTAGGGTATGCCGGTTTCTACCGGAGATTCATTAAAGACTTTTCTAAAATTGCCAAGCCGCTCACTAACTTGCTTTGTAAAGAAAATCCTTTCGTAATAAATGAAGCGTGTGTTCAAGCCTTTGACACGCTCAAAGAGATGTTGATTTCTGCTCCAATAGTGCAACCACCCGATTGGTCAATGCCTTTCGAGGTAATGTGTGATTCATTACGCAAGTCATGCCCTGAATGAGGCCCAAATTAATTACACCACCACGGAGAAGGAGATGTATGCTGTGGTTTATGCGTTTGATAAATTCAGACAATATCTTATTGGTACGAAAACCACAGTGTACACAGATCACTCTGCGCTGAGATACTTGTTTAGCAAACAAGACGCCAAACCTCGATTAATCAGGTGGGTACTTTTGTTGCAAGAATTCAACATTATAATAAAAGATAGAAAAGGCAGAGACAATGGTGCTGCTGACCATTTGTCTCGACTAGAAAATGATAAAAATGAGCTAGCCGTAAATGAGAATTTTCCGGACGAGCAACTGTTTGCCTTACATCTTTATGATCAAGCCTGTCCGTGGTTTTCCGATATTGCTAACTTTTTAGCATGCGGAATAATTCCACCATTTCAAAGTAGGGGCCACAAAGCAAGGTTCAACCGAGATGTAGCTAACTACTTCTGGGAAGATCCTTATCTCTTCAAGCATTGTGCAGATTCGATTATTAGACGATGTGTAACTGAGCACGAGGCTTATCAAATCGCTAAGAAATGTCATGAGTCGGAATATGGAGGTAACCATGGCCCCACTCGAACAGCCCATAAGGTGCTCGAGTGCGGTTTTTATTGGCCTACCATTTACGAGGATTGCAAAGCATTTGTTAAAGCTTGCGACAGATGCCAAAGACTAGGGAATATCTCCAAGAGGGATGAGATGCCTCAACAAGGAATTCTCACTCTCGAGATTTTCGATGTATGGGGTATTGACTTCATGGGACCATTCCCGACATCTGATGGGAACCATTACATCTTGGTAGCTGTCGATTACGTTTCCAAGTGGGTTGAGGCCGTTGCACTGCCAACCAATGATGGCAACCAGGTCGTCAAATTTTTGAAAAATAACATTTTCAACAGATTTGGTGTACCTAGGGTGATCATATCAGATGGAGGAACCCATTTTGTTAATAAAGCATTTGCAAATCTTATGAGCAAAAATGGGATTCTCCACAAGATCGGCACGCCTTACCATCCCCAAACCAGTGGTCAAGTCGAGGTCTCAAACCGCGAAATCAAACACATACTCGAGGCCACTGTGGGGACAACTCGCAAGGATTGGTCACGTAAGCTCAATGAGGCTTTATGGACATACCGCACTGCATTCAAGACTCCCATTGGGATGTCTCCATACAGACTCGTCTTCGGGAAGGCTTGTCATTTGCCCGTAGAACTAGAGCATAAGGCTTACTGGGCCGTACGAATGATCAATTTTGACTCACGAGTTGCTCAGAGTAAACGCAAGTTGGACCTCAATGAAATTGAGGAAATACGTGCGCAAGCTTATGAAAGCTCGAGGATTTATAAAGAGCGGACCCAGAAGTTACACGATCGTCGTATTAAGTCTAAACACTTCTATGTTGGCCAGAATGTCTTGTTATTCAATTCTAGGTTGAAGCTGTTCCCCGGAAAGTTTAAATCCAGATGGGAAGGGCCATACGAAGTGGTGCACGTGTTTGAAAGTGGAGCTGTCAGGATCCGAACTGACAAAGGAGATCTGGTAGTGAATGGACACAGATTGAAGGAGTATCTTGGGCAGTTCGACCCCGAAAAAGAAGCTCAAATGACAACAGAACCGGCTTATGCTCAATAAATATTATACATATATTTACTTACTTATTTATTACTTGCTCCACTTATTTTTATTGGGACAAAGTATCCAAAAATCAAATGAACATTTAGAGTACTAAGACTCTAAATGTGAGGATGTTGATATTTGGAGAAAACCTAATACTTTTTTATAATTGTTTTGCAGGAATTCGAGGAACCAACAAAAAGAAAGATAAAGCTTCCAAAAACCAGGTTTCCGGTTGGGTTAACATTATATTTAATGGAGGTTGATTTTGGAATTTAGAGAAATCTAAAATCTAGAATAAATTCATAAAATAAAATTGTTAACCCAACCTAATTTATGCAAGCAATATGTTTTAGATTCTAATTCTGTGTAGATATGTTTGCTTTTGAGTTCATCTTGATGAACATAAATTTTTGAAAATCTAAAATTTTCCTAAGTCTTGACTGTGGTTTATTTTTCATTTCAAGAAAATTCGAATTGCTTGGAACAAACCACATAAGACATTTCGCCTTGGAAATTTTCACTCTCTGATTAGTTAATTCGAATTATGCAGGCAATTCGAATTAATTCGAATTGCCATGCAAATTCGAATTGGCACCCAAGGCAGAATTTTCGGATGTTTTATTAGGCCAAGTATTGCAATTCGAATTATAAGGCAATTCGAATTAATTCGAATTGCCTAACTAATTCGAATTAGCATACAAAAGGCATTCTCTTATGCAAGTGAACAATTCGAATTAATTCGAATTGCCTAACTAATTCGAATTAGCATACAAAAGGCATTCTCTTATGCAAGTGAACAATTCGAATTGTGGGGAAGTTCGAATTAATTCGAACCACACCAATAATTCGAATTAGCTCACAAAAGCATTTCTATGCGAAGTCAATCCCCACCACCAGGTTCGAATTATGAGTCAATTCGAATTAATTCGAATTGATTCAGAATTCGAACTTGTGTGTGTATTTTGTCTTTCAAGCCAATTCGAATTAATTCGAATTGGCCTGAATAACTCGCACCCATCACAGAATGCATCAATTCGAATTAATTCGAATTGATGCAATAATTCGAACTCCCCTTCCGAATCCTTTTTATACCCTTCTTTCCCTCTCATTTCCCTCACTTTCACTTTCCACATCTCCAAAATCCCCCGTTCTCTCTCTCGCGAAACCCTTCTTCCTCGCGCAACCAGTCGCTCATTTCAAGCTTTCCTCCAGCCAAACCATTCGGAAATGGCTTCGTCGTCGTCAAACCCTACTGGGAGTCGGGGGTAAGTATCTGTGTTTCATTTTCGCGCTCGGTTTCAAGTTTACAGTTTTTGTCTCTTCATCTTCCTTGCGAAATCGAGGGTGGGAAGGGGAATGCTTTTGTTTCTCATGTCGGGAAGAGTCGGAAAGTGGTCGGAGTGTGTTGGGTTTGTTCAGAAATGGGGTAGAAACCGACTAGGCAGAACCTAGGGTTCTAGGTTTTGTGTTCATAACTGCCATTTAAGGGTTCGAAATTTTCTGTGATTTAGGGGGTGTTCTTATTTTGAAAATGAGGGTCTCAAAACCCTTAAAAATTTGATTTTTGTTCATATTGCAGTATTATTGTTCCATTTGTGTCTATGTGTGTATCTGTGTTATCTGCTTTGTGATTTTGAGTAATCTGCGGGTAGGGTTAACACTGTAGACAGTTTCCTATGCCCACTGTGTTGTTTTGATCAGTAGAAAGTTGTTAATGATGACTCGAAATGCATGCTGATGTTAAATTGCTGCATCACAGTAGTATGTCTGGACCAATTTTGTTTGTTTGTTTTGATGTATGCATGTATTATACTATATGAGTATTGTAGTAATAAATGTTTCTGTCGGGCACATGTTGCCCACACTTTGCAAATTCAACTCTAGAAGTTGATGTTTGCATATCCGGGACACATGGTACAGACGAAACCATGCCAAAATCTTTCCAACACTTTTGGCAAATCATTTATGTATAAAAAGACAAATTTTCAGAGTATTCTTTGTTTAAGTGTTGATTTTTGTGCAATTTGGAACAAGTGGGGAATATTCATGAGGAATGTTTTGTTCTATTTCTTAAAAACCCACTTTCCAAAACAAAATCCAAATGGGGGACCACTTACACCCCCAAATTCATTAAATAAACAAGTCAACACTTTTTCATAAAAACCCAAAAAAAATCACCTTTTGTATGTATGCATGTCTACTTTTATTTTTATTTTTCTTATTTTTAGTCATGGTCCATTGTTACATACTAGTGATTACATAATTCATCTCTTTCATTTGCTTTTCATCATTAATCCCTTATCTCCCCTATCTCACATGATTTCAATCACTTGTTAAGTGATGAGAAAAATCAAAAATTCTTTCGCAGGCTCAATAACCTACGAAATATTCTCTTTTTGGTCCTTTGACCACCCAAAAACATCTTAGACTATTGATAGTCCAAGAAAATTTTCTAAGGATCCAAGATCCTTATCTCTCTCGTGCTTTCCCTATTTTTGCTGTAATAAGAGTAGATTTGATAATCTGACTCTTGGACCTTCATAGTGTACCTCAAGTGAGACAGGTGTTAGAAAGCGAACTGTACTTTGAAGTGGCTGAAGGTGTAAGGCTGAGGGTCTCAGACCTAATCATCTCTCCATGTCTTTTCAGAGACATCATTCCCCTAGTCCAAAATGAAGATCAAGAGGAGACGACCCAACTACTGGATCTGCCAGTAGAACTCTTAGGAGAGATTCTCTCCCGCATCGGAGAGGATTGCATCAAGAAAGTGTGGAGGGTCAGAGAGGTGTGTACCAAACTCAGGGATGCAGCTGATCTCCCTATTGTCTACAAGAGATGTGAACTGGAGACTACCATTGTCAAGATGTGGGAACAAAGGGTTGAACTGCAAAAGGAGGCACTCCTGGTCAAGTGCGAAGAAGCTGGCAACTTCAACCTGAAACTCATCCCAGCCCTGCAGGCATTCGGAGCAGGAAACGAAACTCTGGCTTGTGAGCTGCTAAAGGAAGGGATTGAGGACAACCACAAGGCCTCAATCTTTGTCAGAGGATACATGCTGCTTAGCAAGCTGGACAATGAACAGGTCCAGCAGGGGGTGTCAATGATCAACTGGATCATAACCAACAGGTTCGTCATGCAATACGTTGGGACTAACGTCTTCGCATGGTTAGCTGACAGCCTGGAGACACCCGATCTGTTCGGAAATCAAGGACCAAGAGTCTACTGCATCAGGGTGATGGAAGAAGATGAGGAAGACATGGTAGATTTCTGCGTACCCTGCAGCCTGACGAACTATGTCCACTGGACCAGAATTTTCTTCCAAGGATAGAGGGGAAGGATGCTGAAGATGGACTGAATTTGTATAGATTCACTTTTGACTGGGCTAACTGGAACTTCATTTAGGAGATCTTTTGACTACTCTTTAATGCTAACTTTACTCAAGTGTATAGCATCTCCTATAATTAGTGTATTGATGTATTGGTGATTAAGGTCGTGTATTGTATAACGAACCTTGGAATTGTCTGTATGATGGTGGTACGACGTATTCTGGTAGTCGTACATTTACTGCTTTCCAAAAGAGGATTTCGTCTTGAGTTCTCTATTATTTGAAAAAAAAAAAAAAAGATGTGTGGCAGTCCAAGATGAATAAGTGACTGTCACACCAAAAACAAGCTGTGACATGCTTGCATGTTCACAGTGTCTTTTTACTGCTTTCAATTAAACAAACCGGCATAAAACAAGCATAAATCTGTCACCTAAATTCACATGTTGAATTTAGGCTGATGATGAAATCTTCAGACTATTACATTGGGATAAAACAATTAAAAATATGCATGACATGAATTCTCGAAGTTTTGAGCTATAAAAATCCAATGATATGATCACTTGAAAGACTGACAAACTTTCATGTTGAGAATTTGATTGAATAAGCTGCAAGAAATTTTTCAAAAGACTAAATTTGAGAATGAATGTATGACATAATCAAACCGTCCCTTGTGAGATCTGAGCCGAGTCACTTTTACTCATTTCTTTCTTTGATTGTGTGAATCAATTCGATTAAAGGACACTAGAACTTGCAATTGGGACCGATTCAAGACCATGCCATATTCCCGAAATCGAGCAAATCATCGAGGCACTTAGAAAACCCAAAATTTTGGCTTTCGTTTGAATTCCAAACCCAAAATCATTTTCCTTTAGGATTAACCAATCTGAACCTTTAAGCCTAATTTTTCTTTGAAGCCACTATATTATTCCTAGCCTTACAAAAAGACCAAGAAAATCAAACCCAAGTGTACATGAGTCATCCCATCAAGGCATTGTAATTTTTTATCATCAAAATGTCAATCGGTATGCTATAAACCGATTCAAAAAAAAAAAAGAAGTTGAGATCCATTCAACAAGAATAAATTGCAAATGACAAAGCAAATTAGACAAAGTCTAATGTCATGCAATAGAAAAAGGAAAGAAAAACAAAAGAAAGATAGAAATAATGATGATCATAAATTCTAAAAAATGCCAAGTTATGGTGGAATGGTGTCGTGCCACTTTTTAGCCCAATATTTATCCTTTCCTACCAAATGTTACAACCGTATGCCCCGTTATAACCTTGAATAAGACCTCGGGATCTCGATTTGAAGAAATGAGCCGGTGACGAGTTGGTCCAGTTGCAAGCCTATGGGAGAATTCAATTGAATTTGATTTTTGAGCGTTGATGATAAAAGCCAATCTTGAGAGTGAGTGAACTTTCCGATTCTACTATATGTGAGGCTCTGTTTTTACTAATCAATGATCATGTCATGCTTGAATTCAAGGATTAAGCCGATGAAATCTTCTAAACATTTATTCAAGAAGAATTAACAATAATGATTGGTTTGTGTGTTCACTCAAGTGAGAAGTATCATTCCATTAAACACTGCAACCAAGAGAGTTTAATACTTGTAATTTTGATTGTCTTATCCCAATATAAGAAGAATGAAATTTCTGAGGCCACGCAAATGGATTGAATGTGTAGAGTCCAAGCTCCTAGGAGCACTGACTCTGACTGCTCGGGGACGATCAGTATTAAATGTGAGGATGTTGATAATGGCCAAAATTGTCCATTATTTACAATCCATTTCCGTGTCTGAGACGGACATTTTGATCGTGTTTCCATCTTATTGTAATAAGAAAGCAGTTGAATTTGACAGATTAATGCTAGTTTGTAAAAACATCGAGCCGGTAATAAAAAGACACAAAATATGCAATTTTAAATTGTATCTGTGTTAGAAAAATCCAAAAACATGAAAAAAGGAAAAAGAAAAGAAAAAGGAATGAAAAGATGGGCAAAAGAATATAAGAGCCCACAAAAAATTCAAAAAGATGGGAAAAAGATCAAAAATCCCACGACTGAAATTTTGGTTAAGTGTTGAAGCACAATTCGAATTAATTCGAATTGTGCAATTCGAATTAATTTGAATTGCACACAATTCGAATTGCTGAAGAGAACAAAGAAATGGTTAAGTGTTGGAAGGGATGCAGAAGCCTAATTCGAATTGTTCAAATTCGAATTAATTCGAATTAGGGAAATGAAGAGAAGAAACCCAAAGGTAAGAAGAAGATGCAATTCGAGGACAATTCGAATTAATTCGAACAGGCACAAACAATTCGAATTGCCAACAGATGCAAAGAGGCCAAGCAGAAACCCTCATCCAATTCGAGAAAAGACCAATTCGAATTCTTCACAACAATTCGAATTGATGACTGAAGGCCACAATTCCAGCTCAAGGAAGAGATCTCACAATTCGAATTAATTCGAACTGATTGAGATAATTCGAACTTCGCTCAAAATTCATCCAAAGAAAGCTGTGGAGCATGAGCACAACACTGGTGGGCCTAGGGTTTCGAAATTTGTCTATAAAAGCAGACTTTCCACAACAAGATAAGGAGATCAAGAATTTTGCCAAAAAGCAGCTTGGGACAAAAAGAACAGCAGGAGGTTCCACACCCCTTAAGGGTTAGGTAGGTAGTTTAGTTTAGTTTAGTTTATTTTTCCTTGCAAGTAGTATAATTTTCACATGCTTTGATCTTAGTTTAGTGTAGAAGCAGTTTGTGTAACCCTTAGAGTAGCCATTTCCAGAATTTTTACAAGCTTTCTAGTTGGAATAAACCCTACCTTCAAGTTAATGATGGTTTTGGGTTCTTTATTTTGTTTTCAAAGTGTCAATACAAGAAAAATTTTCAGAAATGGTGTTATTCATGTGTTTTGGCACTCTTTAATGCTTTCTTTAGAAATAAATGCTTAGCATGTTTGTTTGTTTCAACTAGGTTACATTTATTATGTCCTAGTTGACATTCAAACATAATAAATGCATGTTTGGTGGGTTGTTAGCTTGATTTTGTGCCTTAGAGCTTCAAATAAGTGTTCTTAGGTTTTAGATGTTTTTAGGTTTGTTAGTATTTATCTTTATGCCTTATTTTTCCCTGCCTTGTTTTTATTTTTATGCTGCCTTAGATAACATAGGTGTTCTTAGCTTTATTCATGCAGTTCTTGATTTTCTAGATGTTTTAGGTTCTTTGATCTTTGATCCTTTGTTTGTAGAAATAGGGTTTAAATCTTGCCAATACCCAATGGACATGTGTTTGTTTATTTCTTGAAAATCTCACTAGGGTGGCTGTGAAGTGACATTGATGTGAGATGAGGGATTTGGTAAATCTAAACCCATCACTTAACCGCACAGTGTTCACCTAACCCATACTTGTGAGAACAAAAATTGTTGTTGTTCGAAAATGTGTAATTCGAATTGAGGCAATTCGAATTATCTCGAATTGCCTAAGAAATTCGAATTGCACAACCAAAAATTTCCTTCATGTGGTTTTCAACCAATTCGAATTCTCTAATTCGAATTAATTCGAATTGGTTCAACAATTCGAATTGGCAAGAAAGACCACATTGTATTGCACGCCATCCATTCATGCTTTAGTTTATTTTCCATCTCTTACCAATTCGAATTGTGCAATTCGAATTAATACGAATTGCTGAACAATTCGAATTCACCCTCCTCTTGAGGTATATGCCTTAGTCAATTTTGAGCAATGAAAGGACTTCACCAATTCGAATTGTCCAATTCGAATTAATTCGAATTGCTCAACAATTCGAATTAGATGATATCTCATTTCTTTGCAAGGATTAATTGGGTAAGATCATACTTCATTCTTCATGCATTCTCAATTCGAATTACACCAATAATTCGAATTGAACTATCCTTCTCTTTTGAAAATTCCAAAAATATTTTTCTTTCATGATTTGTGTAAGTTGCATGGATGCATCGGGCCTCGGCCCAGTTCATCTGATTTCTATCCATTACACATTTCAACCCACTAGTGTCTAACTATTGTGTGCTTAACACCCACACAATACCAAAAATATTTTCTTACTTTTATGTTTTCTCCTTCATTGTGTGTATGAATGGATAATGAGAAACACCACAGATTAATGTTGGTGAAAGGTCCCTTCGCAGGGATATCGACTAACCCGTCTTCTGTGTGTCAATTATTATCTGTTATTTTGCATGATCTGGTTAGTGGTTGGTGGAAGCTTCGGCGAGCGTTCTCTTCACTAAGAGTTTCGATTAGTCACTCAGCCAATTCCTAATCAGATACAGTTTTAATTTTCCTTATCTTAATTTCTCAACCTGAATTCAAGTTGCAATAGTATTAACTGATGCCGACCAACATCAGTTAAGACGTATTACAACAAGAAATATGTGGGTTTTTCTTCCACTCACAGACAAAAGAAAACTAAATGACGGCGGTCACCGTCGTTTGGAATTCTTTCTGTCTAAAATCAATCATCTGGAAAAATTGGGAACCGGATAGCAGATGTTTGCAGTCCGGAGAACCCCAACTATCTCTGGCACTCTTTTTAGCCGATTTCTTCTCCTCTCAGGCTAATCCACCTTTGTGTATCGCATTCTGTCTAACCCCGCCATATATTTTGGGGTATTTTATTTTCTTTTTCATATACTTGTATGCATGATACTATTATGTAGATGTTCTGGTCTTATTGCTATTTTGGGGATCCTTCCCCTTGGACACAGAAGTCTTGATTTAAATCAGATGTTGCATAATAAATTTCCAACAAAAATTCCTTTATAAAATCCGGATCTGAGTAAGGGATAAATTCAACAGTTATGACTAATTCATATTCCATTGGGGGTTGATTTTGAGAGCTTAGAAGCAGAGTCAGCGATTAGGTCTCATCTAGACTGAAAGGATCTGTGTTTTAATTGAGAGTTTAGTACCTGTCTAGGAAATGATTTTCAAATATTCATTTGCTTCTCAAAATTGCTATGTGTTGGAAATCTGATATTAAATATTGCATTAAGTCAATATCCACTTGGGTGTAGATGAGATGTGATAAATAATACTAGAGGAACAACATATAGGCCCTGGTGAATTTCTAAGGTATGGTCGAGTATTCCTTCAACTACTATCTTCTTCTGCCAAAGTCTAAAATTGAGTCTTGAGTGAGTGCATCCGGAACAGGTTCATTTATGGATCTGTTTCATTTAGTTTGTATCTCATAACTACCCAGATGTTGTAAGCCTTGTGGCTTATTGATATCTTGGGGGTTCTTGATCTGCATCTGGTCACCAAGACCAGGGGCTCTTTTATACTAACGGAAAGAGACGTTTTTAACGCTTCCGAGTGATAGATTTTAATGCTTTCTTTACAGCTTTCTTTACTGCTTTCCTTTAAAATGCTTTTATAGAGGTCACTCAGAAGAATTAGGGGTTGTCCATCTGTTAAAAGGTTTGAGAGTTATGGAATGGTTCGGGGCGTGATTTGAAACTTTGGGTGTGACATGGAGGAATGATAGGAGTACTTGGCATGTCAACTAATGATATGCTAGGTGTTGCTTATCCACCACAGATGAATAATACGCCTTAGCATGGCCATGTGAGGGCAGTTGTGAGTCTATGGTATCTTAGAAATTGTTGTCTTAAGAGCATGTAAATTCTCACCATAAGTACCTGTCTGTTAAAGGGAACATGGTGTATAAAGCATGAGAGTTAGCTAACTAGAGGATTATCCCAAGCTAAGATCTGTGTATTAAAAATGGAAGTTTAATTGTGTTTCATCTGAATCTTGTCCAATCTTTATTACTTTCCTCCCTGTCCCTTCTGTCATATTTTAAATCTGCTTTATAGATAGTGTAGCATAATTTATATCGCTTTCTTAGTATAGATTTAATTGCTTTCTTCGATCTAGTTTACCATGCTTTGTAGAATAATTTTTACTGCTTTTATGATCTGGTTTAATTTATGTCAAGTAGTTGTTAGAAACCCTTGCAAAACTTGAAACGAGTAACCGAGTGGAAAATCTTAGTAAACGACGTGGGCCCTGCTTCCATCGCACATCCTCCAGTGAACGATCCGGTACTTACTATAAATTACTGCAATTTTTGACTCCGTGCGCTTTCGGGAGCACAGTTTCTTGACACGAGTAAATAAAAACACAATATTTTGGGAAAATACTCATACAGTGGGAAGATGTTCAAAAGCTTCATGGCAGGTGCTTTCGTGACATGAAATTATGAGAAGTATCATGGCGCAGATACCAGGGACTTTCAGGGTGACAGACTGAAGGTCAATCCCGGTTGCACCATGATATTTGTCAAAAGTTTCATGGCGAGGACCACAGCGCCGTTTGAGATTAAAACACCCCACATGAGTAATAAAAGGGAAATCTTAATATATCCGTAAACCCCTTCCCTACATCATAACTCTTTTCATTTAATAAATCCACACCTGATATTTCAGAAAATTACTCGTGTTAGTGAAACTCGTCAAAAGTTTCATGGCGCCGTTGCCGGGGATTCTCGAGGCGCCATTTGAAATCGCAGTTTCCTCCTCGAGCAATAAACCAGTAAGAAAATTAGAAAATTACTCGTGTCACGCAAACTAGAGCAAAAGTTTCACATACACTGTTGGCTCAGGTTTCTCTAATAACTCTGGCCATTCATACACATAGTTTTTTGGTTCAGTCCCTTCTTGGCATGAATTTAAAGAAATAACTGGCAATGAATCGGAAATAATAACTTCATTAATCAGACTCGACATATACAATTATTTTCGTAGAAATTAATATTTCTGGCTATCGAGCCACTTACAGATCATACTAACTAATAGAAAACATACCCCTGCCTTGTTAACTTGCAGTTAGGCATGGGGCATGCACTGACGATACCACTCATGCTAATTGGTGGTATAGCAGATTCATAGAGTACGGCATCGCTTGTGCTGTTGCCGATGTATCCCTGAAATGGATTCTGATGAGCATTGACGGTGATCACTTCTGAGCCCTCCCAGAACAAGAGTTTTTGGTGTAGGGTGGAGGGGACGCACTTAGCAGTGTGAATCCAGTCACGACCAAGTAGTGCCGAATACGTGGTGGGGGTATCCACTACGAACAGAACAATTGATACGACCTTGGGCCCGGCGCCAATTTGTGCAGTCAGCATGCCCAATGGTTTGGTAGTGTGCCCATTGAACCCTGCCAACTCTAAATCAGCTTCCACTAGGTCCTCTTTGGTCTTCCCAATCTTCTTGAGCGTGGTAAGTGGTATGATGTTGTAAACCGCCCCATTGTCCACGAACACCCTATTGAACCTTCTCCCGTTGATGTGGGCTTGGACGTACAATGGCTTGAGATGTCGTGGAGCATCTATGGGTAGTGGTTCAAAGATTATGGGAGGAACTTCCTCACACATTACCTCTGGCTCTTCATCATCATATGCGGCATGGATGTAAGCCCACACAGGTTCTTCTAAAGACTTGACACTGGCATTGTCCTGTTCAACCTCTAGTTCTGGTACATTAACCTGTGCCATGTTAATGGTCATTGCCACGACTGTATCATCTTTAGATGCCTCATTTTCCTGCATCAATGCATTTGGCGCGGATTCGTCGCATTTCTGTATTTTGGGCGACTCGTGGTCTTCCTGCGTGACAGTATTTCCAGTCTGCCCCTCATCGACCATTAAGGCATCTAATTCCTCTTGAGTAAAATCCCCGAATTGTGTTTGGGTGAGGTCGTCCTCCAAATCGTATGGGACTTTGTTCGCCCTTTGGCAACATACACACTGGAGGCCTTCTGTCACCCATGCCCCTTCTTTAAGTTCATCCAAAGGATTAGAGGCAGTAGCATCAGCCGTTTGAGGTTCGGCTTGGACACCCGCCTTATCAGAGTTATCTAACAGAGTAGATTTGCCATGGTTGGCAGCAATTTCCTTTCCGTCTGCATCTCTCTCCTTGCGACATGGGCCATTTAGGCCCCACATTGACAAAGGGGTCTTTGTAGGGAGTATAGGAGCACTTATCGTCGAACTACTGCTACCCCTATGGGTTGCCGCATACTGCCTTTTGGCCCTGCGTATCTGTGTCCGCGTCATTCCTGGGAACCTAGGATCTACATCCACTGGAGGAGGAGGGGCATTGTTTATCCATGTATTGTCGTAGGCCATAGGTGGCCTTCGTGTGGGCTTTTTCCAAACCATTGCTCCATTAATGATTTGAACCTCGTAGGTTCCATCAGGGTATGTCCACGTCTGTGCAATTGGTCCACGATGTGGCTGGAGGGTAGGTGGAGTCCGGCTCCTGGTATATCTATGTGACCAACCGTATCTTCCCCTGCCTCTTTCATCGGATCGACCACGATCGTGCCACCTAGATGGCCCATGGTATTGCCGAACATTTCGCTCATCACCACTGGGGTTTCTCCCTACCACATTATTTAGTGGTGGAAACCGTCTGGTGTACCCTGAAGGATGTGTATGACTCTCACCCTGTTGTGGGCGAGCTTGTTTAGTGTCTGATGACCCTTGTTCAGGCCTGGCAGCTTCAGATGGTCCTGCTTGCACCATCGCTGTGGTGATTGGCGGAAAAGGTTCTTCGTCCACTCCCATCTGAAAAACTTCAACCGACCAGTACGCAAGGCCTTGTTGATTTCTAGTTTGAAGTGACGACACTGGGATGTCGTATGGGTAAAGGAATTATGCATTTTGCAATAATTCCGACCCTTAACTTCTTCGGCGGTGGCCAATTGTTGGCCTTTCGGTAGTCTCAATTGCCCTTCTTTCAAGAGGACATCAAAGATCTCGTCTGCCTTGCTAACATCGAAAAGTGGTTCTTCATCAGCCCCCGTTTTTGGGGCATTTTACCACTAGCTACAATCCTCCTGGCGGCGTTAGGTTGCAACTTAGGGCAAGGGAATGGTTTCCCTTTCACTAACTCCGCCACCGCCTGCTCAGCAACTTCTCCACCGTTGAGAACCTCCATACATGCAACCTCACAATCAATCTCCATATCTGAGTATTCGTACTCGTTTGCCTCTACGCTAGTTATAGGACGATATTGCTTGGGATTAGCCACAGATCCTTCGTCCTTAAATAGAGTTTCGAGGCGAATGGCTTTGGAAGCCAATGCGGAGAGGTCTGGGATATCGTGGGCAGTTAGTTGTGCCCTATACGTGGGAGCCATATTTCTGACCACTATCTTGGTCAATTCAGCATCACTCAAAGCGGTTGAGCAGCGAGACTTTAACCGCCTCACACGTTCTATGAATGCAATTACGGACTCCTTTGGCAGTTGTTTGGCATCCACTATGTCAGTAACTGACACTGCTGGTACGGGATTGAAGAAACGTGTGTGGAATGCTGCCTCCATGTCCTCCCACGTCCTAAAGTGTCCCGGAGGGAGGTTAGCAAACCACAAAAATGTGGTGTTGGTTAAGGATAAGGAAAACAATTGCATTTTATAATACGGATTACGGGCATTTTCCCCAAGCTGGGCACTAAATCGCCCTATGTGCTCTATAGTGGATGCATCATCTTCACCAGAAAATGTCGAGAAGTCAGGGACCCTGAATCCTCGAGGAAGTGGGTAGTCACGCGTTATAGCCTCTGGGTAAGGCTTTTGATACGCCATCCGACCGGTCGGCCTTACAGTGAAGCCAAATTGATCTCGTAACATATCTGCTAAAATATCAGGATCGATGGCAGGGCCTTGTGGAGGGGCTGGCATATTAGGGTTGGGATTGTAGCCATCAACAGGCATCCCTAGGTTTTGGGGAGTATGTACCATGGGAGGTGCGTAATGGTTGTTGGGACCCGACGGATTAGCCATAGGTGGCCTCCATGGTTCCTGATTTCCACCTAGCTCTCCCATTGGTCGGATTGGAGAGGTATCCACTGGATAATTCTCCACATTGGTAGGGACAAAAGCAGGTTGTCCTCCCAATGGGATATTGTTGGGATACGTCGCCGCCGGCCGCTTGCCCCTGTTGTTACTGGCTTCCGGCCTATCATAGTTCTGTGATTGCGCCTCTCCCATGCCAAAAGTTGGAAAAACCGGGAGTGGAGTGAGCATCTGGCCTTGCCCTAAGGGTAGGCCATTTGTTGTTCTGGGTGGGAAGTTGCCCATGTTGGCCGCAGACGGCCCTTGTGCAAAAAATCCCTGAGGTGAGGCTTGGGCAGATAACTCATTCCGCATAGCTGCCAAACGGTTGTCCAATAATTCTGTAAATTGATTCATCAGATTTGGTATTAAGTCCATTGGTACAACATTTGCACTGGTAGTATTATGCCCTGTCGTGGGCGGCACAGGTGGTGGCGGGATTCCGCCAGTAGTAGTGCTAGTGGATGTTCTTGGCGTGGACATATTTATCCGGGATATCACTCGTGATCTTAACACCAAGCTATCCAAACTTTCCAAATTTGATAATTGATCTATGGTAGACGTTTCAATCGTCTCCCACTGTGGTCGCCAAATTGTTATCGCTGGGATGCGACGAACAATAAATAGTAAGCCTTTGCAGGCTAAGACGACTGAATCTGAATAAATTCTACCGTAAGATTGCGCCTTTCAATATAGAAAAACAATGAACAAGAATTGATTTCTTGCCCACTGCAAATTACAAGAACTAAGTATTAAAACTACGAGAGAAACTACAGAAACTAAGACTAGGCTACAAACTAAAACTACGAACTATGGAAAAGATAAAAGCCCCTGAGGAGTTTGAGTTGTGTGTTGATCCTTTTCTATTCTGCAGTGAGGTTGTATTTATAGATGTTTTGTGTAACCGCTTCCCCTAGCACGACGTCTGTGGAAATAACTGCTCCGTCCAATGACTTGCCTTCGCTTTCTCTTCCACATTCGTCTGACTTGCCTGGTGTCTCCTTTGTGGCTTGATTGGTCTCGTGTCATTCCAAGGCCCGAAGCTAAGTGTGACATGACCTTTAGTTGATTATGGCTCGTCTTGCATATTGGGCGGTTGCACATCCTCTAGGGCATATCTAGGGGATGGTCCCTTGGTCGACCACTACAGTCCCTTGGTCGACCATGGACCCTTCCATGGGGTGTGGGCATGTTCCAGCGCTGTCCAGGCTTCCGGTAGATCGTATAACCCCTTTCAGGCCATTCCGGGCCCATTCGGAGCGCTTAAACATTGAAAAGGAAGACCTTTCCCCTAGAACTCCTCTTGGTCGACCACTCCAGCCCTTTGGTCGACCATGGACCCTTCCATGGGGTGTGGGCATGTCCCTCCCCCTGTCCAGACTTCCGGTAGGCCGTATAACCCCTTTCTGGTCATTCCGGGCCCATTCGGTGCACTTAAACACTAAACAGAAGGACCTTTCCCCATGGGACTCCTCTTGGTCGACCACTACAGCTCATTGGTCGACCATGGACCTTCCCATGGGGTTTGGACATGTTCCTCCCCTGTCCAGGCTTCCGGTAGGTCGTATTACCCCTTTCAGGCCATTCCGGGCTCATTCGGAGCACTTAAACACAAAACAGAAGGACCTTTCCCCATGGGACTCCTCTTGGTCGACCACTACAGCCCCTTGGTCGACCATGGACCCTTCCATGGGGTGTGGGCATGTTCCTCCTCCTGTCCAAGCTTCCGGTAGGTCGTATCACCCTTTTCAGGCCATTCCGGGCCCATTCGGAGCACTTAAACACTAAACAGAAGGACCTTTCCCCATGGGACTCCTCTTGGTCGACCACTACAGCCCCTTGGTCGACCATGGACCCTTCCATGGGGTGTGGGCATGTTCCTCCTCCTGTCCAAGCTTCCGGTAGGTCGTATCACCCTTTTCAGGCCATTCCGGGCCCATTCGGAGCACTTAAACACTAAACAGAAGGACCTTTCCCCATGGGACTCATCTTGGTCGACCACTACAGCACCTTGGTCGACCATGGACTCTCCCATGGGGTGTGGGCATGTTCCTCCCCTGTCCAGGCTTCCGGTAGGTAGTATAACCCCTTTCGGCCCATCCCGGGCCCATTCGGAAAACTTAGACACTAAAAAGGAGGACTTTTCCCATGGGACTCCTCTTGGTCGACCACTACAGCTCCTTGGTCGACCATGGACCCTCCCATGGGGTTTGGACATGTTCCTCCCCCTGTCCAGGCTTCCGGTAGGTTATATAACCCCTTTCTGGCCATCCCGGGCCCATTCGGAGCACTTAGAGACTAAAAAAGGAGGACTTTTCCCATGGGACTCCTCTTGGTCGACCAATACAGCTCCTTGGTCGACCATGGACTCTCCCATGGGGTGTGTGCATGTTCCTCCCCGTGTTTAGGCTTCCGCTAGGTCGTATAACCCCTTTCTGGCCATCCCGGGCCCATTCGGAGCACTTAAACACTACAAAGGAGGACCTTTCCCATGGGACTCCTTTTGGTCGACCACTACAGCCCCTTAGTCGACCATGGACCCTCCCATGGGGTGTGGGCATGTTCCTCCCCCTGTCCAGGCTTCCGGTAGGTCGTATCACCCTTTTCAGGCCATTCCGGGCGCATTCGGAGCACTTAAACACTAAAAAGGAGGAACTTTCCCATGGGACTCCTCTTGGTCGACCACTACATCCCTTGGTCGACCACTACATCCCTTGGTCGACCATGGACCCTCCCATCGGGTGTGGGCATGTTCCTCTCCCTGTCCAGGCTTCCGGTGGGTCGTATAACCCCTTTTTAGCCATTCGAGGCCCATTCAGAGCACTTAAACAACGAAGAGGAGTTCCCATCTCCATGGAATATCTTGTGGTCGACCAAGACACCCTTCTTGGTCGACCAGAGACCCCCCATGGTGTCCTGGCATGTAGCTTATCCCCAGTCTATACCTCTGGGTGTCCGGGCGACCCGAGATGACTGTAGGATAATTGTGTTGCCTTGCCAAGTAACCTATATATTTATTATATATATATTTTTTATTTGCCATTAAAATATTTTTATTCAATTAATCAAGTAATTTAATTTTTCAGGCCAACTAAATTGCCCATATTAAATTACTTAAATCCCAATTTTTCCGGATATAATATTTTTTGTGATAACACTATGATAAAACTTTAAGTTAAAGTATGTGTAATAGTACACAAAATCATAGTTGTTAAGATCCCGATCCTGATATTAGGATCTTACGATTTTACGAGCATACATCTCTAAAACGATCCCGATCCTTGTAGGATCTTAAAATTAATAAGATCTGGATAAGATCCCGATCTTGATCGTAGAATGTTACGATCTTATGGTCATACTGCCTTAATCGCTTCTACGATCTTACGATCATATCTTCTTAAACGCTAAAATTTTTGTAGGATTTTATGATTTGGGATCAAAATAATTTCTTTTCTTTAATCTTAAACTTAAGAACGTGTATTCTTTATGTATAATGTGTAAAAGAATATAACATGAGTTTAGTTAACTTGCCAGATTCATAAACGCACAAATTAATACTACCTCCGTTCCTTTATAATTGCAACATTTGGGATTTCGGTACTGTTCATTGAGTAACTTTGATTCGACTTTTTAAATAATTATATAACATAAAATATAGTCAAGTGGGATCTTGTTGGATTCGTATAATCGTATAAATTTAAAATATCAAATTTTCATAATTTTTATTTATATGCAATTTAAGTTATTAAGGATTGAAAATGTGTATTGGATTGCGTGAAATGTGGGTCCGTAGCATTTAAAAAGGAACGGAGGAAGTATTAGTATGCATAATTGAATTTATTTATTATTGCAATTTCATTAAGATCTTAGGATCCCGATTCGATCCTACGATTCCGATCTTCCAAAGAGAAAAACGATCCCATATAGGACCCCGATCTTAACAACTTTGCACAAAACCACAATTTGGCAAAAAAAAAGAAAAAAAAAAGAAGAAAACGGATGAAGTACATGGATAAATAGTGATAATACTTGTACCTTACATGCAGTGGGCGGACCTACAAATGCGTCTGCTTAAAGTCTCATCAAAATGTCGGAGATGAGGAATGGTGAAATCCCTTACTCAAAGAATTTCATTCCCAACCCGACTCCATATTCCTTCCCTTTGTTATTTTGTACTACCTCCGTTCTTTTTTATTTGCACGTTTTGACTTTTGTCACTGTTCATTAAGTAGCTTTGACTCGACTTTTTAATACAATTATATAAGATAAAATATAGTCAAGTGAGATCTTGTTGGATTCGTCTAATCGCATAGATTTAGAATATCAAATTTTCATAATTTTTACTTATATGAAATTTGAGTTATTACGGATTAAAAATGTGCATTGGATTGCGTGAAATGTGGTATGTTGCATTTATTTAGGAACGGAGGAAGTAATTTGCATTGTATGGACTATGGACCTCACCACTCCTTTAATAAATTTGTATGGATTGTTTAATAAAAAGAAAAAAAAAGTTTTAATTTCTATTGGCCCATTCAAGTTAAGTTTACATTCATTTACTATTTTTTTCAACCTAAACAAAGTTCACCAATCCTTCTCAATTTTCTCATAATAACCTGGCTAATCTTACCAAACGCAGTTGGTTTAAATGGTTTGGGGCTCTAGCATTTTAATCAAAGGTTACGGTTCGAGCCTTTATGTATGCAGAATTATGATTTTGGAGAGACAACCCTTGAATACATACTCGATCATCGAGGATTAGCTTTGGGTCCAATGAGGCATGAAAATACCGTAGTATTTAAAAAAAAAAAAACCTGGCTAATGTTTTCATTATTCTTTTTCGTGTTCCCTATATTAATATACGGAGTATTTTTCTATTTCAATTTTCTTTTCATATTTTTTTTAAACACTTTCACGGCGCCCCGAGTTTTCTCTTGTATATTGATATAAATTACAGTATACATCATTGCGTACCTTATAATTTGCTATTCTTTTTTTTTTTTTTATGTTCATAGTAAATTTACTAAAGAAAAAGATGAGGGAAAGAAATGAAGTTTAAACAATTATCCGTTTACTATTGTGAAGTTTTGAAAACAATGGTAATATTATTTTTTGGATTTTGAGTTCAAGTTTTTATTTTAGTTTATTTTTATAATAAAATCTATGTTAAAACAAAGTTGAGGAAGCAACATAATGAAATATGATAGGGATGAGGACTTAGTGGTTAAGTCCCCTGACTTCTAATCTGAAGGTTGGAGGTTTGATTTCCCACCAGCTCCCTATCCCTCCCTTTATTCCTTTTATAATTTGTGTGACATAACTATCAGCACTCCTTTTCTATCCTGTATAGGCGGTTGAGTAAAAGAACATAATGAAATATGTTATATACATCTATATATATATATATATATATATATAAAATAATAACAAAGTTGAAAACTTGCCCAAGTGGTAAACGCAGTTGGCCTGAGTTATATGAGGCTCTGACAGTTTAAGTAAAAATGTATCGGTTTCGAACCTTTGTGTATACGGAATTCTGGTTTGGGAAAGATGTCCTTTCAATGCCCACTAGATCATCGAATGATTATTTTTTGGACAATGATGCATGGGGATATCCGGTAATTCACCAAAACTTGCCCAAATGGCCAAGCTATTGCTTTCTAACTTTATGGCCGGGGATTCGATTCATCACTCGGCCCCACATTCCCCCTTTATCCATTTATAATTTGTGTGGCAATAAATTATTATTATTATTATTATTATTATTATTATGGAAAAATGCCAATATAGTCCATTCTTTTTACAAAAAAGCCAAATCAGTCATTTTTTTTTATTTTTTGGCACAATTGGTTCGCTACATATATTAATTACGTTCCAATCGGTCCTCCATCCACTAATTATACCCTAATTACATATTTTTGGCCAAATCAGTCCTTTTTTTTCAAAAATCTAAATTGGTCCGTTATTAATTTTTGTCCCCTTTTATGCAGTCCAATGCACATTTCAAACCACTAATAACTCAAATTTGATATAAATAAAAATTCTAAAATTTCAATATTTATAAACTACACGACGAGACCAATCTAACAAGATCCTACTTGGCTCATTTTAACTTGTATATCTATGTTTAAACTTTAAGTCAAAACAAGTGTGTGAATAATAGCAAATTAGATGATGTAGTTATTAAAAAAATGGAGGGAGTATATCGCATAAAATGGTGTTTCTCCATAAAATGTAGTTATTAAAAAAATGGATAATCTTTTAGAGTTACTCCCTCCATTTTTTTAATAACTACATCGTCTAATTTGCTACTATTCATACACTTGTTTTGACTTAAATTTTAAACATAGATATACAAATTAAAATGAGCTAAGTAGGATCTTCTTAGATTCGTCTCGTCGTGTAATTTATAAATATCAAAATTTCAGAATTTTTATTTATATCGAATTTGAGTTATTAGTGGTTTGAAATGTGCATTGGACTGCGTGGAAGGGGACAAAAATTCATAACAGACCAATTTAGATTTTTGAAAAAAAAAGGACTTAATTGGCCAAAAATTTGAAATTAGGGCATATAATTAGTGGATGGAGGACCGATTGAGACGTAATTAGTATATGTAGCGGACCAATTGGGCAAAAAAATAAAAAATGACCGATTTGACTTTTTTGTAAAAAAAGGATTATATTGGCCTTTTTTCCTTATTATTATTATTATTATTATTATTATTATTAAATTAAAGAGATGTTTGTTACCTTCTAAACGAAATGATTTAATGGCTGATTCAAACACAATATTAGGGGTGAACACGGTTTGGTTTGGTGCGGTCGCACCAAACTCAAACAAAACCGAAAAAAATGGTTTCTGAAAAAATCAAACAAACCTATACAATTTTAGCATTTCAAACTAAATCGAAAAACGGTTTGGTGCGGTTTGTTTACGGTTTAATTAAATTTTTTATTTAAAAAAAATCCTATGAATTACAGTCGTAAGCGTTAAAAGATAAAAAAATATTAGTTCACTGTTTACAATCTAAATATTTAATAAACTAGAACTACTAGAAGCTCTTGGAAAAAAAAATAAAACTACAGTTATAAATACATAGACAATGATTCGAAAACAAGTAAAATTATAAAACATAGAAATAGTAGCACAAGACAAAGCAGAAACAGCGAAAAATGAATTAGAGAAGTGAATTAGGGTTTACTTTTGTCTGTGAATATATTTTCATTAAATATATATATTGCGGTTTGCGATCTGGTTTGATTAATTTTTTACTCCAAACCAGACCTAAACTACAAACCATGGTTTTTTTTTTTTAAATTTTAAATCGAAAACCAAAACAAACCATCAAAATACGGTTTGATTTGTGATTTGATTTGATTTAGACCGCACCCTCAACAACCCTCTACAAAATAACTTGTGAAATTCAGACGCCAGCAACGAAGACGTAAATTCATAAAATCAAAATAAATCTGGACAACGAGGCCCCCACGAAACCCTAGCTAGAAAGGTCCCCTACGCGATCTTAATTAATTGCTGCTTGCATTTATAAATATGTGATTCCAAATACGAGTATAAAATACAAACAAAAAATAAAAAAATAAAAATCCCGACATCATGGCATGGCCAATCTAATTATAAGCATAGAATCCAAAGTAGTACATATACTAGTATATAGTGGTGTAGTTGAGATTTAATTATAATTAAAAAAATTAAATGATATACTAACATAAATATTTACAAAAAATTGCACATGAGCACAATTTTTTTCCATGTGCCTCACCTTTAACAGTACTAGTATATTACCCCTTTTTTCACGAAAAATAACTAGGGACAAAAATAGGCACGGTGACACGACTACTATACAAGCTAAGTGGAGTATTTTTGTTATTACAGAAGATGAAGCTTCGTTACGCTGTTTATGAACGTTCTGCAAATCGGACAGCTCTTGTTTTCTTCACTCACAATCCTGCACCACCATCATCACACAAAAAAAAAAAAAAACCCATTGTTTCAATCATTAATTAATTATTTGCTTAATACTATCTTAATTTTGTGTTTATTCGTCTAAAAAAAGTACTGTGATGAAGTCACTATCCGAACAAATGTATAAACGATCAATTGACAAATGGGGCAATAATTATTAATTATTTCATCACAATCCGAACAAATGTATAAACGATCAATTGACAAATGGGGGCAATAATTATTAATTATTGCTACCATTATATATACTATATAATTATTTTTTATTATATAATTAATTTGATATTCTAATTAAATAGTTTTGTACTTTTGTATCACGTCGGCGTAAATAATATACTAAAAGTATTCAAAAACACCTAAATATATTATTTTTGTTCGCATTAAATTATCATAGTAGATTTTATTCAATAAATTCTAAATTCTTTATATTTAATTTGAGCTAGCCATCAATTTTAATTTAAATTAATTAGAGATAATGATTCGCCCAAGCGTCAAGTCCATGTCTTCCAACCCTATGGTGGGGAGTCGAGCTACCCACAATAGCCCCCTATCTCTCCCTTTTTTCCCTTTGTAATTTGTGTAGAATGGGTTCCCACCATCCTTTCTCTGACTTCAGCTCTTTAAAAAAATTAATTTAATTATGTACTGTTGAATGGAGTAGCTTTTTAGGCGAGTAGGGCCTACTAAAGATATTATCTGATAAATTATTATTATTAATTTAACTAATACTACTATATTTTACTTATACACTCCTATAATACATTTCCATATAATCATTACCCATATAATCCTAATATTATTAAAATATAGGACATACTCTATTTTTCAACCCATAAAAACGTAGACAAGCAATCCAAGCAAGCGTTGCCTTTAAGCTAAAGGCAAACTCAGCTCAAAGACGCAATTATTACTAATTCCTTTATTAAATGTAAAGCTACCATCATCATAAATTAATCAATTAATTTATCAGCGAAAAAGAATGGCATTAACAAAATACTAGAAGTAAAAATAAAGCAAAAGTATTCACAGTATGTACGGAAGTACTACTACCTGTTGGCACACGTGTGGCACGTGACACAATGGCCGCAGGGAATGAAAAAGCAGCTTCGGTTGTCGTCGTAGCAGATGACGCATATTTTGCCATCGTACATGTCGTCCGATGACGACAAGCTGCTGCCGCTGCTCGTTCCTTTCCCGGACACCGATTCTAAATCCTCGTTGTCACTCGTGCCATACCAGCTGTATGTAATTTCCTCCTCCTTTTGGGGCAGCAATCCAGTGCTCTCCGTTGCACCTGCACCCCCCCGCCCTCGGTTACTCCCCCCGCCGTCGATGTTCCGCAGCAGTTTCACGATCAGCGCGATGATCATCAGGAATATTGCTTCACAACAATAGTAGTAGTACCTCTCAATTATTATTGGATTATTATTATTAATAATTTGTTTTTGCTTATTCTTAGAAAGTGAAATTTTTCTAGCTATTTTACTTAGCTTGACTTTCAATCCCCACAATAACAAATATTTCTAAATTTTATTATTATTAATTCAAAAGACTAAAACGGAGGCAGTAAGGAAATTAAATTGACCCTAATTTCAAGGGTTAGTGGTGCCAACAGTGGGAATAATTTAGGATTCCAAAGCTTACACGTAAACCTTAACAGCGCATTAAGTTCCTGCTCTGTCCGTCCACCACTTGTGCAGTACAATACATTATCAATATAACAATTAATTAATTAATTAAGTACACTTGGTGACATAATTAGTGTTGATTTAATTTCCTCTAAATCTGGCCATCCACACACGACACATATTTCTATCCTTTTCCTCACTTCCATACTTTGTGCCCAAGTAACTCAAATGTCTTAGCTTGAGTTGTAGGAGTACCGAATAAATAAATAAATAGACTGTTTATTAATTAGCCTCTAAATTAAATACTAATTTAGAGATTAGTATTTTGCTTTTGAAACATTTAATTAATTAAGAGACTAATTTTTTTTGGAAGAGCAATTAAGAGACTAATTAACAAGCCATCTCTAATTTTTTTTTTAAAAAAAATGTGAAGAAATTTACCGATGACTGCAGCATAGAAGACCGCGCAAACAGTAGCATCCAGCGTCCGATAGTGTGGTCCTGACCAGCCTTCGTCATCCTGCTTAATTACAGCTTATTACCAGTTAATTATGATCACAATTAAAACTTGTAATTTATTAATTAATTAATCCCCTCCAGTTAGCCTAATCATCGCATGTCCGAAAAGGACACCATGGATTGGGGATAGGATAGAAATATAGAGTACATACAAATCTTATTAGTATTATTATAATACTCCACTGACTTTATTCACACTCATGAATATTTCTTTGAAATATTCGTCCCTCTCACAGTTACTATGCTTTCTCGCGAAATTACCCCCATCTAATAATAATCTTCAGAATTTAAATTTAAAAAATGAATAATAGTATTTGGATGAAAGCAGAGCGCCATACGTATGTCCTCCTCATTTCCGACCAGAATATATTTCCGATTCAATTTCCGGCTAAAAATCTCCATATAATATGGTGGTTGGGCTAACTTACGTCCATAGATGTTACCGGAAACAGGTGAAATCCGCCGCGTCCTCCTGCCGGAACCGCCATTACCGCCGCCGCGCAAGCAGAGTGTTCAAATTCCTCTCTCCGACCAAAAATTCTACCATAAATTTTGACAAAAAAAAGAAAAACGAAGAAATTAAAGAGGAAACAACTAATTAATTAACTACAATTAAAACAGCAGTAATGAATAATTAAAGAGGAATTCGACTTACCACTTCGTTCCTCGGAATTTAATCAGGAAATTATTTATCGAAATGCAAAAAGTGGGATGGAGGAGAAATTAGTTAAGAGGAAGAAATGACTTATGAGGGAGTGTGCATATAAAAGTGAGAAATTACAATGCACATATATAGATACAATGATGTAATGATATGGCTAGGTGGGGAACGTGTAATAAAATACTCCCTCCGTTTTTAAATGATAGCTACGTTGGAGAATTTGGCACTATTCACACAATCACTTTGACTTGAAGTTTTATCATAATTATTCAAGTTAAAATATAGTCAATTGAGATCTTGTTAGATTCGTCTCGTCTTGTAGTTTTTAAATATCGAACTTTTAGAATTTTTACTTGTACCGAACTTGAGTTATTACTGATTTAAAATGTATATTGGACTGCGTGTTGCGTGGGTCCGTAGCAAACAAAAAAAACGGAAGGAGTATCAAATTATTGTAATAATAATAGGTATAATTCGATGTGGGTTTTCCTGTTCGCATGTAACGCGAGGAGTGCAACTTGGGTCTTCACAGATCCATTTCGCGTACAAAACTTAAATTATGGGAAGAAAAACGAAAATTATGCCAAAGTCCAAGTTTTGAATTATATTATACTACTAATATTTGGAATAAATAAAATGAGAGGGGTACCCAAGTCAATTGATTTATTATTATAGGTATTATAGGAATACAATATAGGTTGCGTCGTGTTGTTTAATTTGGGAATTGGAAGTTAGGCTTACTTGGAATAAATCAAGTTAGAGGGTTTAATTTTCAAAATTATTACAACAAAAAGATAAACTGTATTTTTTTGGAAAAGAAATAAAATTTTAAATGAAGTATTATTTTATGCTTATAGACTATAGTGTAATTTCAGGGGTAGAGGAGGTTGAGAAGTGACAACTTTCATTCACAAGCAGAGACCGTTACTGCATAGCTTTATTTATTTATTTATTGTCAATGTTTTAGAAATAAACTACAAAAAACTACATAAATTACATAAATTACTTCAGCAACGCTCATCAAAAAAAAAAATAACATGAAATGAGAATTCAAACTACATAAATTACAAAAAAAAATAAAAAATAAAAAATTAAATGATGTATAGAGACCGATTGAAAAATCAAACCACAATAATAAAATTAAAAGGTAGAGACTTGACCTTTAGACCAAACTCTCATCCCTACGTAGCTTCGATTTTGTATTTATGGCGAAAGTCTTTTTTATTATTTTTAAAAAGTTGAGAACATAAAAAATAAAAAAATAAAAGCTATGGATAAAAGCAAGCCGGGAAAAAAGTCAATTGCTTAATTAGCATTTATCCAATAAGGGCCCATTTGGATTGACTTTTAAAAAAAAAGCAGAAGCCAAAGGGTTCGGTTATGGTGCAATTATGGAATCCGCAGCACATCAAGGTATCAATCATAGCCATTCAAAAGCATCCAACGGTTGTAGGTTAATAAGGATATAATTGTAATAACACAATAATAGTCCATTTTAATAACAAATTATTTCAGCGACAAGACAAATATTTTAGACATGTTATGATATCTAATATTTGGTAACTCTATATTTAGTATGTTATCATATTTAATATTTGGTAAATCATATCAAATATTTAGTAATCCATATCTAATATTTCAAATAATATTTTTTTATGATCAAAGATACGTATCAAATTTATTAATAGATCATTTTAGCGATCTTACCAAAAACAATTAAGTTATGCTATAAAATACTCCCTCCGTCCCATTCCAAATGTCCTACTTACTATTTTTGGATGTCCCATTACAAATGTCTTCTTTCTATAAATAGAAATAATTTTCCCCTCCAACAACTATGTGGACCCCACCATATACTCACAAACCAACTCTACCTTAATTCCCGTGCCCAACAGTAACAAGACACTTGGAGTGGGACGGAGGGAGTATATTTCAGAGACCACAAGTAGAGGAATTCAGCGACCGTATCTAGCATAATTCAGCCATACTACCAAGAATAATTTAGCGACACAACTAAGAATGATTCAGCGATGCTACCAAAAACTATTATGTGATGCTATGAAAAATAATGAAGGGATGCTACCAAATATATTTCAGCGACCCCAAGTAGAGGAATTCAGCGATGGTACCAAGCATAATTCAGCGACACTAGCAAGGATAATTCAGCAATGCTACCAAATATAATTCCATGGTGCTACAGGAAACAAATCAGTGATGCTATCAAATATATTTCAGTGATGGTAAGTAGAGGAATTCAGCGACAAACTTAGAAGAATTCAGCGACACTACCCAGAATAATTCAGCGGCTCAACCAAGAAGAATTCAAAGATGCTACGGAACACTTCAGCATGATATCAAAAACAATTCAGCGACATTTCCAGGAACAATTCAGCGACGTTACCAAGGACATTTCAGCGACGATATCAAGAACAATTCAGCGACTTTTCATCAACAATTCAAGGACTCAACTGAAAGCATTTCAGGTACTTTTTTTTACCGAATAATACATGTTTCGTCGCTGAATTATACATTAATTGTCGCTGAATTATATATTACTCATATATTAGGAGCAAAAAACTCTCTCTCATTTCCGTTACATTTACTTTTACGCAAATTTACTATTTTAACCTTAAATTAATCTCAACCATCAATTTACAAAATGCATCAACGGTGTAGAAGCATCCGCAATACATCATGTCTCAGCACCCTAACAACTCCCGAAGCCAAAAACAGAAGCAGAAGTGAAAGCCAAAAGCAGAAGCAGGTAACTTTTGTGTTTGGATGGAATGTTTGAAAAGCAGTTTTTTTTCAAAAGTGTGTTTGGATATGTAAAAGTGAAAAGTGCTTTTGAAATGTGTAAATTATCAAAAAGGATATGCTATTTATATATAATAGTATATATTTATAGGGTAATTAAAATAAATTAATAGGGGTATTTATGACTCTGCACACATTACTAGGTGCTTTTGGCTTCTGCTTTTCGGGGAAGCACCCCCTGGGCTGCTTCTCCAGAAGCACTTTTGCAGCTTTTCGAGGTGTTTTTGCTTTTTCTAAAAAGCCAAAACAAACACTTTTTTCTTCAAAAGTGCTTTTGGCAGAAGCAAAAGCCAAAAGCACTTGAAAAAAACCATTCCAAACAGGCTCTAAGTTGATAGTAGTATTTATTTTGAATAAATACAGATCATAAACTTTATTCAAAGCACAACCACCGAAAGTTGTAGTTCAAAATTGTCAAAAATAATTAAGAATTGAAGAATTGGGGTCCAGTGATGTGAAGAATCCCACTTCTGCTCATGAGATTTGCAAAAGCTTTGTTGACAAAGTGGGTTCCTCCATCAGATATGATTACCCTAGGTACACCAAATCTATTGAAAATGCTATTTTTCAAAAATTTGATGACTTGGTGACCATCGTTGGTTGGCAGCGCAACCGCCTCGACCCACTTGGACACGTAGTCGACAACTACCAAGATGTAGTGATTCCCATCAGATGTCGGGAATGGTCCCATGAAGTCAATACCCCATACATCGAAAATCTCAAGGATGAGAATTCCTTTTTAAGGCATTTCATCCATCTTGGAGATATTCCCTAATCTTTGGCATCTGTCGCAAGCCTTAACAAACGCCTTGCAGTCCTCGTAAATGGTAGGCCAATAGAAACCACACTCGAGCACCTTGTGAGCTGTTCGAGTAGAGCCATGGTGACCTCCATATTCCGATTCATGACATTTTTAGCGATTTGATAAGCCTCGTGCTCAGTTACACAACGTCTAATAATCGAATCTGCACAATGCTTAAAGAGATAAGGATCTTCCCAGAAGTAGTTAACTACTTCTCGGTTGAACCTTGCTTTTTGTTTCTTGCTCTGGAATGGTGGAGTTATTCCACATGCTAAAAAGTTAGCAATGTCGGAAAACCATGGACAAGCTTGATCATGAAGATACAGGGCAAACAGTTGCTCATCCGGAAAATTTTCATTGACGGCTATCTCGTTTTTATCATTTTCTATTCGAGACAAATGGTCAGCGGCACCATTGTCTCTGCCTTTTCTATCTTTTATTATGATGTCGAATTCTTGCAACAAAAGTACCCACCTGATTAATCGAGGTTTGGCGTCTTGTTTGCTGAACAAGTATCTCAGTGCAGAGTGATCGGTGTATACTATGGTTTTCGTACCAATGAGGTATTGTCTGAATTTATCAAACGCGAAAACCACAGCATACATCTTTTTCTCCGTGGTGGTGTAATTGACTTGGGCTTCAGTCAGGGCATGACTGGCGTAATGAATCACGCAGTGTCTTCCTTCTTTATGTTGCCTAAGAACTGCACCCACGGCGAGATCACTTGCATCGCACATGACCTCGAAAGGCATTGACCAATCGGGTGGTTGCACTATTGGAGCAGAAATCAACATCTTCTTGAGCGTGTCAAAGGCTTGAACACACGCTTCACTTATTACAAAAGAATTTTCTTTACAAAGCAAATTAGTGAGCGGCTTGGCAATTTTAGAAAAATCTTTAATGAATCTTCGGTAAAAACCGGCATGCCCTAAGAAACTCTTAACTGCTTTTATTGAGTTTGGTAATGGAAGGTTGGATATGACTGAGACTTTGGCCCTATCGACTTCGATGCCTGCGCGCGAGATGCGGTGACCCTACACTATTCCTTCGGTGACCATGAAATGGCACTTCTCCCAGTTTAAAACTAGGTTAGTGTCCTCGCATCTTTTTAAAATTTTTGCAAGATTTGTCAAACATTCATCAAAAGTATCTCCATACACAGAGAAGTCATCCATGAAAACTTCAATGCATTTTTCGATAAATTCTGAGAAAATAGACATCATGCATCGCTGAAAAGTGGCAGGTGCATTGCAAAGTCCAAAAGGCATGCGCCTGTACGCAAAAGTTCCATACGGGCATGTGAAAGTGGTCTTATCATGATCTTCACTAGCTATTACAATCTGATTGTAACCAGAGTACCCATCCAAAAAGCAGTAGTACTCCCTCCCGGCCATCCTCTCCAGCATCTGATCAATGAATGGCAAGGGAAAATGATCCTTCAGCGTAGCGGTGTTAAGTTTCCGGTAGTCGATGCAGACTCTCCAACCGGTTACTGGACGTGTCGCCACTTCTTCTCCTTGCTCATTAGTCGTTATGCACATCCCCCCACGCTTAGGTACTACCTGCACTGGGCTAACCCATTTGCTGTCAGATATAGGATAGATGATACCAGCATCTAAGAGCTTGATAACTTCTTTCCTTACCACTTCTTGCATATGGGGGTTCAGACGCCTTTGTGGTTGCCTAGAGGGCTTATACTCTTCTTCCATTAAAATTCTGTGCATGAAAACGGAGGGGCTTATTCCTTTTATATCAGAAATGGTCCATCCAATTGCATGTACATATTTCTTTAGAATGTCTACCAGAGCTTTTTCTTGTTCTTGTGTCAGCTTGGCTGACACAATTACCGGTAATCTTTTATGTTCAGCGAGAAAAACGTACTTAAGATGATCCGAAAGTATTTTAAGTTCAAGCTCTGGCGGGCATTCAACGGAATGTAGTAATTTGCGAGAATTGGTAGGGGGTGAAAGATCAGATTTACCTTCAGGACCCTGTGTCAGTACAGGATCCACTTCCTCTTCCGTGGTGCTCTCTTCCTCCTCCGGAGTGAATTCAACACCGTCAAACTATTCAAGATCCCCAGTGATAGGGTCTTCGAAGTGAACAGCGTTGCAACTTCTTTGTTGCTCAGCACCTCCAGGCGTCAGTACCTGTTTTGAAATTTTGTCCGTCATCACAGTTATAGAGTCTATGCTCTCGTCCTCACACCTACTTTCTATTACATCAAACATGGAACAAGATCCCTCATTCGGGAATTTCTGCAACTCCTCCATGTCAAAAGAGATTTCTCGATTGTCCACCCTCAATGTGACTCTTCCAGATGTGGCATCGATCAGTGCACCGCCAGTGGCCAAAAAAGGGCGTCCCAGGATAAGTGGCATTTCAGAGTCCTCTTCAATGTCAAGGATGATGAAGTCAACCGGGAAAAAAACTTGACCGGTCTTGACTACCCCATCCTTGAGGATTCCTACGGGTTTGGTGATTGATCTGTCTGCCAGCTGCAGTTTCATTTTGACCGGTTCAATCTCTCCGAGCCTTAGGCGAATTGCCATGGCTAGAGGCATCACATTGATGCTGGATCCTAGATCACATAACCCCATGCTCACTTTGGCCTTTCCAATCTGTACTGGTAGCGTGCAACACCCAGGGTCCTCTTTCTTTTCGGGTAGCTTCCTTTGAACTATGGCACTACATGTGCTGTTGAGAATGATCACCTCCTCCTGCTCTACCTGCCTTTTCCCTGAAATCAATTCTTTCAAGAACTTAGCATAGGTGGGCATTTCTGAAATCATTTCCACGAGAGGAATGGTTATCTCTACAGACTTTAACCGTTCTAGAAATTTCTTGAATTTAAGGTCATGTTCCTTACTTTTAAGACGTGCAGGGTACGACACCCTTGGCATGTACTTATTATTATCTATTTTTGGTGGTAAAGAGAAGGAAGTTGTACCTTCACCCATACCCTCTTTAGCTTCATTTGCAGCTTCAGCCTGCGAGTTAGCTGTATCTGATTTATCCTTTACCAGCTCAACACTTTCATCTCCTTCAACCTTTTCCTTTTCCTTCTCCACTTCCAATGAAACCTTTACTTTCATAGCTTTCTTCTTTGCAGATCCAACATTTCCCTTCAGAGTCTTGCCTCCCCGCAATGTGATTGCCTTGCATTGCGGGTTGGCTTTAGTGCTGCTCGGCAGTGCTCCTTTCCCTCTGTTCTGCAATTCCTTAGCTAATTGGGTGACCTGCGTCTCCACATTTTTGATTGATGACTGCAACTGCTAGTTTATCTCCCTTTGATTGGAAATAAACTCAGTCATCAAATTCTCCAGGCGAGATGGTGGCTTTTGGTTGTATTGCTGATTCTGATCAGGTTGGGCTTGGAAGTTTTGGAAATTCTGGCCTTGGTTTTGGTTGGGTCTCTGTTGGATATGGGGTTGAAAGTTCTGGTTCTGATTCTGGAAGTTCTGAACTCTCTGCTGAACGAATCCTTGGTTCTGAGGTCTGAAGTTCTGCTGAAGGTTCTGGTTTGCAAACTGGTTAGGCTGGTTTGGCTGTGTCAACAAATGCGCATTGAGTGCATTGTTGTTGGAATAGGAGAGGTTGGGGTGGCGGTTTTGGTAGTTCCCTGCGTAATTTGCAGCTTTCGGTAGCTAGTTGTTGGCATGTGTCGGTTGGATGTGGTCCCTGACATAGCCCACAAATTGCTCCCGATTGTTGTGCTTGCACTTGGCTAGATGAGGCTCCTGCCTGAGAAGTACCTGCTCCCTTTCCTTTCTCTTGTCCTAGCTGTATCGCAGCTACCTGTTCCTGCAATTTTTCGAAATCCGTTTTTCCTTCACTCACAGCAAAAACTTTTCTAGGAGGGTCCGCCTTCTTGTCACTGCTGTTCAACACAGGTCTGTTGACAGACATTGTCTCAATCTTTTCCCAGGCTTGATCCATGGGCAAATGGAGTAAATGTCTTCCGCCTGCAGCATCCAACATCGTTCTCCATGGATGAGTGAGTCCTCCATAGAATTTCCTCAGTTGCTCCCACGGTTGATATCCGTGTTGGGGGCATCGCCTCAAGAGGCTGGCGAACCTCTCCTTCGCGTCGTACAATGACTCATCCAGCTTCATCTTGAACTCTCCTATTTTCTCTCGTCCCTCGTCTATCTTAGATTCAGGAAAATACTTTAATAGAAAACTCCTCACCAAACCTGCCCAGGTACTCCTCTGATTTATGGGCAATGATTTATACCAATCCCTGGCACCACTAAACAAAGAAAAGGGAAACAACATTAGTCTTATAGCATCAGGTGAGACTCCCTGATTTTTTATTGTGTCGCAGAGCTCCAGGAAGGTTTGGAGATGATCATGGGGATCCTCATGATTTGCACCGCAAAATTGGTTGTTTTGCACCAAGTTGATGAGTGCCGGTTTGAGCTCAAAATTGCGTGCAGGGAATTGTGCTCTCCCAGGCCTATCCAGATAGGGCTCCACGATGGGCTGCATAAAATCAGCTGCTGCTTGCTGCTGTTGATTTCCTTGCTCTGCTTGGTTTTGATACTGCTGGTGGTAGTTGGGATTCTGTTGAAAAATATTATCGGGATCATGAGGGTTGTTTTGGAATTGGTCCTGATTGAAGGCTTGATTCTGGTATTGCTGGTTTGGTATATTTTGGTTTTGTTGGTTATATTGGTTAGGGGGTGGTGGTTGTTGGTGGAACTGCTGATACTGTTGCTGATTTGGATTAGGTAGATTTTCCTCCTCGTTGGCACGATTCGGGTGTTCTACCATACCCCCATCAGCTCCATTACCAGGATTATTGGGTGGTTGGTCTATTGGTAAGATCGGGGGAATGTCCTGGTTCTCTGTCATATCAGATATTTCACTGCTTGTGGTTTCGGGTGAGGTACGAGTCCGGGCTTCCTGCTCTTTCCTTCGTCTGGCTTGCGCCCTCAGTTGGCGAGCGGTCCTTTCTATTTCTAGATCGAACGATAGCTCAGGCAATGTGGCCTTTCTCCTTTGCATAAGCAGTTTGTATCAAGATTTGACAGCACCTGCACAACCCCCAGGTTAGTAATGGTTCAGGAATATATACAAAAACTATCTATGAGTAAATCAGGAGTGTAGTTCTCTTAATAAACGGCGCTGCATCCTCCCCGGCAACGGCGCCATGAAACTTTTAACACATTTCGTCAACACGAGCTTTTTATAAAATATCCCAAGTTAAATTTATTAAAAGAAAAGAGTTATGATTCGTGGGAAAGGGGTTTAAGGATATATTTCACTTTTTATTACTCGTGTGGGAAACTTTGATTTCGAACGGCGCTGTGGACCTCCCCGGCATGAAACTTTTGACAATTTCCTGCCTTGAAGATCCTTGCCATGAAACTTTTGACAAGTTCCCACTACGTGAGTATTTTCTGAAAATTTATAATCCTGGTTTTCAATTTTATTTAATGAAACCAATTTATGAAGATGGAGTTAGGATTAGGGATATATTTATAGGTTGTCACGTTTTTATTACTCGTGTTAAGAAAATGTGCCCCCGAAAGCGCACGGTGTCAAAAATTGCAGTAATTTATAGTAAGACCGGATCGTTCACTGGAGGATGTGCGATAGAAGCAGGGCCCACGTCGTTTACTAAGATTTTCCACTCGGTTACTCGATTCAAATTTTGCAATGATTTCTAACCACTACTCGACAATAATTTAAATTAGAAGATGAAAAGCAATAAAATTACACTACAAAACTGATTCAATTATATCTAAGAAAGCAATTAAAATTTATTCTAAGAAAGCAATTAAAATGATTCTAAGGAAGCAGATAAAATTATTCTAAGAAAGCAGATTTAAAATGAGACAGAAGGGACAGGGAGAAAATAATAAAGATTGGACAAGATTCAGATGAAACATAATTAAACTTCCATTTTAATTACACAGATCTTTGGTTGGGATAATCCATCAATTAGCTAACTCTCATGCTCTCTATACCATGTTCCCTTTGACAGACAGGTACTTATAGTAAGAGTTTACATGCTCTTAAGACAGCAAATTCTAAGATACCACAGATGCATAACTACCCTTGCAATGCACTGCTGAGGTATATTATTTATCTGTGGTGGACAAGCAACACCTGACAAATCATTAGTTGATATGCCAAGTACTCCTTTCATCCCCCTTGTAACACCCAAAGTCCAAATCTAATCCCGAACTAATCCATAACTCTTAAACCTTACAACCGGCGGCCAACCTCTAATTCTTCCGAGTGACCTCTATGAAAGCATTTTAAAGAAAGCGATAAAGAAAGCAGTAAAGAAAGCATTTAAAACCTATCACTCGGAAGTCTTAAAAGATCATCACATTCCGTTAGTATAAAAGAGCCCCTGGTCTTGGTGACCAGATGCAGATTTAGAACTTCCCAAATATCATTAAACCACAGGGCTTATAACATCCGGTTAGTTATGAGATACAAACATGAGTGGAACAGACCTATCAAGATCTGTTCCGAATGCACTCACTCAAGACTCAATTTTAGGCTTTGGTGGGAGAAGATAGCAGTTGAAAGAATACTCAACCCTACCTTAGAAATTAACCAAGGCCTATATGTTGTTCCTCCAATATTAATTATTACACCTTATCTGAATCCAAGTGGACACTGATTCGATGCAGTACTTAATACAAGATTTCCAACACACAGTAATTTTGAGAAACAAAAAGATATTTAAAAATCATTCCCTAAACAGGTACTAAACTCTCAATTAAAACACAGATCCTTTCAGTCTAGGTGAGACCTAATCGCTGACTCTGCTTCTAAGTTTTCAAAATCAACCCCCAGTAGAATATGAGTCAATCATAACTGTCGAATTTGTCCCTTACTCAGATCCGGATTTTATAAAGTGATTTTTGTGGAAATTTATTATGCAGCATCTGATTTAAATCAAGACTTCTATGTCCAAGGAGAAGGATCTCCAAAATATTATAGACCACAATATCTACATAATAATATCATGCATACATGTATATGAGAAGTAAAATAAAATACCCCAAAATATAGAGTGGGGTTAGACAGAATTTGTTACACAACAATGGATTAGCCTGAGATAAGAAGAAAATGGCCAAGGAGATTGCCAGAAATAATTGGGGTGATCCGGGCGGCGAACATCTGTTATCCGGGTCCCAAGTATTCCAGATGGAATGATTATTAGACAGTGGAATGCCTTAAGTGACAGTTGCCGCCGTCATCTTAGGCTTCACTATCTGTGAATTTAGATGAAAACCCACATGTTCTATTACTGTAATAATTACTAGATAACATTGGCATATATTATCTATTATTACTACACCTCTAGATTCAGGTTTGAAATTAAGGTAAAGAAAAGAAAACTGTATCTAATTAGGAGTTGACTGAGTGACTAATCGTTATCTCCATGAAGAGACCTTTTCGCCGTAGCTTCCACCAACCACTAATCAGACCATGCAAAATAACGAGTAATCATTAATACACAGAAGACGAGCTAATCGTTATCCCGATTAAGGGACCTTTTCGCCAACATTGATCTGTGATATTTCTTATTACCCATTCATACACACACTAAACAGAAAAGATTAAATTAACAAAATATATTTTTGGTACTGTGTGAGTGTTAATCACACAATAATTTAGACACTAAAGGGGTTGAGATGTGTAATGGATAAAATGAGATGTAGTGGGCCTGAGCCCAATACACCCATGCAACTTACACAACTCAAGAGATAAAATATTTTTGGAGTTTTAAAATAGAAGGAAGAAAGCAATTCGGTCTATTAGGTGAGGTGCAAATTAGACCGAATTGAGGATGCACGAGGGATGAAGTAATACCTTATCCAGTTAATCCTTGTAAAGTCATGAAGCATCATCTAATTCGAATTGTCGAAGCAATTCGGTCTAAACCGAATTGGAAAATTCGAATTGATGAAGTCATGCCCTCACTCAAATTTGGCTAAGGCATTTACCCCAAAAGAGGGTAATTCGAATTGCCAATTGAATTCGGTCTAGACCGACTTGGACAATTCGAATGAGTAAGACACAAAATAAACTAAGGCATGAAGGGATGGGATGCATACAATATGATGTACAAGATCAATTCGATCTATGGGAGGAATTCGGTCTAAACCAAATTCGCACAGACCGAATTGCTTGTGCACCATATGAGAACAATTTTTGCTATGCAATTCGATCTCATGGGCAATTCGGTCAAATCGAATTGCATGTCTTTTCTCTCATAAGAGATATTTTAAACTCATAAGTGTAGGTTCGGTTTACATTGTGTGGTTCATGATGGATAAGATTTACCAAATCCTTCATTTCACATCAATGTCACCTCACATCCACACTAATGAGTGTTTTTAAGGAAATTAGGTATAGTAGGTTACGTGGCTAGCAGGTATTGGCATGAAACAAACCTTAATACTACAAACAAGCAATCAAAGATCAAAGACCTAAACCTCTAATAAATAATAAGAACACATGCATAAAAATAAGAACACCTACATTATCTAAGGCAACAATAAACTAACATAAAGAGGATAAAACAACAATCTAATAAACATAGAAATAAATTCTAACAAGCCTAAAATCATCTAAAACCTAAGAACACTCATTTGAATCACTAAGGTATAAGAACAAGCCAAAAACCCACTAAACATGCATTTATTGAGAATGTAAGTCAACTAGGGCATAATAAATGTAACCTAGTTGAAACAAACAAACATTCTAACATTTATTGCTAAGGAAAGCATTAAATAAGTGCCAAACACTTGAAATAAAAAACCCATCTCTGGATTCTTTCTTGTATTGACACTCGAAAGCAATAAATAACCCTAAAACCATCATTAGCTTGAAGGCAGGGTTCATTATAACTACAAAGTATTTAAAGTTTATGGTAATGGCTACTCTAAGGGTAGTAACAAGCTTCTATGGAAAATAAACTAAACTCAAAGCAATAAAACTACATTACAAACTTGAAAATAAACTAACTAAACTACACTACCTACCTAACCCTTAAGGGGTGGAGAACACCTTCTGCTCCTTCTTTTTGTCTCCCAGCAAAATGTCCAAGGGTGTAAGGATGTTTCTTGTGTTGAGGAAGGTCAGCTTTTATACTTCTTCTCGAAACCCTAGGCCCATCAGGGCCCATCCACAGTGCCATGCATTTCTCACGTGCTCAAAGCTGCAATTTCGAATGTGGTTCGGTCTCCTCAAGTAGTTCGGTTTAGACCGAATTGGTGCCATGAGGTCTTTCTCCTTGATCTTGAGCATGAAATGTGGTGATTCGGTCTATGGGTAGGCCGAATTGGCCTTGTTGAATTGATGATGGCTCCTGCGTGGCTTCCTTGCTTTGAGGCAATTCGGTCTATGCAATCAATTCGGCCTAGACCGAATTGCATAGATCGAACTCCTTCTTTTCTGTTCTCCTCAAAGTCTTCTTCTTTCCATGGTGCAATTCGGTCTATGGGTCAATTCGGTTTAGTCCGAATTGCCACAGACCGAATTGGTTGCTCTTCTCTTCTTCAACACTTCTATTTTTCTTCTTCTCTTCAGCAATTCGGTCTAATAAGCAATTTGGTTTAGGCCGAATTGCGTATAGATCGAATTGGTCCTCAACACTTAACCAAAATTTCAATTTGTGGGATTTTCATTCTTTTTCCCATCTTTTTTATTTTTGTGGGCTATCTTATTCTTTTGCCCATCTTTTCATTCCTTTTTCTTTTCTTTCTCCTTTTTTCATATTTTTGGAATTTTCTAACACAAATGCAATTAAAATTGCATATTTTTGTGTCTTTCATTACCAGCTTATTTTTCTTACAAACTTGCATTAATCTGTCGAATTCAACTGCTTTCTCATTGGAATAAGATGGGAATACGATCAAAATGTCCGTCTCAGACACGGAAATGGATTGGAAATAATGGACAATTTTGGCCATTATCAGGAGGCCGCTAGCAAGGGAGGCCGCCAGGATGGAGGCCGCCAGCCAGGGAGGCCGCTAGCCAGGGAGGCCGCCAAGATGGAGGCTGCCATCCAGGGAGGCCGCCAGGATGGAGGCCGTAGCCAGGGAGGCCGCCAGGATGGAGGCCCCCAGCCAGGGAGGCCGCTAGCCAGGGAAGCCGCCAGGATGGAGGCCGCTAGCCAGGGAGGCCGCCAGGATGGAGGCCGCCATCCAGGGAGGCCGCCAGGATGGAGGCTGCTAGCCAGAGAGGCCGCCAGGATGGAGGCCGCTAGCCAAGGAGGCCGCCAGCCAGGGAGGCCGGTAGGATGGAGGCCGCCATCCAGGGAGGCTGCCAGGATAGAGGCCGCTAGCCAGGGGGCCGCCAGGATAGAGGCCGCCAGGATGGAGGCCGCCATCCAGTGAGGCTGCCACCAGGGAGGCCGCCAGCCAGGGAGGCCGCCATCCATGGAGCGCCGCTAGTCTCCTTGTGAGAGGCTGCCATCCTTCCCTCTGCTCCGAGGCCATCTTCCTTGCCTTGGACACCTCGAGCGCCGCCATCCATAGCCGAGGGAGCCGCCATCTAGACGTTCCTCGGAGGCCACCATCCATAGCCGAGGAGCCGCCAGCACCAGTGCACGGCCGCCGTTGATCATGTCTCAGCCGCCACTTGAAGGGATTCGGCCGCCACAAGCTTTGTCGTCGCCTTGAGCTCAATTTCCAAAGCTCAACTTCGCAGCGCCCGGAATTTTCACCTCCGTTGTCAGCGTCTCCCTCCGGCATCTCCGTTTACCGCCATTGAATGTTGAATTAGAATTGAAAACACAGAACAACTCAGAGGACGTTACTATTATTATTATTATTATTATTATTATTATTATTATTATTATTATTATTATTATTATTATTATTATTATTATTATTATTATTATTATTATTATTGATTTTTTTTTCTGGTCGCCGTTAATCTGCCACCAACTATCCGGCCTCCAAGGCCGCCGTTGATCGCGATCCATGGTTGTTTCTACCAAGAGTCACTGCAGCAATCACCATCCTTGATTCGTCTTCCTCTGTATCCGGTTTCATTTTCTTGAAATAAGTCTCATATGTAGGCTGACGCTTCTCATCGCGTTCCTCAATGAACTTTTCCAAGCGGGCTGCTTTCTCGGCCAGTTGGGCAATATCAGTGGAATCTTGCACAATTAAACGTTCTTTCAATTTTGGCAACATATTCGCCACTGGACTTGCCAATTTGTTAACGGTGAAATCTTGAAGAGTAGAATCTCTTTTTTATTGATGAACTCGGGGGAAAGATTACAGGAAAAATAGAAAACAAATTACAGGAATTGAAAGAAAACTGTGAAAGAATTGGAAAAATGGAAAGCAGTAAAATGCAGAAAAGCTGTAAAGAAAGTAAAATAAGTAAAGTACGGCTCTCTGAGGAGTGTTGGAGGTGTCCTGCTCTCTGGTGCCACATTGCACTTATATAGGGGGTGGGGAACCTAGGGTTCTCTCGAGCCCATGAACGCTCCACCATGGTTTTCTTCTTTGGTAGTGTCTCGTCCTGATTCGTTTCCTTAGATGGCGCCTCACCCTGATTTGTTTCCTTGGGTGATGCCTCGCCTGATTTGTTTCCTTTTGGTGGTGCCTAATGATGATACCCTACTTGCACGTTGCCCCTCACCACTATCTTCTTTCCTTGTAAGGTGTCCCGCTCTATGGACTTGGAGACGCGTCCTCTTTTCCAGTCCCTCCTCTTTCGGATATATCTTTACGGACCGAGCCGAGCAATTTTAGACCATAAATGGATGGGCCTTAATATACTTTTTTATTGAGTTATCAATTTTTAAGTAATGATCTCTAAAATTAAATAATGTAATTACAACCAGTGAACCAGTCGAATTAATCAAATTGTTTTTTATTCTTTTATTGGCCATAAACAATGTATTTGTATATAAAAATTAAAATTACGTTGCAACCTAGCTAGGCCTAGGGCGCCTAGCCATTTCTAAATCCATTTATTAAAAGAAGGGCAACGTAACCACCGGAACATTGCCCGGGCAAAAACAGAGAACTTGTTTTTTTTTGCTTGACCAAAATCAGAGAACTTGACATAATAGTTGACTTCCAATGTTTTTTGTTTATGGCGTAATTAATTAGTTGACTTTAATTGCATAATAAAATTATTCAATCAAAAAGTAAAGGAATATATGGGAAGTCATGAATTATAGTAATACTAATAGGATATGGTTTAAGGTTAGTTTGAATTGGCTTTTGAAAAAAAAGTAGAAATCAGAAGTGAAAACTAAAAGTAGAAGCAGGTAACTTTTGTGTTTGGATAGAATGTTTGAAAATCAGCTTTTTTTTCAAGAATATGTTTTGATGTGTAAAAGTGAAAAGTACTTTTGCAATAATATAATTACCAAAAAGGACATGCTTTTATATGAGAATAAGATATATTTATATTGTAATTAATATTAAGTATTAGGGCATTTACTAGGTGCTTTTGCTGAAGGACATGCTTTTGCAATAATTTATACTCCCTCCGTCCCGCGAAATGTGACCACTTTCTTTTGGCAACGGTAATTTAGGTAGTGGTTTAGTAGTTAAAGTGGTGTAGACATTTTGTATTTAAGATTCTCTAATTAATTTTAATATTGTTTATTGTTTAACTTTGACTTAATATTATGTAATGATACAATTAGAGAAAAATATTCAAGTGATATCTTGTTAGAATCGTCTAATTGTGTAGTTTCATAATATATATTTTATACAATTTTTATTTGTAACAGTTTTGAAATATTAAGAATTAAAAAAATGCTAGAGACATTGTGTAGAGAAGTAAAAGTGCATTGGAATTTGTGCAAAATAGTAAAAGTTGTAACACCCCCATTTTCCCTAAAGGAAAAGCGGAAGTAAAGCGCGGGAAAAATGGGCGAGTGCTACCGCCACGTATTCCGGGCCATCCGAAATACGCTAAGGTACTTGCAGAAACCAGAGTTGAATGTATATGCTAACCACGTTCCGGACAAGCTAGCATATAATTCGCAAAGAAGCTTATATACTGTGAAAAGTATAAAACAGGCTTAATAAAAATATTTGGTATAGCGTAACCAAACGGAGGACTGCATTCCTCAAAAGCGCGCAATAACAATAATAGAATAAATCCATGGAAGTTTTATGTTAAAAGAGGTTGGCTATGTCGTATTTCAAAAATAATACTGTTAACGCGAAATGCATTGTCTAAAACAGTAGGGCACGATATTTGCATAAATGGGATAAAACCCAAATATTTGTCAATCTTCATAAATAACTTTCTATGCCAAGTAATATATTACTGTCCCAAAGGGGGTTTTAAAATATACATTTTTACGTGAATAATACCACAAACCGTGCCCGTGCAAAAGATGCCTTGCAGATCTCAAAACCTGAAAGGAAACGGTGAAAAGTGTAGAGTCAGTGAAAACAATCGCTGAGTAAGAGACACTTACTCCCGGAGGAGGTTGAGTTGCAGAAATAATTCAAAATGTCAGTTATGGAATAAGGCATGCTTAAACGAGAATAATTTATACATACAGACAATATTAATCAATATCCTGGGAAAAGATAATACAGCAATATGTGTTACCGGAATTTAAGTATCTCAGCCACCGTGATGTGGGTTCCGCTCTAGGGCTCTAGTCCCACATAAAAGTGGGGTCCCTGTTGTCGGACTCAAGTCCCACATACACTCAAGGGTGTGGGGGGACGTAATAAATTTCTCAGGCCCACTATGAGAGAAGACCATAGCGCCGAGCTGGAAGTCCCAGTGGTTCCCGTGTGGCTATTATGTGCACAACAACGTGGGAGTAGGGCAGCTGCGACCCATGACACCTCGCTCATCCCCGTAACAATGCACGCTCAAAAATCCGTAATTTTGAGAATAGTTGTGAAATGTATTAAGCACAGTAAAAACCAGCACACCAATATTCCAAAAAGCAGTAGGGAGCTACAAGCATAAATTTAAAAGTAATAAAATGGTTTTTAAATTATGCTTAAGCTAAATAAATTTAGGGTTACTCCAAAGAGTAAAAATCTACTTACTGTCACCGTATGCTTGGGGATAACAACACAATGCAGGCCTACAGCAGACAACCTTCCTCGAACACACAGCTACTTGTCTAGAAAATATTCTAATATCACTTGGTATTCTACAATAGCATTTTAAAGGAAATATTAACTAAAATCCCCAAATTTAATAAATCTTACCTGGCACACTTCACTGTTTCTATGGATTAGTTACGATAACTTCCATTGGGCTCCTAAAATCTCTTTACGGTGCTAGTAGCGAAAGGGAAAAGAGAAACAAAAGAGAAAATGGAGGGAGCCGCTGATCTTAAGAACAAAACAAGAAAAGAACGTAGGGAAGAAAATATGAGGAGAAGGGCAAGAACAGAGAAAATGAATGATTAAAAGAGAAGAAAAACGTAGGAGAATAAGAAACGATGAAGAAGAAGAATAAGAGGAAGACGCAAAATGAAGTCTGTTGATGATGGGTTGGGGATTTTGGGATAAATGGAGGCGGAAATGGAGGGGTGGCCGGATGGTGGAGGCGCGGTGTGTAATACCCGAGAAATCGACATCGAGAATTAAATCCAAAAATGTAAGAATCGGATTTAATTATCAAAACCGAAATAATTCCGAGAGAGCGGCATTAAATATTTTTCGGAAGATAGCAACTCGAAGAGAGTTATCGGATTATCCAACGATCTCAGATAATTTATATTATGATTTTTAAAATTAAAAATCATAATTATATATATTAAAAAAAATGGAAAAATGCGCAGCAGGAGGCCGCGCGGCGGCGGCGCGTGGGCGCGTCAACCCCGCGTCGGCGGCGGTTCCAATGTTGTACGCAGTTTTTGCTCCAATTTTCGAGATTTTACAATTCCAACCGATCCAAATTCATTTCTCAGACCCTTGGGGGTGTATTGGGACTCCTTTGGACGAATTTAGAAGGATCTAGAACCCTACATAGTAGATTAAGTGGAGTGCATGCACAAGAGTAGATGGGTTGGTGAATGGATAATGTCTAAGGGGAATGTAGGGGGGTTGGAGGGCTGTGATTTCGAGATTGACCATCATAATTTCACTCCCATACTTCCCAGGTTCATAATGGTATTGAATCAAGTCATCAACACTTCCTAATCATCCCATTTCAGTCACCAAAACACCCCCTACTCCCTTACTCCGAAAATCCTATTCTCCTCTTGAGTGTTGGTGAGAGTTGAGGGTTGTTCTTCTTGTTCCTGAGACCTTGGACGTGTTGGAAGGCTTCCATTTGTTCCCTTTCGATTAGATAAGTGTTCTTCTTCAATCCCTTGTCCTTAGATCCATATTCCAGGCCTTAGAATTGAGAAACTCTTCCAACATCTTCATTTTTAGGATCATTCGGGTATAGCAGGTTGTTGTGCGGTTGGGGATCACTTTTGGACGAGTCGAATATGAGGATTTTTGACCTCAATCTGTTGGAAGGTAAATTAATATAGTGCATATCAATTTTTAGGGGTTTTGGTGGAGAATCCATCGAGTTGTTGTTCGATCTCTATACATTGCCAAATCTGTCAATTAGGGTCACTGCTTTCACATCCCCCGTGGGTACGAGTCCCAGAGGTGGGTTGATTCCAAGGGTACGTCCCTAGAATCGTTGTTATGAATTGGAGTCCTTGTGGGTGTAAATTCCAAGGGCATACTGGTGTCCTCGATCAAAATAAACAATGGTAAATTATTTGTGTGGCAAAGTGTATGAGAATTCGGAAAGCTATTTTTTATTCGTCATTCCTTTTAAAATTAAAATCCTATCTTTTATTTCACTCTTCTAAAAACTCTAAAATTTGTTATGCTATATATTAACTTACGCAGTACCTTTTGTACTGATAAATTGTTGTTTTCCATTTTTTTTACAGATTTCGCAGAGTAAGCAATTGCACGTTGGGATGGGATTTTGCAATTAAAATGACTTGTCGCATTTGTTTAATTTTATTTTTCCGCATTAAAACTTTAGACTTGGAAGTTGGTTTTTGGCCGTCTGTTTTGGCCCTTGATTTGCTTCCGCGTTACTTTATTACTCTATGCATGTCGAACTCTGATTTTAACTTCGAGCTTTATTGAATGGTCTTAAATTATTTTAAAGAATTGATACAACTTAGCCTTAGCATCTTTCTAGATAAGCTCGATTTTGATCGCATCTTATTTAGAAAGGTGTGGCGGTAGCGTCCCGGCTTGGGTGATCAAATCCGGGGTGTTACAAAGTGGTATCAGAGCCCGAAATTTTTTTTCAAGCTATTATTTTTCGGCCTACTATAGAGGCCCAAATCATTGAATATTATTTTTAAAGCATTTTCAAATATTACTTCCATGGAGAAGAAATTTTATTTTAAAACCCATGGAAAATATATCTCGAAATTTCGGCAAGTCTCAAATTAAGTATTATTTTTGGGGGAAAATGCATGTGCATTAACATATTTTTTTCTACAAATGTGCCAAACCTCTTAATGTAAAACTTGTATGTTAGATGGACGACTCGAGGTTGCAAGACTCCATCTTGCGCTTACTGTGTTCCATGTCTGATATTACGCACGAGCTGCGTCACATTTGTAGGGATGCCGAAAACGACAGGAATCGTATTAAGTCCTTGGATGAAAAGATTGGGGAATTGACCACAAAAACTAATGAGGTTATTGGACGCCAGACTACACTGGAGGTCGAGTTTGATGACTGTCGTCATCACGTTCACATGCTACAGGGACGGGTTTTCGCATTGGAGGAAGTAGTGATTGGGCTGCAGAATCAGCTCAATCCTGAGCCAGAGATGGAGGAAGAAGAGGAGGAGGATCCGGACGAGCACGTTGACATTGAGGACGAGGAGCCCGTGGAGAACCCTCCACTGCCTCTTGATACCGATGAGGAGATCGAGGCCGACCGCAGGATGCTCGGCTACTCCCCTGATTATCTGCTTTAGGCCATGGCATGCGTTTTCTGTTGGCTGGACCTTTACATTGCTTGTCTTTATTAGTATTTCATTTCCGAACTCTGCGTATTAGTATTACCACATTTTGCTTTTCCTATCGTTACCACATTTTACGTAGTGGTAATCTAGTGCTATATATATCCTTGTTATCAAGTCGTCATTGTTTAATGGAATTTAGTACTTGTTTTTCCCTTTCCCTTTTCCATGTTCTTTCTACTTAGAGCTTATGAGCTAGAATTCTAATCATAGTCAAACGTGACTATTAACTTACACTTAACTGCGTATCTTACCTCTGCGTGCTTGACTATCAGAATTCCGCCAAGAGGAAGACCGAGAATGGAGATTCCAATCAACAAAAATGCTAACATTCCCGCCGGGCCGAATCCGCCTAACCCTGGAGGCCAAGCTAACCCAGCTCCTAATGCTTTAGATGAGCAACTTAGGACGGTCGAGCAGGTCCTCATCGCTTTAGGGAATGCTGAAGTCAATCGAGCACAGGCAGCAGTACCGCCTCCAGCAGCCCGAATAAATTACTTGGCAATGGTAAACCCCTACCAGCCGCCCTATTTTGAAGGACAGGAAGATCCCGCAAAGCTATAAGACTAGATCAGGACATTCGACAAGCTTTTGAACGCCGTCGGATGTCCCGATAATGAGAAAGTGGGGGTGGCGACGTACTACTTAAGTGGGGAAGCAGATGAGTGGTGGCAGAACCACCAAGGAGGGCTAGCTGATGGAGAGCACATCTATTTTTTGGGAAGAATTTAAGGAAATGATGAGGGAGATATTCTATCCCCTTAGCACGAAGGCTGCTAAGTACGAAGAGTTCATCAATCTCCGTCAAGGCACCCAGACAGTATAAGAATACTACGCGAAGTTCAAGGAACTCGTCCGATTTGCTCCAAGACTTGTGCCGACTGATGCTGATAAAGCGCAAAAGTTTGAAATGGGGTTGAACATCAATGTTAGGGAAATTTTGGTGGGAGGACATCATACCACTCTGCAAGCTGTATATGACCGAGCGGTGGCGATCGCCCGGGTGCAGCAGCTGAAGAGAAAGGACCATGGAGAATCGAGCAAGGGCTCGAACAACTTTGATAAGAGGAACCGGAACAACAGCGGAAACAATTTCAGGAAAGGAAATGAGCAAGGGAGGAATGATGGGCAGAGGAGGCCCGAGAACAGAGAACTCAATCAGGGAGGTGATGGGTGATTTTCACTACTCATATTTTACCACAAGCGGATGGTTGTCATCAAGTAATAAAAACCGGTGAATACCGGGTCGAATCCACAGGGAATTTCAGAATATTATTTCATTCCGGAGAAATTTTAATTGTTCTTAAGTTCATTAATTATATTTAATATATTTGAAAAGATTTTGATTAATTCTAATGGTGATTTAATTAAAAATAGTGACATTAAATTTTAAAATAAAGCAAATTAAAATTATATTTAATAAGGATATAAATGGGAGATGCTTGTAATATTTTAAATATTGCCATCTTTATATAAAATAGAAATTGCATATTGATTTAGCATTTTCCAATGTCTAAAAAGATCAATTTCTTAAAATTAATTATTTTATAAAGATTAAAAATATTATAATCTGCCAATAATCAAATTATGCTTAGACATATTTCATGGAAGTTGGTTAAATTATCTAACGTTCTGCAATCATTATTCTAGGCTTAAATTTGAGTCTTTACCAAGCTTACAAATTTTCCTATGGCAATTAAAAGGCACTTTTCATTTCCCAAATCATTGTGCACATGCCAGAATTCATTTATAATGTAATTTATTCCCAATTCCGGTACTAAAATATTAATTCTACTTTTTATCTCCCGATGTAGCAAAGCAGAATTTATAGAATTGAATTCTAACATTTAATTATGCAGAACAGTGTAAATAATTTAACAATTATGGTAAAATAATAGCAAAACATGGTAAACTGGATTTAATTAATGTTATTAAAATGCAGATAAATTAGAATTAATGCCAGATTACTAAAAATAGGGAATTACAGATTTGATCGATCAGTCAGGTTTTTTAACAGATTAATATTCTAAATCACAGATTTGATGAAAACATGAATTCTCGATCAATTTGCAGGCTTCTGACATGCAATCCTAATACAAAGTCTAATCTTATAACAGATTTATCCAGTTTAAGCGATCAGAAATATCAGATTCTTATTCCTAAACACAGAACATCGATCAAAAACATATTAATCAGAATTCCAGATTTCAGAATAATACATCGACATATTATATACTTCCATAAAAGATGAATTCGTACTTCAAAGTGATTCTGAACTCCCGTTCTAGAACACTTCTAACACGAACATTACAGAAATCCGTCTACAAATTAAGAACATGATAGCAGATTACTTTTAAAGGCAAATTCAATTCATATCAAAGCAAGAAAAAGAAAGGCAACACCTAGAATAGGAAGAACACGCCCAGAACAGCGTCCTTGATGCATTCCTCCGGCATGATTTTGTGTTTCCGGCCTTCTTCTCCCATTTGCAGGTGATTCCAGAGTGTTTCTAATCGAGTTTTGCAGTCTGGTTGTCGAAGAAATGAAGAAAACGGTGTTTAAAACCGAGTTCGGGAGGTTAAGAAACTGCTCAACCGCGACGATGGCGCATAAAATGGCGCTCGGAGAGGGTTTTAGGCGCCACCAAGGAGAAATGGCGCATACGCTGATTTTCCAAATTTTCCAAAACGGCGCAAAAAGTGGCGCTCCAAGGTGGTTTCAGGCGCCGCCAAGAAGAAGCGGTGCATTCTGACAATTTCCTAAAATTCGACCTCGGCGCAAAAAGTGGCGCTTGAATGGCTTTTTATGCGCCATCAAGAAGAGCTGGCGCATCCTGAAGCTTTTCCCATCCGAAATTTTCCCAAGTGTTGAAGTGGCGCATAAAATGGCGCTGGAAAGCATTTTTATGCGCCGCCATGCCTATGTGGCGCATTCTGGAGCCTTCCAGTGTTGAAAATTCCGAATTTTGCATCCTTTGACCTCCGAACATCTTCTTTCTTCATTTTAATGTCTGAAACATCATTGCAATGTATTAGAATTGCCAAAGTCTTATTAAAAAGCAATAAATAAGGTAAATTGAACTCAAATAAGCTCAATTTAATCAGTCTTATTAATATTTACACATCACATGAAATGTACACTAAAAAGCAGTAAAATAAGGTCTCATGCATGCAATTTAGGTTCATTTTATCATAATTTAAGCTTATTTAAATGTGGTTTCACAGGGTGCATCAACATCCTCACACTTAAATATTGCTCGTCCCTTGAGCAATGAGATCAATTAGCACATCAACTTGCCAATCAAGATAATAAAGATAAAGTCTTTATAGTTCTGCCAAATCATAGATTTCAACAACAAAATGAGATAAGAGGGTTCAAAGTTTAATGTACTAGAACTAGGCAAATTGGTATGCATCAGCTATTAGAACCAGATATCCAAAGCACTTACAATACAGAAAACAGATTAATTATACCTAGCACTCAATATGGGAAAGCGAATAATGTAAATATGCTTTTCTTTTCCAGTCTTTAAATATGCTCAATCTATGGCTAGGTTTCACTATATTCTCGACACTTTGGCTGAGTTGTAGACGGTTGAATTCCAAAAGCTACTCGTGTCACCGAATATGTGCCAGTCATCCAGTGAAGAGCTTATGAATTTTTATTTGATCACCCTCTTTTTCTCTTTTTTTTTTAATCTTGCTTTCTTTAATTTTTCTTTTCTTTTTGTTTTTGCAAGATATCTTGTTTTTTTTTAACAGGATTCTCACTCTGACTTTATTTTAATTAAGCATTTAAAAAGACTTGGAACGAGCATATTTGTTTATAAATAATGATAACTCTCCACATTTTAAATAACTAGTCTAATTAATCAAATAGTTTTCTGCAAGGCAAATAGAATTGTCATCAATAGCCCAAACAACTTGCATAACAATTTGACAAAGTCTAGGACTTTAAACTAAGAAACCTAACGCTCATTAAATTGTAAAATCGGATTAAAGCAGAACATTTAGACTTATTTGGATTTTCTCCAGATTGGTAATGATGTGATAATCTCCAAACAATAGCACCACTGGGAAAACACAATTTAAATTTAAAATGACTAGACATGCATGTACCATTTTATTTAAAGCATAGAAAATAAGAAAATAAACTAAAATTAAACCAACTCAAGCTCTTACCATATTCTTCATGCAAATTGATAACATAATACATGAAAAGATCACACCTGGAATATGTAGATCCTAGAAATTCTTTCACTGTATTGAATGTCCCCCTTCTGCTTCTCATGGCGTATCCTGCTTCTTTATATATTTATATGGTATTTGCTCATACAAAAGATAATTGTTAGAACACAAGGTAATTTATAGATTCAAGCAATTAAAATTCTATCCTTTATTTATTTAATTCAGATTTTTGCTCTTTTAATTATATATGTTTCAGATTTTTGATTTTTAATTAATTATTTTTATCCATTAAATAAACAAGGACAGATTTAAATAAAATAATAATAATAAAATATTAAATTCCATAAATTTACCAAAAGCAAAATACCACAAATCCTAGCAACTATTACATAAAGAAATTAATTAAATAAGCAAGATAGTACCAAAATAATTCTAACTATTACAATTTAAACCAAAAAGGGAGCAATCCTATCTAATCAAAAATCTAGATTTCTAAGGATCCATCCGAATCACCTACTTCATCTTCCCTAGGAACATCATCATTCCCTGTAGAGCTCGAACTAGTAGTAGGAGGAATATATCGATCACCCAGACTTTCAGACATGAAGAATTCAAGTCTACTAGAAAGTTGTGTAATTTGTGCTCGTGTACTATCCTCCTTCCTCTTCATCTCCTCTCTAAGCTGATGAATCTCATAGGTCGTCCTATTGATTGCAATCTCTGCAGGCTCTACCTTAGTACCAGATGTACTAGGTATATCAGGATGACAAGTGGGTGTCCCACGGAATGTAGTAGGGTAACCAAGCTCTGCACACTTTACTCCAGGCTTATTATAGAAATTCTTGAAGGAGATAGGAGGCTTTGGCTTCACATCATGAGCATAGGCCGTCATATTCACTCCAGCTCTCTCACAAAGTGTCCAGATCAGTGCAGGAAATCCAAGCACAATCCGTGCAGTGTCAGACGCCATTTTATCCAGCTCATATGCTATCATCTCTCCAATATCAATAGGCAGCCCGTTCTTCACACAATACACAAAATAAAGTTCTTCTGCACTCGGTTGTGAAGTGTGCGAAGTAGGAAATACCTTATGCTTGTAGAGCAGGTAGATCTGATAAAGCGGTGCAGCCATTAAAGTAGCTACAACATTCTCCTTCTTCTCTCCTATATAGGCCACCTTCTTTTGAGTTTCAAACATCTCTTTCAAAATTCTTTTCTCCAATTCGGGTCCTCCTTCCTCTTCATGAATAGGGTCATGAAAGTGCTTCTTCTTCGTAGCTGGGCAAGAAACATCCACAGTACCATAAAGTTCATTGATTACTGCGGGACCATATGGCACAGGCACTCCCCTAATCCATGAGGTATAGCGATCATACTGAGCATTGCACAAGAACTGTCTGGTAAGCTCCCAAGAATAAACTCCTTCAGGATGCGCAGCAAATTTCATCCATCCTCGACTCATGAGAGCATCATGAACCGAAAATCGCTCCATGTCAGCTTCAGTGAACCCTTTATCAGGAATAATCCATCTTTCCACCATCTTCTGATAATAAGAATATGCAGTTTGATTGATGAAAATGGCCGGATTAAAAGTATCTCCTGTTAATTCTTCCAGAGGGGTAGTATCATTCTTTCTATTGTGACTCTTCCTCTTGGTTTTAGATTCACGAGGAATTTCTGGTGAGATTTCCTCCGGGGATTCAGCGACATCTTCTTCTTGCTGTGGATCATCCTCCGTTGGTTGAGCAGAATTGAAAGAAGTATCGTAACCATTATATGAGTCGGGAACTACCAGATTGTTCACAAACTCATCTTCAGCTCCCACAGCAGCCGGCTCCAGAATGGGTTCATTAATTTCTGGTGTCTGTGATGGGGCAGGCTCTGTGGCTTTCAATTTCTTTCCACCATTGTTTCTTGGGTTATTCTTTCTCTTTGGTCTCATGGTGGCAGAATTTAGGAAGAAAGGATTGGGATTGGAAAGCTAATTAAACTGGAAGAAGAGAAAAATTGACAGATTTGAGAATGAGAGCATGACCGATCGGTCATGGCTCTTTTAAAGGGGGTGAAATCTTGATTTTGTTGAGATATGGTGGGATTGATTTAATCTAGATCCAAATATACACTAAACATATGATTTGGAGTTAGTATAATGCTATTTAGGATCCCAAAAATCGAATAGATATGATTTGAATATTTTGGATTCGCGAATTTTTGAAAAATTTGCGTCAGTGGCGCAAAAAGTGGCGCAGAAGGTCACTTTTAGGCGCCACACAGCACAAATGGCGCATTTTGAAAATAATATAAATTTAAAAATAAGCCATGGCGCAAAAATTGGCGCAGGAAGGGAGTTTTATGCGCCACCAAGAAGAAGTGGCGCATCCTGAAGCAAACTTGGAAAAATTTTAATTCTGCGGCGCAAAAAGTGGCGCAGAAAGGCAGATTTATGCGCCACCAAGCATGTGTGGCGCATTTTGGAAAAACTTAGAAAAAATTCTAAGTTTTCTGGTGCATAAAATGGCGCTTCAGGGCATTTTTAGGCGCCATCAAGCCTAAATGGCGCATTCTGTGTCAATTCGAGCAGAATGTGTTTTTCCTAAGTTCTTCCCCATGATGTCCAAAATCTCCAAATCACTCAACAATACCAATTTCACTTCATCTACGCCTTAATCTAGTCCAAATAAACTTCATTGATCTTTTTACCAGTTCAGAACAACTCAATTTAGCATGTTATTGGTCAGAGCTACTTTATTGAATTCAAAAACAACAAAAAACCTTAAAATCTATTTAAACACCATCTTATACTCCATAAAATCAAAAGAACATGGATAATAGAAATATCATGTCTAAGATAGCAAAATAACGAAAGAAAAATAGAGTTAAGACAACTGCAATCCAAATGAAAATAACTGAAATGTAGCAAAATAGCAATAGAGTCAAATACACAGGCCTATCAATACATGTCATCTATAATGATCATAAGCCTATCTATCGCTCATCTCTCTCTCAGTCAGTCTGAGTCCTCAGAATCATCATCATCATCATTGTCCCCCACTTCTTCGGACCCATCTCCAGCATCAGCATCCTCAGCATCCTCATCGCCCTCATCGCTACCATCCCCAGACCCAACGTAGTCCTCGTCATCATCGTCCTCAGAAGGCGTCTGAGGAGCGACATACCGCTGTCCTAAGCTCTGGGACATAAAAAACTCCAGTCTGGCTGCATGGTAAGCTTGGACTCGGGCATTCTTTTTAATCTGATCGCTCAAAAAGTTTTGTCTCTGAGCTACCAACCTCATTCGCTCATCCATAGTGTTCATCCAATTTTGCCGGTTGGTCATCATCGTCTGCTGATCAATCCTCAATGCCCTAGCCCAATCCGGCTCTCCCGGATACTGCTGATGTGACTGCTGCGACTGCTGTGGCTGAGCTCTGCCACGTCCTCTACCTCTGCCTCTACCACCTCGTGTACCCCGAGTGGATTGCGAAGGAGCCTCAGAATGCTCCTGGCTAGCATGTGAAGGTGCAGGTGGTGGTGACTGCCTGGGTAACTCTCTCGGGAGTATCATCGGCTTGCATCTAATCCCAGGCAGCTTGAAGTTCCCCTTCCCAAAGGGAATAGGGGGCCTCATCCTCTAGTCTCTATCAAATTGCCCCATATCCACTCCTGCCTGTGCACACAGCTGCCATATCAAGCTGGGAAACATGAGAGCTGATCTCTTAGACACCCCCGGTGTCTGTCTCAACTCAAGTGATATGAGCTCTCCCATGTTGACCGGGCTTCCCACCTTGATGCAGTATGGGACGTACATATCCAAGGCAGTAGGTCCAGAGGTGTGAGTCGAAGGACTCAATCTAGATCTGTAGAACATAAGCAGCTGATACATGGGTGCATCCATATCAGGCCCATGTAGCCTACTCATGTCATCGTCATCATATGTGAGGACATCCTCCTGCCCCTCAAACATCGACATCAAGACCAGCTTCTTGATCTCCTCCCTATCATCAGCCCTCATAACCGGCTCCCAAAAGTCTCTACCATAAGGCACATCCACTACTCCGAAAAATTGGTTGATGTGTTGAGGAGTGATGGGTACTCTAACCCCGAAAATCCAAGAATCCTCCTCCTCAGCGTTGGCCAGAAACAGCCTAGTCAACTCCCATGAATATGTTCCGGCTGGATGTCTGACAAATCTCTCCCAGCCTCTGGATCTAATAGCATCACGGAGTAGGGGGTGCTGCAGATCTCTGTCTGAAAATCCTCTATCGGCAATAATGCTCTTCTTGTGAAACCTCTTGTATAACTCGTAGGCTCTGGCACTCCTAAACACAGTGGCATCAAATATGCCCGGACTGACATAATGCAACTCGGGGACATAGGCTCTCGGATCCTGCTTTTTCGGTCCTCCCCTATCCTCCTGCTCCTCCTGATCAACTTCCTCCTCATCTTCCTCTCCTCCTACAGCCTCAGGGACAGGCTCCTGTATGACTAGTGCTGCAGATCTCCCTCTCCTAGGTCGAGAGGAAGTGGAACTGGTAACAGGTGCCTTCCCCCGAGAGGCTCTAGAGGGGGCCTGTGAATGATCAGACGTCTCAGGCTGAATGGTCTGATCGGGTTGGTCAGGCTGATCAGGCTGATTGACCTCCTGATGGTCATCAGCTGGTACTGTGGTATGTCTAGAAGATGCACCACTCCTGGACTTGTTCCTCCTAAAATAGGAGAGAAGTCCCTTGGACTTGGAAGCACCACCTGATCCCTGTGGATGATCCATCTGTACCGAATTTTTAGTGCGGAGTCTGCGATTTTAAAAAATATGCTCATCAGGAATAGGAGTAGGAACGCTATCTGGTGACTGTGGATCATAAATCCCCAATCTCCCCTCGGGCATGGGTATATACCTATAACCCGATTTCTTAGGAAGATTTGGAGGATTATACATTATTTCAGTACCTGGTTGTACAAAAACTCCGGGTTAGTATCATATATATGCATTGCCTCCCATCCTCACACTTAAGTTTAAACCAAGGGTTTAACTTAAGTGTCAAGTACAAAGCAAACATATACATCAACCTAGAATGTGGGATTTAAATAACTCAATGACCAAGATGTTGCATTTTAAAAATTATGAATCCTAAACTTTGTTTAAACATAACACCAATTTTATTTTAAAGTTTAAAATTCATGTTCAACATGCCTTTTTAATAAAAACTCCCTACTTTATTTTAAATTTCAACTTTAAAAACTAAAACAACCTAAGCTATCAAACTAATGTATTACAAATGGTTTAAATTAATATTTAAATCCATTTCAATTTATTCATATGATAGATTAACCTATTTAAATTAACTAAGTTACAAATAAGAGAGCTTTTATCAAAACATGATTTAATTAAGTCACATTATGAAGAACATGGAATTTTTGATAAGAAAACAACTTGATATTTTTAATATAACTAAAAAGACATATTCTAGTAATGTTTCATCCATTTAATTAACCAAAAATGCCATTTTAATCAAATTAAAAATAATTTTCAGATTTAAAATTTTCAAAAATTCCAACTTTTAATGTTGATTCAAAGATTTCACATTATGCATTCAAACCATGTTCAACAACACTTGTTCATGCTAAACTAGAATTTAGACAATCAAAATCAAAATTTATCCCACATTCTACAAAAACCCAAAATTCAAGTAACAATACCAATACCAAAATTAATGCATTCCAAAGCACTAGAATATGATAACAATTGAATTAGGATAGCCATTCTTACCTAGATTGAAGGATTTGAACACTTTGAAGAGGAATCCCCAAAATTGGAAAACTAGGGTTCTTGAACCCTAATTTGATTGAACAAACAAAATTGGGGTTTTTGGAATGAGAATTGACAATGTAGGTGAGAATTGATAGGAAGAAACAAGAATTGGAAGAATTCTTACCAAAGTGGCGCGGATTGTGTCGCTTGGAAGGGAGAATGGCGCTCGGTTGAAGAAGAACAGAGGGAAGGAGAGGCTCGGTCGAGTTTTGTAAAAATGAGGAGAAAAGAGATTTTTGGAGTTTAAATCCCGATTGGACCGGGTCAGGATCCTTCAACCCGCTAATCGGCGCCAAAAATGGCGCATAAGGCCTGATTTATGCGCCGCGAAGAAGAAGTGGCGCATTCCGTGATCGAAAAAATTTCCAAGTCTGAGGGTGGCGCCGAAAGTGGCGCTCCGGAGTGATTTTATGCGCCACTCAGTACAAGTGGCGCATAACCTGACTTCAAAAGTTTCCAGGATACAAAATGGCGCATTTTATGGCGCTAGGGAGCAGTTTTATGCGCCACCATGAAGGTGTGGCGCATAAACTGAGTATGTGGCACTCGAGTTTCAGCTCAAACTTCACCAAAATGATAGTCAATACACTCCCTAAGGTTAGCAAGTCAGATTTAGCCTAAATAGGTTCCTCAAATCATTCCGGATCATGATTCTCTTCAATTAAATCAATTAGTCCATATAGATCCTCCTCCTTAACTCATCACCGAGTCAAAAATGCACAATTCAAGATCAATCCTCCAAGCACACATGAATCCATCATTTCTCAACATTTTGCTACTTGTTATAATTCATAGGCAATGTCCCACTCAATTTATTGAATACATGCGAATGACATAGCATAAAATTTAAACATCATAATTAAAATAAAATCACGACTTAAATTAATAAAAGCAGTAAAACAACTAAAAGCACATTAACAATCAAATGCACAATATTTTTGTCTTTTTCTGCCATTTTATAATTTTTATTGGTTTTTATAAATTTTAATAAAACAAAACTCAACATAATTAAACATGCAATGCACTTATTTCAATAAGCAGATTTAAACAACCAAAGGCTTAACATTAATTTGTTCGATGAATTTAACTTCATCTCCAAAATAATGTTTAAGTCTTTGACCATTTACAGTGAATTCTCTTTCATCATCAGCTCTTAAAACTACTGCACCATTATCCAGCACTTTAACAATCCTAAAAGGCCCTGACTATTTAGTTTTCAATTTACCAGGAAAGAGTTTAAATCTAGAATTATATAAAAGCACTAATTGACCAGCTTCAAACACCTTAGGCCTAAGCATTTTATCATGATAAAGCTTTGTTCTTTCTTTATAAATTAAAGCATTGTCATAAGCATGACGCCTTATTTCTTCTAACTCATTAAGATCTATCTTCCTTTTCTCTTGAGCTTCCTTAAATTCAAAATTTAATTTCTTCATAGCCCAAAGTGACTTAAACTCAAGTTCAAAAGGTAAGTGACAAGCTTTACCATAAACTAATTTAAAAGAAGTCATACCTATAGGTGTTTTAAAAGCTGTCCTATAAGCCCATAATGCTTCATCTAACTTAAAAGCCCAATCTTTTCTAGATTTTCCTACCGTGGCTTCCAAAATCTTTTTAATCTCACGATTAGTGACTTCTACCTGACCATTAGCTTGAGGATGATAGGGTGTTGTTATCCTATGATGAACATGAAATCTAGATAACAATTGATTAACAGCCCTATTAACAAAATGAGATCCACCATCACTAATGATTGCTTTAGGCACACCAAAACGAGTAAAAATTTGCTTTTTCAGAAATTTAATCACTTGTTTAGCATCATTTAGAGCACATGATTCAGCTTCTACCCATTTTGAAACATACTCAACAGCAACAAGAATATACAATTTCCCATTAGATGGTGGAAATGGACCCATGAAATCAATTCCCCACAAATCAAACAACTCAACAGGCATAATTCCTTTTAATGGCATTTCATCTCTTTTAGTGATATTACCAGCCCTTTGACATACATCACATTTTAACACAAATGATCTAGCATTACGATAAATATTAGGCCAATATAAACCACCTTCGAGTACCTTATGAGCTGTCATATTCGGTCCAACATGTCCTCCTCCAAGTCCTTCGTGGCAAGCCTTTAATACTTTCTCAAAATCTTCATCAGGGATGCATCTCCTTACAATTTGATCTGAACAGAGTCTAAACAAATAAGGTTCATCCCAAATAAAATATCTAGCATCAGTTTTAAACTTTTGTTTCTGGCTATGCCATTTTAAATGATCAGGAATTACACCACATGCCAAATAATTCACAAAATCGGCAAACCACGGATCAGAGGAAGTATTATTAATTAAATACAAATTTTCATCAGGAAATGAATCATTAATTAATCTTTCTTCCCCTTTTTCATGCTCAAGTCTAGATAAATGATCAGCTACAGGATTCTCATCTCCTTTTCTATCTCTAATTTCCAAGTCAAATTCCTGTAACAATAATACCCATCTAATTAACCGCGGTTTGGCATCTTTCTTTGCAAACAGATATTTAATAGCAGCATGATCAGTGTAAACTACAGTTTTTGAGCCTATCAGATATGGCCTAAACTTTTCACATGCATAAACAACAGATAAAAGTTCCTTTTCAGTGGTGGCATAATTTTTCTGTGCAGTATTTAAGGCCTGACTAGCATAATAAATAACATGAAGTTTCTTATCTTTTCGTTGACCCAATACTGCTCCAACAGCGAAGTCACTAGCATCGCTCATGATCTCGAATGGCAAACTCCAGTCAGGTGGCTGAATAATTGGTGCTGTCACCAATGCTTCCTTGATCCTATTGAACGCCTCAATACACTCATTAGTAAAATCAAACTCAACATCTTTACATAGCAGCTTAAACAGAGGCAATGCAATTTTTGAAAAATCTTTTATGAACCTTCGATAAAATCCAGCATGACCCAGAAAACTTCTCAGAGTTTTTAAATTATTAGGAGGTGGAATTTTTGCAATCACTTCTACTTTAGCCCTATCAACTTCAATGCCATTTTTAGAAATCCTATGTCCTAAGACAATACCTTCATTAACCATAAAATGATATTTTTCCCAATTAAGAACTAAATTTGACTCTTCACATCTAATCAAGACTTTTTCCAAGTTAATTAAGCATTTTTCAAAATCAGACCCAAATACAGAAAAATCATCCATAAATACCTCAATGCATGTCTCAATTAAATCAGAAAATATAGACATCATGCATCTCTGAAATGTAGCTGGAGTATTACACAAACCAAATGGCATTCTCCTATATGCAAATGTACCGTAAGGACATGTAAAAGTAGTTTTATCTTGATCCTCAGGTGCAATTGGAACTTGATTATAACCAGAATAGCCATCTAAAAAGCAATAAAACTCATGACCAGCTAAACGTTCTAGCATTTGATCAATAAAAGGCAGTGGGAAATGATCTTTCCTAGTCTTATCATTCAATCTCCTATAATCAATGCATACACGCCATCCAGTAGTAGGTCTAGTAGGTACTAATTCACCATTTTCATTTCTAATCACAGTCATACCTCCCTTTTTAGGCACTACTTGAACTGGACTCACCCACTGACTATCAGAAATAGGATAGATAATACCTGCATCGAGTAGTTTAATAACCTCTGATCTTACAGCTTCTTGTAGATGTGGATTCAATCTCCTCTGGGGCTGTCTCACTGGCTTGTCATCCTCCTCCATATAAATACGATGTGTACACAATGCTGGACTCAGTCCCTTGATGTCAGCTATCGTCCACCCTATTGCTCTAACATGCTTACTCAACACTTGGGTTAATGCAGTCAATTGATCATCATTTAATTTATTACTTGCAATAACAGGTAAAGTATCATTCTTACCAAGAAAAACATACCTCAAGTGTGACGGCAGCTCCTTCAATGTCAATGTAGGTGGCTTTTCAACAGACGAGACTAACTTGGACTCTTCTATTGCACATGTTACTTGCATAGGTAATCCTCCCTCACACTTATTCTTAGCTAAGTCCTCACAACTCTCCACTAACTGCTCAAATTTCCTATAGGGATCATGCCTAGCAAAGAACTCTCTCTCAATCACCTCATCCTCCTGATAGATAGCTGTGACTCTATTACACGGGTAGGTGTCAGAACTAGCGTGTTGTGTTTTAGTTGTCTTAGAAATGTCAAACGACACTTGTTCATTACCTACTTTAAGTGTAATTTTACCATCATCCATATCAACCATAGCCCTACCAGTTTGCAAAAATGGTCTACCTAAAATCAGAGGAATATCAATGTCTTTTTCCATATCTAGAACAACAAAGTCAACAGGGAAAATGAAGCTCTCTACTTGAACAAGAACATCTTCTACAATGCCTAAAGGAGTCCTAATGGATCTATCAGCAAGCTGTAGCTGCATCCTAGTAGGCTTCACAACTCCTACTCCTAGTTCTCTAAAGACATGTAGAGGCATCAGATTAATACTAGACCCAAGATCACACAAAGCTTTGTTGAATTCTTTAGTGCCAATAATGCACGGAATAGTATAACTCCCAGGATCTTTTTGTTTAATAGGTTGCCTTCTTTGTAAAATTGCACTGCATTCCCCTGTCAGTGTCACTTTCTCTTCATCATCGACACTCCTCTTTTTTGATAGAATTTCTTTTAAAAACTTAGCATACACAGGCATTTGTGCAATAGCATCAGAGAAAGGAATATCAATTCTTAAATTTTTAAAGACTTCTAAAAATTTAGCATAGTCTTTATCTTCCTTAGCCCTCTTAAGACGCTGTGGATATGGAATAGGTGGCTGATATGGCTTGACTGAGACAGCAGACTTTCCTTTATCCTTATCTTGTTCAACTCTAAGTTTCTCACTCTCCTTAGGCTCATCAGTGCTTTTATGCTGACTTTCTTTTTCTGTATCCTCATTTTGATCATCTATAGCATCAGCTAAAACCTCTGGATCATCTAAGGAAGGGTAAGGATTAGGTAATTCCTTTTTGTTTCTTAAAGTGATTGCTTTCCATTGCTCTTTTCGATTAGGATCAGGCATGCTTGGTAGTGTTCCTTGCTGTCTATTTGAAGTGTCCCTAGCAATTTGACCAACTTGCACTTCTAAATTTCTCATTGAGGCTTGCATTTGCTGAATTGTTTGTTGTTGAGACACGATTGTGCTCATTAACTCTTTTAAATTAACCTCATCACTTACTTGATTCTGTTGCAGCTGTTGTTGAGGTTGAAAGTTCCTAGGCTGTTGGTTAGGGTAAAAAGGTTGATTCTGATTTCTGTTTTGATTATAGTTTTGGTTTTGATTTTGGTTTTGAAAATTCTGGTTTTGATTTGGATTTTGATTTGGGTAATTTTGATTTTGGTTTTGTGGATAAGGTTGACGGTTGTTTTGTGGATAGGTGTTTTGTTGAAATTGAGAACTCTAATTTGGATAGAAGTTTTGATTTTGAGGACGGTTTTGGTTGTAGTTTTGCTGCCTATTTCCCATGTAGTTCACATCTTCCACTTGCTCCTCAGTCCCCTCACACTGCATAGTCTCTTGAAGTCCTTGATCAAGCAAGTGACAAGCTGATGACTCGTGAGGTCCATGACAAATACCGCATCTCACAATTTTAGCTTGACCTTTCTTAAGTGTAGAAACTTCCCTCATCAAAGCATCTAACTTAGAATCTATAGCAACTGCCTTTTCTACCTCATAGATTCCCCCTTTTGTTTTATTTCTAGCATTTTTCTTACCAGGAAATTTTTTCATATTAGAAATCATTTTCTCTATGATTTCCTTAGCTCTAGAGGGCCCTATAGACAGAAACGAATCTCCAGCTGCCGCATCCAACAAGTTCCTCCAATGATCAATCAACCCATTGTAGAAGAAATGCATCTGCTGCCAATCTTCAAAGCCATGATTCGGGCATCTCGCCAATAAAGTGTTATATCTATCCCATGCTTCAAGTAAAGTTTCACCCTCATCTTGCACAAATTCTTTGATTTTTTCTTGCAATTCAATAACCTTAGATGGTGGGAAGAATTGTTCTAAGAAAGCCTCTAACATTTTATCCCAAGTAGTGACATCCCTTAATTGAAGTGAGTTGTACCAAGTTTTAGCTTTATCTCTGAGTGAAAACGAAAACAATCTCAACTTAATTTCGTCACTAGTAACACCATTTATTTTCACTGTGTCACAATAGTCCAGAAAGTTCCTTATGTGTTCTACAGCATCATTCGTAGGTGCTCTATTATATTGATTAGCTTGAACCATTGTGATTAGTGCAGGCTGAAGGGTAAAGCTTAAAGCATCTACATCAGGCCTAGGAGTTCTATTAAGCAGATTTCCACTAGTTCCTTGTAAGTGTTCTTCAATGGTCATTTCAGCTTGATCATCGTGCTCCAAATCGCCACCGTTACCTCCATTATTACCCTGATTATCATTATTATTCGCTGCCATGTTTAACCTATTGAACTGAGCAACTAATTGATTAGTTTGAATTGTTGAAACTCCAGTCGTTGTAGAATAGTCTTCTTCATCAGAGGATGAATTAATTAAAATTTCCAACTGAACTGGTCTCCTACGTTTTCCTAATCTAATAGCTCTAAGAGTACGCTCAATTTCAGGATCATAAGCTATTTCTGCTTGTTTGCTTCGCACTGCAAGTATTAAATAAAATAAAATAAAATAAGTAACAGTTAAATTAATATTTAACTTAATAGATCTAAGTTAATAAACTAAAAACAATTAAAAATTCATAACAAATTCCCCGGCAACGGCGCCAAAAACTTGATGGGTGATTTTCACTACTCATATTTTACCACAAGCGGATGGTTGTCATCAAGTAATAAAAACCGGTGAATACCGGGTCGAATCCACAGGGAATTTCAGAATATTATTTCATTCCGGAGAAATTTTAATTGTTCTTAAGTTCATTAATTATATTTAATATATTTGAAAAGATTTTGATTAATTCTAATGGTGATTTAATTAAAAATAGTGACATTAAATTTTAAAATAAAGCAAATTAAAATTATATTTAATAAGGATATAAATGGGAGATGCTTGTAATATTTTAAATATTGCCATCTTTATATAAAATAGAAATTGCATATTGATTTAGCATTTTCCAATGTCTAAAAAGATCAATTTCTTAAAATTAATTATTTTATAAAGATTAAAAATATTATAATCTGCCAATAATCAAATTATGCTTAGACAGATTTCATGGAAGTTGGTTAAATTATCTAACGTTGTGCAATCATTATTCTAGGCTTAAATTTGAGTCTTTCCCAAGCTTACAAATTTTCCTATAGCAATTAAAAGGCACTTTTCATTTTCCAAATCATTGTGCACATGCCAGAATTCATTTATAATGTAATTTATTCCCAATTCCGGTACTAAAATATTAATTCTACTTTTTATCTCCCGATTTAGCAAAGCAGAATTTATAGAATTGAATTCTAACATTTAATTATGCAGAACAGTGTAAATAATTTAACAATTATGATAAAATAATAGCAAAACATGGTAAACTGGATTTAATTAATGTTATTAAAATGCAGATAAATTAGAATTAATGCCAGATTACTAAAAATAGGGAATTACAGATTTGATCGATCAGTCAGGTTTTTAACAGATTAATATTCTAAATCACATATTTGATGAAAACATGAATTCTCGATCAATTTGCAGGCTTCTGACATGCAATCCTAATACAAAGTCTAATCTTATAACAGATTTATCCAGTTTAAGCGATCAGAAATATCAGATTCTTATCCCTAAACACAGAACATCGATCAAAAACATACTAATCAGAATTCCAGATTTCAGAATAATACATCGACATATTATATACTTCCATAAAAAATGAATTCGTACTTCAAAGTGATTCTGAACTCCCGTTCTAGAACACTTCTAACACGAACATTACAGAAATCCATCTACAAATTAAGAACATGATAGCAGATTACTTTTAAAGGCAAATTCAATTCATTACAAAGCAAGAAAAAGAAAGGCAACACCTAGAATAGGAAGAACACGCCCAGAACAGCGTCCTTGATGCATTCCTCCGGCATGATTTTGTGTTTCCGGCCTTCTTCTCCCATTTGCAGGTGATTCCAGAGTGTTTCTAATCGAGTTTTGCAGTCTGGTTGTCGAAGAAATGAAGAAAACGGTGTTTAAAACCGAGTTCGGGAGGTTAAGAAACTGCTCAACCGCGACGATGGCGCATAAAATGGCGCTCGGAGAGGGTTTTAGGCGCCACCAAGGAGAAATGGCGCATACGCTGATTTTCCAAATTTTCCAAAACGGCGCAAAAAGTGGCGCTCCAAGGTGGTTTCAGGCGCCGCCAAGAAGAAGCGGTGCATTCTGACAATTTCCTAAAATTCGACCTCGGCGCAAAAAGTGGCGCTTGAATGGCTTTTTATGCGCCATCAAGAAGAGCTGGCGCATCCTGAAGCTTTTCCCATCCGAAATTTTCCCAAGTGTTGAAGTGGCGCATAAAATGGCGCTGGAAAGCATTTTTATGCGCCGCCATGCCTACGTGGCGCATTCTGGAGCCTTCCAGTGTTGAAAATTCCGAATTTTGCATCCTTTGACCTCCGAACATCTTCTTTCTTCATTTTAATGTCTGAAACATCATTGCAATGTATTAGAATTGCCAAAGTCTTATTAAAAAGCAATAAACAAGGTAAATTGAACTCAAATAAGCTCAATTTAATCAGTCTTATTAATATTTACACATCACATGAAATGTACACTAAAAAGCAGTAAAATAAGGTCTCATGCATGCAATTTAGGTTCATTTTATCATAATTTAAGCTTATTTAAATGTGGTTTCACAGGGTGCATCAGAGGCGACGGAAACAGAAGGCCGGATAACCAAGAAGCATTCATACCTAGGTGCCAGCGGTGCAATATTCCGCACTTGGTGCGTGAATGCCCAAAACCGTGGCATTGTTACCGATGTGGCCGAGAGGGCCATATGAACAAGGAGTGCTGGACAAGAGAGGACCGCATCGATAAGAGGCCGGATCTGTTGATCCGTCTTCAGGGGAACAGGCCAGCTGGGCCGAACAAGCAGAACAACCAAGGTCAGAGGTTCCCTCAGGCACAGAGGCCACCTCAAAATCAAAACCACCAAGGCAACCAAGGTGGTGCGATGGGACACTTGAACGTGATCAACCAAGCAGATTTGGCCGCTCAAGGCGATCTGATCGGAGGTACGTTTACTGCTTTAAGCGTACCTGTCAAAGTCTTATTTGACTCAGGAGCGAGTTGCTCTTTGATTTCCACGAGAATTCTATCTGCGTTAGATCTACCTGTGCCGAATAACATTAACTTAGGAATCCAATTACCATCGGGTAAGGTGGTATCGTGCTCCAAACGATACGATGGGATCCCTCTAGTAATAAAAAACACCGAATTCTTCGCGAATCTCATAGAATTTGACCTTAAGGACTTCGATATCATCTTGGGAATGGACTGGTTGACTCAATACAAGGCTGTCATTGAGTCCCAAAAGCAGAAGATCTCTTTGGCGAAGAGTCGTGGAAAGAAGGTCATTTACTACATGCAGCCTCAACAGAAGAGTGCCAAAGTGGTGAATGCTATGAAATTTTGCAGTCTCATGCAAAAAGGATATCAACTGTACGCATGTTACGTGCATAATCTGGAAGATGAAGAGAGCAAGATCGACAGTATTCCAGTCGTGAATGAATATCCTGACGTCTTTCCTGAAGATATCACAGGAATGCCACCTGAGCGTGAAGTTGAGTTCACAATCGATTTGGTACCTGGAATCGAGCCAGTATCGAAGGCACCATATCGTATGGCCCCTGCTGAAATTGAGGAGCTGAAGGAACAACTCGAGGAGTTGTTATCAAAGGGTTACATTCGACCGAGCACATCACCATGGGGAGCACCAGTCCTGTTCGTCAAGAAGAAGGACGGCGGACTTCGACTGTGCATAGACTACAGAGGTCTTAATCAAGTGATGATTAAAAATAAATACCCGCTGCCTAGGATCGAAGATCTCTTCGATCAGCTAAAAGGAGTGTCGGTATTCTCAAAAGTTGATCTGAGATCGGGATACCATCAACTGCATATCGCCGAGAAGGACATACCGAAGATAGCATTTCGCACGAGATATGGGCACTACGAATTCACCGTAATGTCCTTTGGCCTCACAAATGCTCTCGCAGTATTCATGAATCTCATGAATAGTGTATTCCGAGAGTTACTAGATTCATGTGTTGTCGTATTCATCGATGACATTCTAGTTTACTCAAGGAATGAGGAGGAGCATGCAAGACATCCGCAGCAAGTCCTTGGGACATTGAGAAAGAACCAATTATACGCGAAGCTGTCGAAGTGCGAATTTTGGATGAAGGAAATTGCGTTTTTAGGACACATAGTATCGGCTAAAGGAGTGTCGGTTGATCCGGCAAAAATATCTGCAGTGATTGATTGGTCAGCGCCAACTAGTCAGACAGAGATAAGAAGCTTTCTTGGATTAGCCGGATACTACAGAAGGTTTGTGAAGGATTTTTCGAAGATTGCAAGACCGATGACCCAACTACTGAAGAAAGGGTTAAAGTTCGAATGGACAGCCGATTGTGAGACGTCGTTCCAGGAACTCAAGAAGAGACTCACAACAGCACCGGTCTTAGCACTGCCGTCAGAGACGGAAGATTTTGAAGTGTACAGCGACGCTTCAAAAGAAGGTCTGGGTTGCGTGCTTATGCAAAACCAAAGGGTTATCGCTTATGCATCGCGGCAACTCAAGCCACACGAGGAGAACTATCCGACGCATGATCTAGAATTGGCTGTTGTGGTGTTCGCTCTCAAGATCTGGCGACACTACCTATATGGACGAACATGTCGGATGTTCACGGACCATAAGAGCCTCAAGTATATATTTACTCAAAAGGAGTTAAATATGAGACAGAGGAGATTGCTCGAGCTGATCAAGGACTGTGACTTGGACATAGCCTACCATGAGGGCAAGGCGAACGTCGTGGCAGATGCATTAAGTCGCAAAACGAGGCATATGCCAAACACTCTCATTTTACCCTCGGAACTGTATATGGACTTGGCGAAGTTGGAAACCGAACTAGTCCATTATGGAACCATGGTAGAAAGGGTGAATGCCATAGTTATTGAACCTACCGTGTTCGAAGAAATTCAAATAGCTCAATCAGACGATGAGAACCTTCAGAGGATCAAGGAGAAAATTGGTGAAGGTAAAGAGGTGGGATTCACGATACACGATGACGGGAATATCCGCTTTAAGGGAAGATGGTGTGTTCCTCACAAGTGCGAGGACTTGAAGCGGAAGTTGATGGAAGAAGGTCACAATACACCTTATTCAGTGCACCCATGAGGTGATAAGCTGTATAAGGATCTGAAGAAAATTTATTGGTGGCCGCGAATGAAACAAGATGTTGCCGATTTTGTGGCTAAATGCCTCATTTGCCAGAAGGTGAAGGCAGTACGGCAAAAGCCATTGGGGTTGGTGAAGCCATTGGAGATCCCAAATTGAAAGTGGGACAGCATCTCCATGGATTTCGTCTCAGGGTTACCAAGATCTTCCAGGGGCATAAACAAAATTTGGGTAATAGTTTATCAGTTAACGAACACCGCCATCTTTATAGCAATGAAGGACAATTGGTTGATGGATCAACTAGGCAAGGCGTACATCGAGAATGTGGTGAGAAGGCATGGAGTGCCACACGACATCATATCAGACCGAGACAACAGGTTTGTCTCGAATTTATGGACCAAATTGCAAGAAGCCTTGGGAACTCAAATTAAGATGAGCACGGCTTTTCATCCAATAACGGACGGTCACACTGAGCGAACAATTCAAACGCTCGAGGATATGCTTAGAGCGTGTGTACTGGAATTCAAGGGAAGTTGGGAAAACCACTTACCGCTAATTGAATTCTCATATAACAACAATTACCATGCTAGTATTGGCATGGCACCGTTTGAAGCTCTTTACGGACACAAGTGCCACAGTCCATTATGCTGGGCAAAGGATGATAATTCCGTGGTTGTTGGACCTCAGCTCATTGAAGACATGGGCAAACAAATCAAGGTCGTTCAACAAAAGATGAAGGCCGCGCAAGACAAGCAAAAGAGCTATGCCGACACGAGACGACAAGAGCTGGAATTCCAAGTGGGAGACAAGGTTATGCTAAAAGTATCACCAATGAAGGGGGTGATGAGATTTGGCAAACGAGAAAAGCTGAGTCCTCGTTATATCGGTCCATACGAGATTTTAGACCGTGTGGGTACCTTGGCATATCGCTTGGCTCTTCCACCGGAATTGTCGTGAGTGCACAATGTGTTTCACGTTTCTCAATTGAAGAGATATGTGCACGATCCAACTCACGTCTTACAACCCGATGTGATCGAACTGGATGACGATCTGACATATGATGAGTATCCGATCGAGGTACTTGATGTCAAAGAAAGGGTCACGAGGAACAAGACCGTGAGAATGGTGAAGATTCTATGGTCCAATCATGGCACTGAGGAAGTGACGTGGGAATTGGAAGTGGATATGAAGCAGAGATATCCCAACATTTTTCAAAGCGACTCAGGAGCAGTTATGGGGGCATAACTGCAGTCCTAAGGGGGAGAGGATGTGAAACCCTGCACAGAGACGTCGCGTACCGAGGTAAGAATTTAAATTTCAAGCCTCAATAAATTTCTGGGTGCCAATTTTCTGCATCGTTATTTTGTTCCGAAGTGCGACCCAACTTCGAGGACGAAGTTGATTTCTAAGGAGGGTAGACTGTAATACCCGAGAAATCGACATCGAGAATTAAATCCAAAAATGTAAGAATTGGATTTAATTATCAAAACCGAAATAATTCCGAGATAGCGGAATTAAATATTTTTCGGAAGATAGCAACTCGAAGAGAGTTATCGAATTATCCAACGACCTCGGATAATTCGTATTATGATTTTTAAAATTAAAAATCATAATTTTATATATAAAAAAAGGAAAAAAAATGGAAAAAACGCGCAGCAGGAGGCCGCGCGGCGGCGGCGCGTGGGCGCGTCAACCCCGCGTCGGCGGCGGCAGGCGGCGGTTCTAAGCGTTGTACGCAGTTTTTGCTCCAATTTTCAAGATTTTACAATTCCAACCGATCCAAATTCATTTGTCAGACCCTTGGGGGTGTATTGGGACTCCTTTGGACGAATTTAGAAGGATCTAGAACCCTACATAGTAGATTAAGTGGAGTGCATGCACAATAGTAGATGGGTTGGTGAATGGATAATGTCTAAGGGGAATGTGGGGGGGTTGGAGGGCTGTGATTTCAAGATTGACCATCATAATTTCACTCCCATACTTCCCAGGTTCATAATAGTATTGAATCAAGTCATCAACACTTCCTAATCATCCCATTTCAGTCACCAAATCACCCCCCACTCCCTTACTCCGAAAATCCTATTCTCCTCTTGAGTGTTGGTGAGAGTTGAGGGTTGTTCTTCTTGTTTCTGAGACCTTGGACGAGTTGGAAGGCTTCCATCTGTTCTCCTTCGATTAGGTAAGTGTTCTTCTTCAATCCCTTGTCCTTAGATCCATATTCCAGGCCTTAGAATTAAGAAACTCCTCCAACATCTTCATTTTTAGGATCATTCGGGTATAGCAGGTTGTTGTGCGGTTGGGGATCGCTTTTGGACGAGTCGAATACGAGTATTTTTTTATCTCAATCTGTTGGAAGGTAAGTTAGTATGGTGCATATCAATTTTTAGGGGTTTTGGTGAAGAATCCATCAATTTGTTGTTCGATCTCTATCCATCGCCAAATCTGTCAATTAGGGTCACTGCTTTCACATCCCTCGTGGGTACGAGTCACAGAGGTGGGTTGATTCCAAAGGTACGTCCCTAGAATCGTTGTTATGAATTGGAGTCCTTGTGGGTGTAAATCTCAAGGGCATACTGGTGTCCTCGATCAAAATAAACAATGGTAAATTATTTGTGTGGCAAAGTGTATGAGAATTCGGAAAGCTATTTTTTATTCGTCATTCCTTTTAAAATTAAAATCCTATCTTTTATTTCACTCTTCTAAAAACTCTAAAATTCGTTATGCTATATATTAACTTACGCAGTACCTTTTGTACTGATAAATTGTTGTTTTCCATTTTCGTACAGATTTCGCAGAGTAAGCAATTGCACGTTGGGATGGGATTTCGCAATTAAAAAGACTTGTCGCATTTGTTTAATTTTATTTTTCCGCATTAAAACTTTAGACTTGGACGTTGGTTTTTGGCCGTCTGTTTTGGCCCTTGATTTGCTTCCGCGTTACTTTATTACTCTATGCATGTCGAACTCTGATTTTAACTTCGGGCTTTATTGAATGGTCTTAAATTATTTTAAAGAATTGATACAACTTAGCCTTAGCATCTTTCTAGATAAGCTCGATTTTGATCGCGTCTTATTTAGAAAGGTGTGGCGGTAGCGTCCCGGCATGGGTAATCAAATCCGGGGTGTTACATGGTGGTTCTGTGGTGGTGATGAGGGCGGCATAACCATGGCCGGTGGTGGCGGAGGCCGCAGTTTCGTTTGGGGTGGCTGCAGGCGCTTGGGGCGATGCCGACCTTCTCTTCATTCCCCCTCTCTCACTTTCTCTTATTTCGATCATGGTTTTGTTGGCTTATGGAGATGTTGAGGAGGGCGAAAATGGTGGTTGCGGGTCTATGGTGGGGAGGCGCCGGTGGTGACCAGGCGGCGGAGATGGTGGCGCGCCGGAGTTGGGTGGCCGCGAAGGGTGAGGGACGAAGGCGAGATGGAGGCGGAAATGGAGGGGGGGGGGGGGGGGAGTTTATATAGAAGGGAGGAGGTATCCTTATAACGGGTCAAGAACTTCGTCCATTGAGTTCTCTCCTCTTTATCCAACGGATACCCGTAGCGGTCAATCAAATATCAAATTAGGTAGTTTGACCCTTTTGTCCAGTGGATTTTCATCTATTATCCAACGGATATCCATAGTGGTCAATCAAATGTCAATTGAATTGACTTGACCCATTTGTCCAATGAATTTTCACCTATTATCCAACGGATATCCACAGTGGTCTATCAAATGTCTGTTAAAGTGACTTGGCCTTTTTGTCCAATTTATTTTCATCTATATAATTTGCACTATTAGCAAAAATACTTCAAGACTATAACTCCTTCAAATTAGAACAATTCCCTAATTTAAAATAATCGGGTCGCTCACGAATTTGCAATTCAACCGGCTGAACATTTTAATCAAGGGGTATTGATTAATTTTATAATTTAATTCATGTCCAACAATATTTATTTCCATGCCTATAAATTAATGGAACTAAGCTTAAAATTTTTTGATAGTGGACCATTGTTCGATTATGTTTGACTGGCTAATCATAGTTTTGGAAAAAAAAATATTTCTTATCCTTGAAGCCGAGTTCCACTATCGGTCAAGGATTTTGAGGTTTATGAGGCTCCAATAATTCCTCTTGATATATTATAGTTGTGCAATTCGATCTCTAATCCAAGATGGATATTTTGAAATCTTGATTTGTAATCTTTACTTAAGAATACATTGTCCTACATCTCCATGATTGCCGCACAAGACGGATTAAATTATGACTAATAACCAAGCGCGTTAGAATCTCTTAATCCTAATATTTGGGTTGCGACAAACTTGGGAATTAATTCATTTATTTAAAAATCCGAAAGTTCGTAACTTCGTTTAGTCTTTGCAATTAAATTGTATTCCTATCTAACACCCTCATCGGATAAACCTTTGTAAACGTAATTTGCTTTTAGCAATGTTTAATCCGACACTCATTAATAAATCAGTGGACTGAATTAAATTCTTAATAATTTATAACTCCGTGCTTATAAGCTACTTTCAATGGTCTTGCATTTAAAAAGTTTTAATTCCTTTAAAGTTATTCCACAACTAAAATCGACTTAATTAAATTCCCGCTTCGAGAAATATATTTTCTTCTCATCTTCCAAATATACGAAATTTTGAATGTCTATTTATTAAAATTTAAATTTCTACTTAAAATCTTACGGGGTGTTATAAAAGTGAACACTTTTAATGTGATTTGAGAATAATTAAAATTCTAATCAAACTTATATTATTTTAATTTATCTAAAAATGAAAATTGGTCAAATTTCGTGGGACACCCCAAAAAGGAATAGTGGCCAAATTTCGTGAGACAGAGGGAGTATTAAGACTTTGCACACATTACTATGCATTTTTGGCTTCTGCTTTTCGGAGAAGCAGCCTCCCAAAACCACTTTTGCAGCTTTTGAAGGTGTTTTTGCTTTTTCTAAAAAAGTCAAAGCAAACATTATTTTTCCATCAAAAGTGCTTTTGACAGAAGTAAAAGGCAAAAGCACATTTGCAGAAGCCATTCCAAACGGCTCCGAAGAGTCCGTTTGGATTGGCTTTTACACTAGTGTTTTTGGCTTTTGCTTTTGGCAAAAGTACTTTGAGGGGGAAAACAGGTGTTTGGATTGAATTTTAGAAAAAGCAAAAGTACCTCAAAAAGCCACAAAAGTGCTTCTGGAAGAAGCTGGCCAGGGAATGCTTCTTTGAAAAGCAGAAGCCAAAAACAACTAATAATGTTTGCAGAGTCATAAATGACCCAACTAATTTATTTAAACTACACTACAAATATATAGTAGTATCGCTTTAAGTAGCATATTCTTTTTGGTAATTTACACATTTCAAAAGTACTTTCACTTTTACACATCCAAACAAATTAAAAAAAAAAACTATTTTTCAAAAATTACATCAAAACACAAAAGTTACATGCTGCTGCTTTTGACTTCTACTTCTACTTCTGCTTTTGGCTTGTGTTTTTTTCAAAAATCAATCCAAACGGGCCTTAATTGTTGAATGTGCTAAACTAAGGATGATTGATATTGAAATTAACGATTTTTTTTCCTATAAATTTAAAAAGCTTTTCTAGCATTGATTATTGAAATGAACGATTTGTTTTCCGTAAATTAAAAAAGCTTGTCTAGCACATTAATTAATCAATCATCATATAACAAATGTTTAGTAACTAGCTATATATCTATAAACGGTAGATTACATATTGTACTCGCATTTCTTTTAGTGAAACAAATTATTCATATTAACAAGATACATTATCTTTCTTCGTAGTCATCCTAGAAGAAATGGAAAGTTAAGTGTGCTTGCTTTGGAGTAATTATAAAATTGGTGACCTTCTGGGAAGTCTCTCAGGGTGTGTGTGAGTGAGTTCAAAACGCACTATAAAAAGCCGATGTTGGTTCGTAGGGTCAACCTTCACATCCGAGCTGACAACATCTAGAGTAACGCCATATCTTTTCGTTGCGCCGAAAATGGAGGTGTTACATGGTAGTGGATTTGAAATTTTAATACTCCATTGTTTCTAAAAATTGAAACGGATCCGCAATGCACGCAGTCCAAAACATATTTTAAATCATTAATAACTCAACTTCGGTACAAGTAGAAATTCTAAAAGTTTGATATTTAAAAACTACTCGGCGAGACAAATCTAACAAGATTCCACTTGGTTATATTTTAACTTGTATAACTATGATAAAACTTTAAATCAAAGTGCATGTGTGAATAGTGTCAAATTTTCAAATATTACAATAATTGAGAAACGGAGGGAGTATATTTATTTATTGATGTGATATGATTCGGTAAATTTGGTAATTAATATTTAATTATTTTTTAAAATAAAATTATGAAAAAATGTTGAGACGCTTAAAAAAGAAACCGAGGCATAAATAATTTAATGGAGGCAATATTATTTAATTTAATTATATAAATAAAAAAACTGAAATACGACACCAGGAGGATGCTATTCCACTTTTGGGTCATTGGCTTATTAAATGTGTGCGCATCACGTGGCCTGCCATTAGGCCTCAAATTAATTTTCTAAATTAAAACATTGTGACCCACAAATGGAAGAGACTTATTTTATTGGTCGAAAAAAGATTTTTTTTTTTGTTACAGCCTATTCAGGCCAAAAAAAAAGAAAAAGAAAAGATAACAAAGCAACAAAAAAGTTGCTAACGCCGTGGAAAACTGTGTGCCAACTGCATCTGCCACCAAGAAAGGTCGTAAAGTATCCGGTCTATATATTATTAGGGAAAAAATATTAAAAATATCCTTTATCTTTTCAAAAAATTCGAATCCATCATTTTTTAATTTTATTACCGAATTAGTTCGCTACAATTGCTAGTTATGTCCGAATCAGTCCATTGTTCACTAATTATACCCTAATTGTTGACGTGGCAATGATTTAAATTTAAATCAGACACGTGGGCATAATATTAGTGCTTTTTCATTATCTTATACTAATTCAGTCCTAAACTTTTGTTTTGTTCCATTTACTCCTTTACCGAATTAGTCGTTTAATTGAATTCCACCCTTTCAAATTATTTCATTTCAGCCCAAATTCTTAAATTTTTATTTTTATTAAATAATATTTTTAATATTTTTTTCAATAAATTTCAGAATTTTATTGATACAGAGAAGTTTGGATTTGAGCACAATTACCACAATCCTATTTTGTTTCCTTCGTTAGGACGTAGTAATGTTTAGGTAAAGGATTGAGTGTATTTTGGAAATGGTTATGTTCCGTGATATACAAGTCTTGTGAATGTTGTGAGCGTTGTTATCAGGACCCTTAGAGAAATGGTAATGTTCTGATTTCTGTAAGGGTGCGTCTTCGTTAGCTAGAGATCGGGTGGTTCTTAGTGTTGGTCCACTTTTCGTCAAGACTAAGTATCTAAACCCTGACTGTTTGTTCAACCACACACTTAAATCAAATATTAGTAGGTTAGTTATCCAAAGTAAATAAGTGCAGTAAAGAAACAAGAACAAACAGAGAGTTGTAGACCCAGTTCGGCCCAAGGCCTACGTCTGGGGGATCCCAATCCAGGAGTGTTCCACTATGTGTTCGAACACCACGTTACAACACGAACAATAGTGAACTAGTAATCTTTTACTCCAACACCCAAGCAGATGATCGATGGTACCAGAAACTCCCCTTTCTGGTGAGAATGCTCCGATTCTTCTTCGACCCCTTGAAGACACCTTCTCCAAGTTTCTCTTGAGTGAACCTGTAAAAGATCCTCCCTTTGATGTAGCAATGTATGGGCAGTATCTTGTTGACACGAACTTGAGTGTTGCCCTTGATTGAAAGTGTCGAAATCAATCAAGGGTGCTTAAGTGCTCGATGAGACGAATGACCACTCAAGTGACAATCTCCTTCACAAGTGATGAACCTCGCGGATGGGGTGAAGAGATTGAATAGGGATTTCTCACACGTTTTTCTGTTCCTTTTCAAGAATAATAGAATCGGTGCTTGATCCACAGCTAATCGTTCTTCTTAAAAAGATGTTCGAAATCCCTGTTGCTATGGAAGGGAATACACTATCCCATAAATTCTTCCTCCTTCCATAGCCAATTCATTCCTTACTCGGTTGGGAGGATTCGCTTGCCATAACTCGAACGCTCATCATAAGGAAATGATAGAAGACCGTTGGGGGGACGCTCCTAACCATGCTGCATTGGCCTTATCCGATTTGCAAAGATATCTTGCCAAGAATACTATGCGGATAAGACTAAGGGGTGGGGACCTATCTAGTGTTCATCATTGAGTTGGAACACATTATCTCAAAATATAGGTACTAACACTTAGGTTTGGGATTTTGTTTCGGGAATTAGAACAACTAGGAGTTGTTATGAGTATTATGTTGTTGGTTGGTTGGGCAATCCCGGTTAGATAAGAAATTGAATTAAAGTAAAAGCAGATACAAAAAAAAAAAAAAAAAAAAAGAAGTAAGAATGAAAAAAAAAATCGCAAAAAGAGAAAAAAATAGATATACATAAAATTGCTGCGGGTATTTAGATATCTCAAAGTTTTTGTAAGAGGGGGTATCGATTTTTTGACATGGGAAGGGGTTGTCTGCTCAAGAAAAGTATTTGTAAGGAAGTCTTGAGAGTTGAGAGAATTTCCGGTTCTATGTTTGCTAATGCTGAATTTTGGACCTCACCTTGCTTAGAGTCCTTTGAGGTAATCGTCTGGTATTCTTTTATGTACATCAGCAGATTCCCAATTTCCCTATTACCTTTCACCCGCTGTGCTTTCTTTTCCTCCCGCCTGTCTTCGTTCTTCTTTCACCTTAGCCTTTCGATTCGATGCACTGGATTTGAAAACTTTAAGCAGGGGAGACATGGATATAGAATAAATGTTTGGGATGTCAATTTTGATTCGCCACTTGTGACTGCTATTGTACTCCGAGGTATTGAAGAAGGGTGCTTGAGCAAGATTTTGTCTGATTTGGCTGTTTAGCAGCATCGCTGTCATAGCTGCTCGGAATGTTTGTGTCTCTAGCTGTTCTGATGATGTTGCTGTGCGGAAGGCTAAAGCAGCCGGTCTCGAGGCATCATAGAATGATAAATGGTAGGCTGGTCTGTGAAGCAGCAAGTGGTCTGGTGGCCCCCTGTCACAGTTGTTCTAATCCTCACAGTCGGTCAATTCAGTTATTACTATTCCTTCTTGTTTGATCTCTGCAATTGAACGTCAACTCTTGCCCGACATTATCGAATTGGGCATATATGTATTTCAGTATCAAACTTTGTATGGGTTTTGGAAATAAAATCAATCTTCTCAAAAAAAAAAAGATTTAATTTTAAATTTTGGAAGACTATGAATACATAAAACATTGACTCTATTGAAAAAATATTATTCAATATTATTAAAAAAAATAGACTGAATTTTATTGTCTAGGCTTCCGGTATCCATACCCTTCAAAAATTTAAAATCAAATTATTTACCCAAACCTTGCTACGTATGAGGTTTGGTATTTGATTTATACGGAAGCTTGTTGGGCATTTATTAAAAGCATGGACTAATAATAATAAAAATTTAAGAATTTGGGACTGAAACGAAATAATTTGAAAGCTTAGAATCTAATTAATATAGAAATGACTGATTTGAGTAGAGGACCAAATGGAACAAAACAAAAATTTGAACTGAATTGGCAAAGATAAAATAAAAAAAGACTAATATTATATCTACGTGTTTGATTTAAATTTAAACCCTTGCAACGTCAGCAATAGGGCATAATTAGTGAAAAATAGACTAATTCGAACATAATTAGCATTTGTAGTGGACTAATTCGGTATAAAATTAAAAAATAATGGATTCGGATTTTTAGAAAGATAAAGGATATTTTTAACATTTTTCCCATACTATTAGCATGTATATAGACTTACACAATATTATTATTGACTTACACAATATTATTTTATTTATTATTCTATATGTGTTAAAGTGATTAGTTGTTGTTATTGGTTAGTATAGTAGTATTAAATAGTAGTATTATATACGTAGACGGTAGATATATGTAATGTTTTTTTTTTTTTTTTTTTGGAACCAGATATATGTAATGTTTATGTATTATTAGCATATACTCTATAAAAGATTGTAAAAAATGCATCCGGTCCCCATTTAAAACTTATTCAACCTGAAAATGTTCTCAACCCAAAATTAAAAATATATATTTTTTTAATTTCAAATTCTTAATTTAATTGGGGTTGGGGACTTACACTAGTGGTAAGTTTCCCAACTCCCAACCTATTGACAAAATTCTTAATTTAATTCATTGACAAAATACCCGGGCCGGCTAACAGTCAGTCCGTGCAGCCTGGCCTACTGCACAGACCCCCAAATATTGATGGCACATTTTTTTTAAAAAAAATTATTTTAAGAGGATATGTTGCCCTTAGGCCAACTCCAGTAATAAACTCTATTTTCCAATTAACTATACTCTATTTTTCAGTTTAGTTTACAGTTTTTCGCTTTTCATCTCCAACAATCAACTCTAAATTTTCCTCTATTTAAGAATATTCTATTTTGATTCCTTTTACTATTCATTTAATTTTTCTCTATCAAATTAATATATTGTATATATTTAAATATATATATTAGAGTTAAATTTTTTTTTGGGCCATAACAAGGTGTCATTTCCGGTTTTGAGCCATGACTAATTGCTATTATGATTTTAGGCCATTATAAGGCATCCGGGCTTAATTTTGAGCCAATTTGACCAAGTCAATGGGAGATTGGGCTGAGTGTGTTACACATGCCAAACGAAATCACGCGCCTTGAAATGTGAAGAGCTGACTGTGGAGTTTTATGATGATAAGATGACACAGAGGACAACCGCCGCCGGAGCTGGAGGAGCAGCCGCACTAGCCTCAGGAACAGCCTTGAATCGCTGGAGGAGCCCATCCCCAATAATCAAATGAGCCTTCATAATAGCTTTTCTAATGCTAGAAAAAATCAAATTGTTCAATATAGCTTTTCAGAACAGCCAAGAACACCTTGTATGCACTTGTCGGAGTGTACTCAATTGCTCTATATAATACTCCCGTCCCAGCTAACGTGTCCTGTTTGACTTTTTGACACTGTTCATTGTTCTACTTTGACTCGATTTTATTGCACGTATATATTTGGAAAAAATAGTCGAGTTGGGTCTTGTTAGAATCGTATAACCATGTAGTTTTAGAACATATATTTTACATAATTTTTTGTTGTACACATTTTGAGATATTAGCAGTTAAAGAAGTGCATTGGATTGTGTGCAAAAGTGAAACAAGATAAGTTAAGTGGGACGGAGGGAGTATAACAATTACCATCCAAATGTTCAATAATAAGCAAAATCTATGTGGTAGAAATACACAAAAAACATCCTTGAGTCAACATTGAAAAAGAAGCAGCAGAAGAAGAATGAAACTGAAATTTCCTTCTTGACTTTTCGTTAGAACCAACCCTAAAGTTTCAACCATTTCAATAGACAGCGACGTGCTTACATTTGGTGGATAGCGGCGTGCCCGGCAACAATGTCGATTCAACGTAGGCAGACGGAGGCGGAGATAGGGTTCAGTGGCGGCACAAGGGAGACAACAGAAAGCTATGGTTGATTTCAGCGATGGAGATTCTTCTTCCCAACCCGGCTCCCCCAAAACCGATCCACTCCGGCCCCACTGAAGCAACCCTTGCCGCCGCTGCTCTTGAGGAAAGCCACCACCGTTTCCCTCCTAGACCTAATTTTCACTGCCAATGAGCCTCTTGAGAAAAGCCGTCACTTTAATTGTAGGATTCACTTCACCGGAGCAACAATTTTTTATCCAACGAGGAAGAAGGGGATGAAGAAAAGGTTTCCTCACTGATTTGGGGAAAAAAAGAAGTGAAGAGGTCAAGAGGGGTTGAAGAAAAGCGTATTGTAAAAACGTTTTTTTTAAAAAAAAATCGGGCACACTTCTTCAAGTGAGGCTCACGCGGCCCGGTAGCCCGTAGAATTGGTTAGATTGGCTCAAAATCAAGCCTGAATGCCCTTTTAATGGCCTAAAATCATAATAGAAATTAATCATGGCTCAAAACCGGAAATAACACCTTGTTATGGCCCCAAAAAAAATTGAACTCTATATATTATATGTAAATCTATAATTGAAATTTCATTACAATATATATTTTTAATTTTTAATTGTTTTAAGTTATTTAATTTAATATAAGAACATAATATAATCAATATTCAAAATGGAAAGGATATAATGGAAACCACAAATTTATTTAATATACAATATAAAATTGACAATACGATACTCTAAGATTTTTTTTTTTGATAAGCAATACTCTAAGAAATTCAATTAAACATTTTAAAATTTTGTAACAGTTTTTTTTCTTTTTTAAATAAGCAATTTTGTAACAGTTTTGATCTACTTTGAACTAGAAAAAATTACTTAATAATTAAAACACACATTTATTTTATTATTATTACTTGAAGTTAAAAATTTAAAAAATATATGTAAAGAGTAAAAACTTATTCCCAATTATATATAAACTTATTACAAATCAAATAAAATGACAAGAGAAAAAAAGAAAGAAAAAAAAAAGAAGAAGGCAGCAAACACTGAAATGCTGCTGTGAGCAGTGTACCGGCAGATATGCCGTGCACTATTCACACAACTGGAAAATTACAGACCAATCTAGCATTTCTAGTTGTTGTTGGAGAAGTCTTCACCTCTATTTTGCCATTTCATGTTGAATTATCTTGTTAATATTGCACAGATGTGGTTTCCCTTTTCCAGATTATTTCTTTCCATATAAGTTGATTTGTGAATCCCTTTTATTATGCTTTCCTTCGGTTGTGTATTTGGTTGTATATATATAGGGATGCCTTCTATTATGCAAACATATAAAAATATAAACAATCATATATATATTTTTCTTTTCAAAGCTTGGTTTTTTCATGGTATCAGAGCAGTGATTTAGATCCTGCTCAACAAGAAGCTTCCGCAAATTTCTCTATTGTACTCCAATGGCGAAAGATGGTGACAGTAGCAAAACTGGAACTGCCATTGATGTTATGTCCCCTTACTACATAGGCTCGTCAGACAATCTGAGTCATGTTTTTGTTATCGACCTTCTCAATGATGGAAACTATGGAGATTGGTCTGAAGAAATAAGCAACTACTTATATGCAAAAAATAAGTTCGGATTCATTGACGGCACCATACCAATACCTGATGACGGCTCGCCCGACCTTCCATTGTGGAAACGTTGCAATGCGATGGTCAAAGGCTCGTTGATGGTTGCTATGGATAAGGAGATCCGGAACAGCGTAAAGCACACAAAGACTGCTCGTGAAATCTGGTGTGATCTCAAAGACGGATTTGGAAAGGAGAGTGCCCCAAAGGCGTATGAATTAAAGAGAAAACTCGCTCTCACACATCAGGATAAGATGTGTGTTTCGGCCTACTATATAAAATTAAAAGAAATCTGGGACGAGATTGATTCTATTTCGGCAATTCCAAAGTGTACCTGTAGCAAATGTACATATGATGTGTCGAAATCCTTTAATGCCAAGAGCGAGAATGAACGAATTTATGAGTTTCTTATGGGACTTGATGATGTCTTCAACACCGTCAAGACTCAAGTTTCTTATGGAATGATGTACCACCTTGTTGCAGAAGATGAACAAAAACGGTTAATTTTTTCTTCACAAAAACCCACAATTGAAGGTGCTGCTTTCCAGGTACAACGACAACCAAGCTATGAACTTCGTGATGGAAATCGTGAACATGGTAAGAATCCTCCACGATGCGACCACTGTGGAAAGCTTTGGCATACAATTGAAAGTTGTTATGAGATTATCGGGAATCCGGATTCGAAGAAGAACCATAAAAAGGGGAAGCCAAGGGAGCATGATTCAGGCAAAGTGCACGAGAAAGAGCAGACCCACAAAGCAGAACATGTGGACACAGGCATGGTGAAAGAATCCTATCAATTGCCAGGCCTCACTGACGAGGAGTTAACACAATTGAGAAATTTACTCAACAATAGTGCTGGCACTTCTATTCCTTCAGTTACATAGCTGGTAAGATTAATCTCAGTGCACCATGGGTAATAGATTCTGGAGCAACGGATCACATTACACATGAGGGAAGTATTATTAAATCTTCTTCAAATGTTAAAACTAATGCACCAGTTAAAATACCCAATGGTGATGAGGTATCAGTTCAATGCATCGGTACTGTCGATCTACCGAATGGCTTGAATATCAAGAATGTTCTACATGTACCAGATTTCCAGTGCAATTTGCTATCTGTCAGTCGACTAAAAAAGGATCTTAATTGCGGTTTGACCTTCTTCCCTGGATTTTGTACTGTGCAAGACTTAGCTTCGAGGAACCTGATTGTAATGGGTAGACAGCGTGATGGTTTATATCTCCTTGAGCCGATTTAGAGTGATCAAAGGGTGTTTTCTGTGACGCTTGATCCAGATTTATGGCATAGAAGATTGGGACGTACTCCAAAAGAAAAACTTCAGAGTATTTGTTCTTTCAATAAATCAATGAGTGATTTTTGTGATGCTTGCATGAGAGCAAAACAAACTCGGGCCCCTTTTCCTTTAAGTACTATTAAGTCTAAAGCTTGTTTTGAATTCATACATTGTGACATTTGTGGTAGATATATGAAAGCTTCTCTCACATGTGGATGATTATAGTTGAGGTGTTTGGGTTTATTTAATGAAATTGAAGTCTGAAATTGGAAAATATCTCAAAATGTTTTGCAACATGGTGAAAACTCAATTTGGAAAATTGTAAGACGGATTCGGACTGACAATGGAGGTGAGTTTCAGTTTCGTAACATGTTAAATTATTTTATGGATTCTGGGATTACTCTTGAAACATCTTGTGTACACACTCCTCAACAAAATGGCGTTGTGGAGTGTCGTCATAGGTATATTATTGAAATTACAAGGGCCTTGCGCTTTCAAGCAGATTTACCGGTTGATTTTTAGGGAGAATGTGTATTAACCGCATCCTACATTATAAATAGACTTCCTTCCAAAATCATCCAGGATATTACCCTTTATGAAATTTTGCTATGTAAGAAGCCCGATTATAAACATCTAAGGGTTTTTGGATGTCCTGTGTATGCTAAGAATACCAGGAAAGGAGCAGACAAATTCGATGAAAGGGGGAGGCCATGCATTTTCGTGGGTTATCCACATGGACAGAAAGGATACAAAGTGTACGATATTTCCAATAAAAAAAATCTACATTTCACGCAGTATAAGAATTTTTGAGAATATTTTTCCGTGTCGGTCTCAAGTTGATAAGATTCGAGATATGCGAGATAAACTGTGGGACATATCTTTTGAATATGATGAGCCATCAGTAGAAGTTTATTCTCCTACTCAAGTGACTGTTGATGTTAATGAGAACAGTCCAACTTTTCTTCCAACTATGGATGTTCCTTTAGGTGCTGATGTCCCTCCACCTGAGAATGTTCCGCCTCGTCAGAGTCTTAGACACAAGAAACAACCTTTGCACTTAACAGATTATGAAGCCAATTTGCCGAGTTCTATAGACCATACGCAAGCCACCACCAAGTCAGGATCCTCAATGGTTCACCCTCTATCTAAATTTGTGTCTTATGATAAATTTTCCCACTCTCACAAATGCTTCTTAGCGGCCATCAACAAGCATGATGAGCCAAAATATTTTTCACAAGCAGCCAAATTATCACACTGGCAGGATGCAATGAGACAAGAGATTGAAGCACTTGAGAAAAATGGGACCTGGGTACTTGAGGAATTACCCCTTGGAAAGAAGGCAATTGACTCAAAATGGATATATAAAGTGAAGTACAAACCGATTGGAGAAGTTGAGCGTTTTAAGGCCCGACTCGTCGCGAAAGGATTCAAGCAAATCGAGGGCATTGATTGTCATGAAACTTTGCCCCAGTTGCCAAGCTAGTCACTGTTCGTAGCCTCTTGGCTGTAACTGTTAAAAAGAATTGGTTCGTACACCAGTTGGATGTGAATAACACCTTTTTACATGGTGATCTATTGGAAGATGTCTATATGAAAATACCGCAAGGTTTTGCAAAGAAGGGCGAGACTCGAGTTTGTAAGTTGTTGTATGGTTTAAAGCAAGCCTCGCGGAATTGGTATCACAAGTTGACTCAAGCTATTGTTGCACTTGGTTTTCAACAATGCAAAGCTGATCATTCCCTATTCATTTATAGGCATGACAAGATATATGTTGATGCCTTAATATATGTGGTTGATGTTCTTCTTGCAGGGAATAACATTACAAAAATTCAAGAAATCAAATCTTATCTTGATACTACCTTCAGTATTAAGATTTAAAGTGTTTTAAAGTATTTCTTGGGAATTGAAGTTGCACGTTCTTCCAAGGGCTTTGTGTTAAGCTAGCAAATATACGCTTGATATTTTAAAGGACTGTGGATTGGAGGGATGTCGACCAAGTTCTTTTCCCATGGAGCTGAATGCTCGGTTTGATCTTGATCTCGAAGGGCAAACCGTGGATGCTTTGCGCTTTTGTCGTTTGGTTGGAAAATTGCTCTATCTTACAGTAACACGGCCTGACATCCAATATGCAACTAATGTGTTAAGTCAGTTTCTTGCATCCCCTCGCCAGTCCCATATGGATGCTAAAATTCGTGTTGTTCGCTACCTCAAAGGAACACAGGTCAAGGTATTTTCCTTCCGGCAGCAGGGGGTTTGTCTATTGCATATTGTGATTCTGATTGGGGTGGGTGCCCAATGACACGATGCTCACAGACAGGTTTTTTCATTTCCCTTGGTGAAGCTCCTATTTCTTGGAGAACAAAAAAACAAACTGTTGTTTCTCGTTCATCAACTGAGGCCGAGTTTCGTGCGATGACATCAACAGTTAGTGAAATCTTGTGGCTTCGTTGGCTCTTGATCAGTTTGGAGGCACCACAACAAACTCCAACTCCACTCTACTGTGATAATCAAAAGCTGCAAGGCACATTGCCAATAACCCGGTTTTTTATGTAAGAAAAAAACATGTTGACATGGACTGCTATTTCGTTCGCGAACATGTTGAGTCTCAAGAAATTGTCCCATGCCACAATTTTACTATTGACCAGGTTGTAGATGTGTTTACTAAGGCTCTTGGCTCTGACCAATTTCGTCGTCTTGTTGGCAAGTTGGGAGTTCAAGATCTTCACTTTCCAACTTGAGGGGAGTGTTGAATTATCTTGTTAATATTGCACAGATTTGGTTTCCGTTCTCCAGATTATTTCCTTCCATATAAGTTGATTTGTGAATCTCTTTTATTATGCTTTCCTTCGGTTGTTTATTCGGTTGTATAATATAGGGATGCCTTCTATTATATAAAGATATAAAAATACAAACAATCATATATATATTTTTCTTTTTAAAGCTTGGTTTTTTTCATTTCCCCTTATTTCCCATGAGCGGCTGGAGATGGCCTTATGCCTTCAAACACAAAACAAAGGGAGTTCCAGGAAGATGCCCCAAATATTGATGGCCCTTTTTTTTAAAAAAAAAAATTATTTTATTCACTCATGTCGACTAACAACCTATATCACATAATTCTTTTTAAATGCTGAAAATCCTATACAAGCTAGAAATGGATGGGGGAAGCCCATGCCACACAAATTACAAAGGAACAAACGAGAGGAGTAGGGGACCGAGTGGGGAATCGAATCCCAACCTATAAGTTTGGTGTCGATGGACATAAATTTTCAATCTCTCTTTCAATAAACACCTTATCGGGGATCAGGCCCGGTGAAGGACCTGTTCATCCAATGCAACAGGGCCCCCAAAAAGTTGGGGGCCCATTTTTTTTTTAAAAAAATTTATTCTAGTATTAGTTTAGTACTTATCGACCAATTTATGTGAGTAGGCATTAGATTTGGGGGCCCGTAAATGACATATAGGTTATTTTCTCTGCCTTTTCAGCTTCCAGTTTTCATCGCATTTTTAACAACTTATGTTCTCGCCCTCCTATCTCATGGCGTCTTCTCACAGTGTAGCATTCTTCTGTGTTGTTGGGGTGTTCGATTGTTCGGGTAATCTGTTCCACCATCTCTAATTCGGCCATTATTCCACTTTCCCGCGCTTATCGATCTTCCACAACCCTTCGTCGATTCTCCTTTCCCGCAGGTTCTGAATTCTGAATTCCACAACCCTTTGTCGATCTGTTCCACCATATGTTTACTTAATTTTTTTTATTCGTATTTTCATTTATTAGATTCAATAATTTTTTGATCATTCATGATTCCTTATCTATCGGCTTTGTTTTATTAATTGAAAAAATAAGAAATTTTGGGCAATTTGGTTACCTGTCAGCTTTGTTTGATTCATTGAAGAAATAATAAATTTTGGGTAATTTGGTTAATTTGAAATACTGTAGTTTAGAATAACCAACTGATGTAGTTTAGATTAACTTCATTTTGTGTCTTTATTTCTAGTTTAATTTGTGTTTTCTTATTTCTTCATTCTTAATTTTGGGCAACCTGTTTAATTTGTTTAATTGCACTCATATAAGTATTTCTTTGTTTCTTCATTCTTTGTTTTTATTTCTAATTTTATGTTCATTATCTTAGAAAATTGTTTATATTATTTTGCAGATAAAAAATATTTGATGTTGAGTTGAACAAAAAGTGATAACTAACGAAGTGACGAAGTATTGCCCCATTTTCCAGGTTGTTTCGATAACTCAAAGCATATTTATTTACTTTTCCTTGAATATATGAATGAAGAATCAAATTAGAGTTTTACATAATGGAGAAAAATTGAATAGAGATTGGCTAGTTTATTCAAAAGAACTTGATAGAGTTTTTTGCTTTTATTGTAAAGTTTTTAAAAAAGGGATTGGGAAAAGTCAATTAACAAATGAAGGCCACTTTTTTGTGTTGATTTTTTTGTATTATAATATCAGTTTTGGACGTAATTTTAAACTTTTGAAACTAAATTATTAGATAAGAGGGTCTAAATTTTTTTATTAGAACAGGGCTACCAAAAATGATTAAACGGCCCTGTCGGGGATGAGGACTTGACCGAATGGTGAAGTCCTCTAACATCCAATATTTAGGTTGGGGATTCAATTTTCCACCCGTCCCCCTATCACACTCATTTGATCGTTTGTAATTTGTGTGGTATGAGCTCCGACCACCCATTTACGCTCATGTATAGGCTGTTAAAATAAATAAATAAATAAATAACATGTATAGGCTGTTAAAATAAATAAATAAATAAATAACCTTATCCTGGTGCTAAAAAACCCAAAAATACCAGTGGAGGCAGGTGCTCCGGCAGGAAAGTCAGAGGTGGCAAGGAGTTTGGCGGAGGATTCAGGCGAGGCGGAGCCCAGTGGAAAAGACCGGGGCCATCAGAGGGGAATCATCGAGGGCAGTCAAGACAGGGCTGGCAATTCTAGCAATAGAGCAGAAATGGAGAGTGGGCTAAGGAGGGTGGGTCAGATGGTGAGGTTTCCAGGTAGGGTCGTCCATAAGGCCCGGTATGATCTAGTTGGAGTGTTCGTTTGTAACATACCAGTAGATGCAGACTGTAAGGAGATTCTTACGGCGGTGGACAAGATAGCGAAAGTTCGTGACTGGTATTTCCCTACTAGAAACTGGACGACGAACAGATATAAATTCGGCTTCTTCAGATTCAACTGAGAGACGAAGCGATTAGGGTTATGAGGGAGTTGCAAAGGAGGGTGGTTAAAGGAAAAAAATTGAGGGTAAAATGGGCAGCGCCAAGCGTCAGAGGGGCTGGTCATGCAGATAAGGGTAGAAGAATTACGGGACAAGCTAGGGTATGCAGCGGGGAAACAAAAGTTCCAAACAGATGGAATGCAGGGTCTGATGCATGGAGAGACGATCGATCATACGCGGAGGTGACCAGATGGGGCCGGGGGGACTACCAAGGGGGAGGGACGGGAAGGAGAGAAGGGTGATAAAACTTACTGAAGTGCAGGGAGATTTAACTCGGCTTGACCGTGCTGCGGTGGTTGAACTGAAAACAATTGAGGTGCTTGTTGAGTTTCAAGATTGGTTAACCAGGGAGTTTCAGGACTTTGAGGAAATCATCTATGGTGGAGGGTTTATGGTGGTGATAGTGTTTAACAACACGGTGGAGAGGGATAGATACTTGAAGGAGGGCAGAGATCACAACTTAATCCAATGGAAGAGGAGGTGGACAATAGGGACACTTGTCCGAAAACATTTAGCATGGGTTTACATCTTTGGCCTACCATTTACGGCATGGTGTGAGGAAAATTTTCAGAGATTGGTGAATGGGTGGGGTGAGGTCGTAAAAGTCGACAATGAGACTAAGCAAAGGAAGAGGTACGATCGGGCAAGACTTCTAGTAGCCATGCATGTTGAGGCAATCGTTCTGGGGGAGGTGTGGGTTCAAGTAGGTGATCGGGTTTCGAAGGTTAGGGTAGCTGTCTGTTACAGTGAGAAGGTTGTGGTGGCGGACGAAGGTGGTGAAGGGAGGAGATCGGTCAGTGATGATCGGGGGTATGAGGAGGGTGACGAAGACGGTCGATCGGAGAGGGGGCAGTGGAGCAGGTCCAGGAGTTCTACAAGTGGGGAACTGGAAAGGTCACGTGGGAAGGTGTGCGGGGAAAAGCTGGAGTTAGTTATTGCTGCGGGTTCTAATGATGTTGCTAAAGGTAGATGTTGTGTCCCTTCCCAAGATAATGGAAAACGTGCTATAGGGGAGGCGGGTAGTTTAGAGGAGTTAGATGGATCGAATAAGGGAGGATTGGATAAGGGTGGGCCGAAAACAGGTGGGCCTGGAGATCTGGGCTTGGAAGATATCAGCAAGAGAGGGAAAAGGGGCTTTGAGAAATCGATAGATGGGCCACTGGGATGTGAATAAGGCAGGCTGATCTGGCCAATAGAAAATGATAAAACCCATTTTACTACTGGGCCAGTGGATTTAGTAAGTTGTCCTCAAGTGGTAGGGGATAATAGTGGAGGAGGCGGTGGAGTGGATAATTTTTTCGAAAAAGGGGTGGAGCAAACAGCAATGGTTTCGACGTCAGAACTACACTCAAGCAAGGAAAGGGATAGAGATTCAGAGAAGCATGGCCGGGAGGGAGGAGAACCGGAGGGAATGGGGTTGAGGATAGAGGGAGGGCGCGAGAATTTGCTTGAGTCAAAAATGGGTCATGAGGGCAGTAGCGCTGAGAACCAATTAGGAGATTTTGTAAGGGCACAATTTTCGGGGAACTCGGATTCCTCAGTTCTTAGGAAAATTGAGGATGCCATGGCGATTGTTCTAGTAGGGAGGAAAGGCCAGAGGCGTAGGGGTCGAAACAGAAGTCGAAATGCTGGTGCTAAGCATGGGGTTAGAAATAAAAAGGGAGGGGATGTAGAAAGGGCTAGGGAGGAGGGTTTTGCAAAGTTGCAGTTCACAACATTTCGAACGAAAGACGGGGTCAAGTTGGTGGATTATGAGGAGGCTGAGGCTATTCTTGAGCTGGCAGGGGCTCTGGGGCTCGGATGCAAAAAGGCTTGGGAACAGACTATAGTTAGGATCCAAACAGAGATGGGTAGGTCGGAGTGAGTTTATCAGGTGTTAGTGTTGTTGCGCGGTATTTTATTATGCGTTTAATAACATTTAACTTTAGGGGATTGAATGGTGGTATAAGGAGAAGGGCGGTGGTGCGGTTATGTAAAAAGGAGCGACCGACTGTATTGTATGGTCAGGAGACAAAGATGAATGTGATTCAGGATAGGTTGGTGTATAGGCTTTGGGGGTCGAGAGGGTGCGGGTATTGCTTCCAAGCGGTAAATGGTAATGCAGGAGGGCTAGTGGTTGTTTGGGATGATAACCTATGTTCGTTCGATGTTAAAGAGAAGGAACATAATTACATTTGGGTTCGGGGAAGTATGAGTTGGTTAGCAGGGGCCGCTAATATAGTCCCTGTTCATGCGCCAAACAACAGAGGAGATAGGGTCGAGTTGTGGGATATTCTATCTCAGAAATGTGATACGACAAATGGTGAAATGTGGTGTATCATAGGGGATTTCAATGGTGTGGTGACGGAAGGGGAAAGGGTAGGAGATAGTACGAATGTTGGGTCAATGAGAGATTTCAGGAGCTTCATTGATCGCCTTGGTTTAGTCGACATGCCAATGGGGGGAGGGCATTTTACTTGGGTAGGGAGGGGAGGGAGAGCTTATGGTCATCTAGACAGATTCCTTCTTTCACGGGGTGGCTATGTCTCAACGGAGGTATTTCACAGCGTCGGGGCGATTCAATATTGTCGGACCACTATCCGGTCTGTCTGGAAGCTGGTGATAGGTCATGGGGACCTAAACCTTTTCCGCTTTTATAATTACTGGATGGACGAGAAGGATTTTGGGAAGTTGGTCCAAGAGGCTTGGGTATTGAGCGAGGGAGGGAGCAGACAGGTGGATAAGGGTGGGTTACTCTTCAGCAAACTTAGAAGCCTGAAAAACAAAATTCGGACGTGGAATGGTTATGGAGCGGGAGCGTTGGAGCATCGAATTCAGAGGTTACTGGCTGAAATTGGGGACCTGGAGGAGGGATTCCAGTCAAGGGGCGCTACTTCAGAGGATAGCGAGGAATGGAGTATGAAGAAAGGTGAACTGAAGCAACTTTTTTTAGCAGAGGAGAGGCGGTGGCACCAAAAGTCAAGGATTCGGTGGCTAAAAGAAGGTGACCAAAACACTCAATTTTTCCATGCTATCTCAGCCATTCATAGGCGTAGGGGTCATACTGGGGCTATTAAAAGAGGCGATCGGGTCATAGACAGTCCGAGGGAGGTAAAAGAGGCCGCCTTTTATCACTTCAAGAGCTTGTTCACCAAAAAGGAAGATGAGCTATTTGTAGCGGGGGCTACTGGATTGCCGCAATTAGGGGACCTGGACAGAGAGTGGTTAGAACGAAGCTTCACAGAAGAAGAGATTAAGACGGCAATATGGTGTTGTGACGGGAACCGGGCTCCCGGACCGGATGGTTACAACTTGGGTTTTTTTAAAAGATACTGGGAAGTGGTTAAGGGGGAAGTAACAGAGGTTTTTGAGAACTTCTACCGAGAGTGCAAATTGCCAAAGGAAGCAGGGGCTTCATTCATTACTCTTATCCCGAAGGTAGAAAACCCAATGGATTTTCGAGACTATAGACCTATATCATTTGTGGGAAGCGTATACAAAATAATCACTAAGGTCTTGGCGATGAGGGTTCAGGGAGTTTTGAATGGTCTTGTGGGAGAATCTCAAATGGCTTTTGTTCGAGGGAGACAGATTTTGGATGGAGTTTTAATTGCGTCAGAAGTGGTGCAGGCGACAAAGTCGAGCGGTCAAAGAGGTTTTGTGATAAAGCTCGATTTTGCTAAGGCGTATGATAATGTGTCATGGGAAGCACTAATCCAAGTCCTGGAGGGTATGGGGTTCGGTAAAAAGTGGATTAGTTGGATTAAAGCATGTGTACAATCTGCCTCAGCTGCGGTTTTGGTCAACGGCTCCCCTACAAATTTCTTTGATTTGCAAAAAGGATTGAGGCAAGGCGACCCACTCTCGCCGTATTTATTTGTTCTTGTCGCTGAGATGTTTAATGTGATAATGAAGAAAGCAGTTGAGACGGGATTCATCAGGGGGCTGAAGTCGGGAAGAGGGGGTCCGGTGATTACGCATCTCCAATATGCAGACGACGCTATCATCTTTTGTGAGGGGGAATTACACCAAGTGATCACGGTGAAACGGCTGCTGCACTGCCTATCTTTGACTAATGGGCTGAAAATTAATTTTCGGAAAAATTGTGTTTATGGCATTAACATTCCACAAGCCTTGGAGGATGATGCCGCGGCGATATTAGGATGTGAGAGAGGAGGTTGGCCTATGAAATACCTAGGCATTCCGATTGGAGGCAGATTAAATGGAGTGTCTTTATAGCGGCCAGTGATCGAGAAAGTAGAGAGAAGGTTGGCCGGTTGGAAGGGGAGAATATTAACACAGGCAGGTAGGCTTTGTTTGATTAAATATGTTTTGAGTAGCCTCCCAGTATACTTCCTTTCCGTATTCAAGATTCCCAAGGAGGTGGCCGATAAAATTGAGCAAATAAAAAGAGGTTTCTTTTGGAATGATCTAGAAGGGACTAGAAAGATGCATACTTTAAGTTCGAATGAAATCTGCCAACATAAAGATGGGGGCGGGCTCAGTTTATGGAATGTGCAACGGTTCAATGAGGTTTTATTACTGAAATGGAGATGGCGATTCGGGCGGGAACACTCCTTGTGGAAGGAGGTAATAGACAAAAAAATATTATGGTGAACAAGCACCTTTAATACCCTGGGCTGTGCATGGCCGCTCTCTATGGGGATATATTTGTAACGCGTGGAACAGCCCCAGCATTGCAGGTAGCAGGGGTTCATTTAAAGTTTGTGTAGGAAATGGCCTTTTAACTCGTTTTTGGATGGATGTGTGGGTGGATGAAGGGAGGCCGCTGAGGGAGATGTTTCCAAGATTTCATGCTTTAGCTACAAACCAGGGAAGCAAGGTTGCTGAAAATGGAAGTTGGACAGGTGTGGATTGGGATTGGCAAATTCAGTTGAGAAGGCCGATTTTTGATTGGGAAAATGAAGTATGGAATGACTTTTTGTCTGTGCTAAGAAATAAAAAGCTGAATAGGTTTATGCAAGATAGAGTTGTTTGGTTACTTGAAGGAAATGGGAATTTTTCAACGCAATCTTGTTGGAATTTTGTGACTGACAGAGAAGATAATGAGGAACAAAGGATGTGGAGGCTCATTTGGAAAATAAAAACCCCGATGAAGGCTAAGCTGTTGGCATGGAAGCTGTTCCACCATGTGTTACCAGTAAGAGAAGAATTGTGGAAGAGGGGGTGTCTTCAGCCGAATAACTTGCAATGCGCTTGCTGTGGGCGGGAGGTTGAATCTACAGATCAACTTTTTTGCCGGTGCGAATTTGCAAGTTCATTGTGGTACAAAGGAGTTGCATGGTTTGATGGGGGTGTGGGTGTGTCCGGATAATATTGTTAACCTGCTCTCTTGGTGGTTCTGCTGCAATTGTAAGGATGGCCGAAGGGATATTTGGTTGGCTACAGGAGTGGTAATAATATGGACAATTTAGAAGTATAGTAATGAAGCTATATTCAAAAGAAAACAAGTTATTCTGGCAGAGGCCGTGGATGAGATAAAATGGAGGACCCTTATGTGGTGGAATGCTATATCGAAGACATCGGAAATTCACAGTTTTGGAAATAGAGGCCACTTTCTGGACGGCTTTCCACAGACTGTGCAGAGAAGAACAAAAGCTGTTCGCAGCGGACTTACTTGGATACGGCCAAATGGAGGGTGGTAGAAAATCAACACGGATGGGTCTTCGCTTGGAAATCCGGGGCCAGCCGGGATCGGGGGGGTTATTAGAGACGAATTCGGGAAGGTTATCTTTATCCTATCAGATGCCATCGGGGTTACGGATTCAGTTGAAGCAGAAATCACAGCCATTAGCCGGGTATGTCAAGCTATTATATCGGACCAAGGTTTCCTTTACAAAAATTAATCTTTGAATGTGATTCGTTGAATGTGGTGAGATGGACGAATGACCCTGGAAATGCACCTTGGAAGTTCTGTGATCAATTCAGACCTATTCTTGCCCTGTTGAGATGTGCAGGAGAGGTTCGCTTCCAACATGTATTGAGAGAAAGAAATTCTTTAGCCGATCAATGGGCTAAGGCAGGGGCTTCAGGGGAAGGTAAAATTGAAGAGTGGTATTGATTTTGTTATAGAGAAGCTGGAAAACTGATAACCTGCTACTGTACTTGTTTTTATTGTTGGTCTGCTGCCTTACCTGGTATTAATCAATTAATGGAGAAGTTCAGCGTGTGGAGGGACTTTTGCTTCCTTAGAACCGGTTGGAAAGTATTGGTTGTGACCTGTCTAAATCGGATCTCTAGTGAATGTCTGGTTGTGCAATTGGTTGTGTTGGCATTGTGTATTTGTGAGTGGGAGATCAAAAGAAGTTTGTGTAACAATGTTTCTTTCTATGAAATAAAATTTTTGCCTCAAAAAAAAAACCCCTTGTCCTGGTGCTTTCAAATTGATCAAATGCCTCGATCAATTTTTCTATTCTATACTCTTCAGGCTGTAATGCCAAAGAAAAATTTTCTATTCTATAACAAGACTGAAGTGGTTGAGGAGGACAATAATGTAAGAGAATATTTTATTTAGGACTTGAGAAAGATAATGGTAGGATCATTGCAGGGAATGCAACGTTTTGTTTTATACATGATAAAATTATTCATTTAAGTGTGGATTAGCTTAGCATTTAAACTAAAATATTAACAAGCCATAGTGTATTATTGTCCTAATTCCTTAACTATATGGTATAATTAATGTTTTAAATTGGGGGCGTGATGAATGATGATGTCTAAAAATGATTTTATAATTTTATACTAAATAAAAAATAATTAGGCAACTGTTTGGCAAATAAGCTAAATGAAATTAGCTTATTCTAGTCAATTTAAGATAAATTAGTTTATTTAAAAAGATAAAATAACTTAAAATAGTATTCAATCAGCTCTTTTCGAAATCGTTGCAAATAGCAGCATTATTGCAATTAGCTTATTCTAAGCAAAAAATTTACCTCAAAACTGTCAAACAACTAATTTTAACTAATTTATTACTCAAATTACTCACATAATCATAATCAGTTAACAGCTAACAGCTAATTCCCAAACAGACCCTTAATCTTTCCAATGATTAGTATATGAATTTAATGCAACATTAGTCCTTTAATTAGCTGGAGTACTATTTAGTTATTTTCTGCAGTTAAGTTCTATTTTCTCCATAACATCAGTTGCCTTCCGGGTGTGCATACGTGATACGTCACGTTGTGAGGGGCAATATATATTGTGGATTTTATTCTTCTTTCTTTCTTTCTTTTTTTTTTTTTAAAATTTTTTTATTTTTCATTTTTAGGTAATAAAAACTTTCCAGGAATTAAAATTATAGGTGAGAATGTGGATTAATGGTTTAAGTTCTTAACTTACAAATTTATAATTATGGATATACTTCCTCCGTATTCAAATGTTTCTTACATACCCACTTTTCACGCAGTCCAATGCACATTTTAAACTATTAATAACTCAAATTCGGTACAAGTAAAAATTCTAAAAGTTCCATATTCAAAAAACTACTCGACGAGACGAATCTAACAAGATCCCACTTGACTATATTTTAATTTGTATAACTATGATAAAACTTTGAGTAAAAGTCTGTGGGTGAATAGTAACACAATACTAAACGTCAAGAACATATAAAAACGGAGGTAGTATAAACTCTAGTCATCTCTGTAGTTGGTACTTGGTATGTACTACCTCTGTCTCATTAGAAATGCTACAGAGCACTATTTGACACTATTCATTATTTAACTTTGATTCAAAATTTTATTATAGTTATGTAAGAAAAAACATAGTCAAGTGAGATCATGTTAGATTCGTCTAATCTTATAGTTTTAGACAATCAACTTTTTATAACTTTTCGTTGTACACAATTTAAGTTCTTAACCGTTAAAAATATGTATCGGCATGCGTGTTGTAAGAAGGCGTAACGTTTTCAATGTGACGGAGGAAGTATAGTTTAAATTTCTTGACCCACTAATTGTAATTGTACGTATCTTACAAAAAATGGTCCAAATTGTAGTCGATACAACCATGTAACTTTATGCTTCGTTTGGTAAATAAATAGACTTTAGAGTTTAGAGTTTGGTTTTAAAGATTAGAGTTTGGCTTCAGAGATTAGAGTTCCCAAAATCACGATTTGTGGAGAAAATCAGCGATTCCAAATCTTGTATTTCCGGAAAAACAAACAGATATGAATCTCTTAGAGTTAGGAATAGGCTTTTAGCGTTTGGACCGTGTTAACCCAACAAAATTTATAGCCCATCCAAGTTTACATGGCCCAGTCCGTGAAAATATATCCGGAGGCCCAGTCCGTGAAAATATATCCGGAAAAGAGAAAGCACTTCCAAAAGGCCCAATCTATTTTTCTTGGCTCGAGCCAATTCAAGATATATCCGGATAATAACCAAGGGAACCGTCAATCAAGTCATCCTCTCGCGTGCGCCGTGCCAACCTCTGTCACAGAAGTCGCCTCGCGTGCGTCGTATACCGCCACACTCTGTCACAGACGCCGCCGCGTGCGTCGCCTCTGTCACAGAGAGTCAAGCCGCCTGTCAATCAAGCGCCGCGTGCCGCAAGCGTCTCAACAGGAGGGGTCAGTCCTCCTCCTATAAAAGGAGAGAGGCATTCCAGAGAAAGGGATCATCCAACACACTCCAAGGAGGACGCATTTTCATATCTTTCATTCCTGCACTTTTTCATTCTGCAATTTCAATTTATGTTTTTTACATTCCTGCCAATTTTCCATTCCTTTACAGCTTTGCTTAAATCCTTGTAATTCCCTTAGCAATCCTTGTAATCCTCTTCAAATATTGTTCAATCAAAATTCTTGGTTAACAAATTGGCACGCCCAGTGGGACCCGAAGTGGAAACCATATCCGCTTGAAAGTGTATGCAACTCAGATCTGGACGAGTAGTAAGGGATTTAACACAAAGATTTGGAGAAATGTCACTACATGAAGAAACTCCAGTAAGAACACCGTCTGAGAACGTCGATGATACGGCGTCTACCTCTCAACCACCGCAGGGGATAATGCAAGTCCCAACTTTTACGGAACAAATACGGCTATCGATGAATGAATCGATGGCTGAATTCATGCCTTTACTGACAAGGCACCTTATGGATGTATTGCGGCCTGCCATGGCCGATCAAACTGACAGGATATGTGGATCCCTGCGTACTCCACAAGAGGGATATATCCCTGGCATGAATATGTCACCAAACGTTACAGGACTGTATGGTGGTCTACAAAAGACTTGGGGGACTGGCCAGCCATCACTATCTGAGGTTGGAGCACCACCTCCTATGATGTATGCTCCATCAGGATACTTAATGGCATCTGTTCCGCCATTTGGAGTGGCGGCTCCCATCCCAGCCGCCATGCATAATACTGGAGGAGGACACATGCAACCTCAAGTCACCAACATACCTTTGGTTGCCCACATGCCTCAGGTCGCCTCCCCAGTGCCTCAGGCCGCCTATCAGGTGGCCTCCCCATTGCATCAGGCCTCCCCATTGCCTCAGGCCACCCATCATCAGGCCGCCTCCTCATTGCATCAGGCCGCCCAGCAACAGGCCAGTCCACACTTGGCCACCCAGCAACAGGCCAGTCCACACTTGGCCGCCCAGTATCAGGCCTCCAGTTCACATCAGGCCGCCCTGCAACCTCAGGCCGCCAACCCATACCCGGCCGCCAACATAAGTCGTCCGGCCACCAACATGAGTCATCCGGCCGCCAACTTGGCCTCGGCCGCCAACATGACTCAGACAGCCATACCTCAGGCCGCCAGCATGCCTCATCCGGCCGCCAACTTGGTCTCGACCGCCACCATGGTCCAGGCCGCCATGCCTCAGGCCGCCATGGCTCATCCGGCCGCCATATATCAACAAGCTGCCATGCCTTCTGCACAGGCGCCTGTAGTGTTGCCCGAGTTGTTAGCAGATATGATGCAACAACATTTCGGCATTCAATTAAGGCCGATGGAACGGCCCACTTATAGGAAACCATACCCGGATTGGGTAGACACCATGCAGCCTTACCCTAAAGGCTTCAAAATGCCCGAGTCCACCACGTTCTCGGGAGACGACGGCAAATCAACCGTAGAACACGTGGGCAGGTTTACTGCTCAGTGTGGGGAAGCAGCGGCCAACGACTGGCTGAAGTTAAGATTGTTCAGTTCCTCTTTGACTGGACCCGCATTTGTCTGGTTTGCATCCTTGCGGCCAAATTCAATTCAAAATTGGGCCGATCTCGAGCGGGCATTTCACGACAGATTTTATTCACCTCTGTCGCAGGTTAGTCTTGCAGATCTCACTAACACCAAACAATTTGCCGATGAGACGGCAAGCTCTTTTATTAATAGATTACAACGCATTAAAGGCCGATGTACTATAGCAATACCCGATAAAGAAATAGCCAATATAGCAGTGGCTAATATATTACCGAAATTGAGAGAACATTTAATTGTGCAGGATGCAACTGACCTTGCCCAGCTGGCCGAGAGAGCGGCCCGTGTGGAAAAATTCCTGAGGGAGCAGGAAGAGAGGCGTCCTATGCGTCGAGTCCATTTCGAAGAAATAAAACTCAGTGATGATGAGGACGAACCTGTAGAGGTGGCGGTTGCTGAGCTAGTTCAGACAGCCAAACCACATACATGTGCGGCTCTCAAGCCGCCAAAACAAAGAGAGGCTAAGTATAAGCCTGAAGAAGACCTTTTTGACATGGGCAAAGCGGACCAAGTATTCGACTCAAAGACGGTGTGATCAAGTTGCCTGAAGGGCAAAAATTACCAGCGGCCGAGGAAATTCGAGGCCGAGCATTTTGTAAGTGGCATAATTCGTATACTCATAGCATTACTAAATGCAGGAGTTTTAGAACGGCCATACAGAACAAAATAAAATAGGGTCGTTTGAAAATCGCAGGTATGAAAGTGGATTTAGATCCATTCCCTCAGCTGCCAATTGGTGTTTCTGGACTCATCCCAAATCCAGAAGATGGTGGCTCCAGTAGCCAGAATAATAGAGGAAAGGAACACATTGAAATCGAGGAGGAGGATGTGGACTTATTATCTGATGAGTCCGATCATGAAAGAAAAGAGTTGTGCAGTAAACAACCCAGGTTTATGAGCATGTCAAGGGAGGACTTCAAGAAGGTCTTGGAAGCTGAAGAAAAAGAGCACCACAAGAAGAAGAACCCTCCTTTGAGGATTGAGATCTCTAAGCAGGCGGTAGAGATCCATGAAAATGGGAAACACCAACCTATTGCTCGTGATTATAGGCATGGTGTGCAGGTGGTTCCAACCTTGATGAGGCGACCAGAACATCCAGTTGAGACTGAAAGGTGGATGAAGAATAGGGCTCAGAACAAAGCCGCTCAAAAGGAGCCACCACCCATGACTAGGAGTCAGTTTAGGCGGGCTCAAAGACGATATGCCGAGGAAATGCGGCAGTGGGAGGCACAAATCCATAAGTTGGAATCTTCCAGGCCTCGGAAGCCAGTGCAACCAACTTATTTCAAGGGAGAGACATCCCAGCAGCAGAGACCCCTTCACGAGAAGGCACACAGAAGGATGGTGGCAAGGGAACCTGATTCACGCATACCACCTCGAGAAGAAAGGTTTTATGAGGCCTCAAGAAGACCACCTCAGGCACCATCACCTTCCACTAGGGAACCAATACGGGAGAGGTTGCAGCCGCCGTTTTCCTCCACCAGGAGGCCAGTGAGGGAAAGGTTACAACCACCATCACCTTCTACCACTAAGAGGCCAGTACGAGAAAGGCTGCAGTGGGTAGAACGAAAGCCTCAACCGTCATCATCACCAAGGCCTAAAGTAACCAAAGCTGGACTTCCTCAGACTAACATTTCATCATCAGCTTTTAATGACAAAGGAAAAGCGGTCGCCACAACCGAATCTGATGAAGGAGAAAACAAGGTCAAGTCTGCGGGACAGAAGTTCATTGAGAAGCTGGACAAAATGGACATGACTCCTTCAAACATGGCTATGGCTAGTGTACTGATGAAATACATGGCGTATTTGGCGGCTCATGAAGCCGGTGAATTTGGAAGTGAACCATACAGTTTTGAAGGATTCACGGCTTATTGCAAGACAGTAGAAACCCAGAAGAAGTCACAGACACAAGTTGAAACGAAATCAACTAGTGAAGCACTTCAAGCGACCAATGAGGCACCACAAGTGAATTTTGGTGCTATTACACCTACAGAGGTGGAGACCGCTGTGGAGGCCAATCTCAATAAACCTAAAGTTGGGATTAGCGCCCTAGGCATCATGACTGATGAATGTGGCACGATGAATGACATGAATATTGACGATGAAGATGATGTGTGGGGTAATGTGAACCTCAATATTGATGAGGAGCCTCATGTTGAATTAGACGGCATGGATCTTGAAGATGAGGTTTTTTGGAAAAATTTGGACAAAGAACTTAAAGAAGCAGACGATAGGAAAGAAGGGCCGAATGATCCCTCCGTGCCTATACGGGTATTTGGATTGGCGGCTGATGAAGAGATAAGCGATGCCGAATCCGAGATATGGGATGAGGAAGAGCCATCGTTCGCGAGGCTTATTGAAAGAATGGATGAAATGATAGCCGAATTGTCCCATCCAACCAGGGATGCACCTCCCACGCAAGAACTTGGCGGCCGACATGATACTTCAAAGATGGCTGTGGCACAGTTTGCCAAACCCGAGGTTGCCCAGACAAGGCAATTGAAGCCCTTGTATGTTAAGGCTCACATCGATGGGCGTCCTGTAAACAGAGTATTTGTTGATAATGGAGCGGCAGCCAATGTGATGCCGATGACGACTTTGAGGAAGATAGGAAAGAGTGAAAAGGATCTGATCCCTACCAGGGTCAGAATGTGCAGCTTTGTAGGAGAAGCAACACAACCGGCCGGATTCATAACGGCGGACGTCACTATTGGATCCAAGACCATCAAGGTGGCCTTCTTTGTCGTGAAATCTAAGACGTGTTACTCAGCATTGCTTGGGCGCGACTGGATTCACATGGCGCAGTGTGTGCTATCCACCCTCCACCAACAGTTGTTAATTTGGGATGGTGACCAGATAGAATTGGTAGAGGCAGATCCTCAACCCTTTGCAGGACCGGACGCCAACAATGATGAGGCGATTTTCTACTTAGAAGACATCCAACCTGCGTCAGCCTTAATAGGTATGAACATGGATCTGGAATCCATTGATTTCACAACAAGCGGCTTCAAATTACGTTCTACAGATAGCCGACATGAAGCATCATGCTCTGCATGACGAGCAGCTACGACATTTATAAAGACTTGTTGCAGCGGCTCGCCAACACTGAAATAATGATGGGTGCCGAAATCAAGTCCAAAAACCCAACTGACATTCGGCCATCTGAGTGGCCATCTCCTATAAAGCGGACGTTGCCTAGTCCGGAAGCCAATGAACCACTTGTAGACATCAACCTCGGGACAGAGGCAGAACCAAAGCTGACCAAGATCAGTGCGTCATTATCGGATGAAAAGCGACGCCAGCTAGTGGAGTTGATTCATAAGTATAAAGATTGTTTTGCGTGGCAGTACACAGACATGCCAGGACTATCAAGGGAGCTAGTGGAACATAAGTTGCCAACACACCCAGAATTCAGACCTCATAAGCAGTCGCCAAGACGGTTCGACCCAGACACCATCCCAAAAATAAAGGCCGAAATCGAGAAACTTCTTAAAGCATGTTACATTAGAACTTGTCGTTATGTGGAATGGCTTGCAAATATTGTACCTGTTATAAAAAAGAACGGTCAATTAAGAGTCTGTATAGACTTTAGAAATTTAAACTTGGCAACACCCAAGAATGAATATGTGATGCCTATGGCCGATATGCTTGTTGATGCGGCCGCCGGCCACAAGTTTCTATCGTTAATGGAGGGTTGTTCTGGATACAATCAAATCTTCATTTCTGAAAATGATGTACATAAAACAGCTTTTCGCTGCCCAGGGCCAGTCGGCATCTTTGAATGGGTAGTGAACATGGATTAAAAACGCGGGGGCAACATACCAAAGGGCCATGAACATGATTTTTCATGATTTAATCGGTCACACACTTGAAGTGTACATTGATGACATAGTGGTAAAATTATGTGAATTTGGCCAACACCTGGCTCACCTGGAAAGTGCCTTCATCCGAATGAGGCAGCATGGATTAAAAATTAATCCAGCTAAGTGTGCCTTTGGAGTGGCAGCAGGGAATTTCCTAGGTTTCTTGGTGCATGAGAGGGGCATTGAGGTAGACCAGAACAAAGCTAAGGCCATTATGGAGGCTCGTGCACCATCCAATCTCAAAGAATTGCAGTCATTGATGGGCAAAATCAATTTCCTAAGGAGATTCATTGCCAATGCTGCCGGCAAGATGAAAGCGTTCACTACCTTGCTTAAAGGAAGATAGAACGAGAAGTTTCTCTGGACGACTGAGCATCAAGCAGCCTTCGAAGAAATAAAAAGAGCATTAGTCAATCCTCCAGTATTAGTGCCGCCAAAACCTGGAATACCTTTGAAACTATATGTATCGGCCGCCGAAGAATCTATCGGGTGCTTGCTTGCACAGGACGATGAAGGCGGCAAGGAGAGGGCTATCTATTACCTTAGCAAGACTCTACAAGGGCCAGAGGTACGATATACTGCATTAGAAAAATTGTGCTACGCCCTAGTATACTCCTGCAACAAGTTAGAACACTACATGCTGCCAAGAACAGTTCATGTAGTGGCTCCCTTTGACTTGGTGAAGACCCTTTTGCACAAACCAGCATTGAAGGGTAGACAAGCTAAGTGGGCTATGAAGATCAGTCCTTTTACCCTTGAACACGTTCCTCAAAAGGCAGTCAAGGGACAAGCTTTAGCTGATTTCTTAGCTCAACACCCTTCATTGGTTCTGTCAGAAGATCCCAGAAAAGCTTCCTTTATAGGATTCGAACCTTGTGAGCTAACTTTTGATGGGTCTTGTGCAAGCAACGGCTCGGGGGCCGGCATTACAATCACTAGTCCTCTTGGGGAACATTGGAAGCTTGCTCGGGAGTTAGAGCCTGGCACCACCAACAATCAAGCAGAGTACGAAGCTTTGATATTTGGCCTCGAAACTGCATTGCTTAAAGGTGCGAAATCAATTACAATTTTTGGAGACTCCCAAGTCATCCTGAAGCAGTTAACCGGAGAATATGAATGCAAGAGTCCCAGATTGATTAAGTGCTATGAGACAGCACTAGAACTATTAAGCAAGTTTTCGGACGCTACCATCACACATGTGCCCAGAAGCCAAAATCAAGAGGCCAACGAGGCTGCACAACTTGCTTCAGGCTGGCAGTCTTGTCGCCCTAGGGGGGCACCACACATTGCCGCCATCACAAGTGAACCTGAGGACCAACAAGAGAGTGGTGATTGGAGGACCGAGATCATACAGTACCTCGAGAACCCGTCATCTGGGGGAGATAACTCGCTAAAGGTAAAAGCTCTGCGGTACGTGCTGGAGAATGGCGAACTATTCCGAAGGGCGGTTGATGGATTATTGCTCAAGTGTATAGGCCCCGAGAATGCTAAGTTGGTAATGGGAGAAGTCCATGAGGGGATATGCGGCTCTCATCGGGCAGGGCCGAGCATGAGATGGAGCATCCACCGTCATGGATACTTTTGGCCAACCATCATGGAGGACTGTATCACGTATGCTCGCGGGTGTGAGGCTTGCCAAAAGCACGGCCCAATTCAAAGGGTACCGGCGGAAGAATTACACACGGTCATTAAGCCTTGGCCATTCCGTGGCTGGGGGATGGACATCATTGGAAAAATTCATCCACCGTCATCCAAAAACCATGCATTCATACTAGTGGCCACTGATTACTTCACCAAATGGGTAGAAGCATGGCCAATGAGGAAGATCGACCAAAGCGATGTAATTAGGTTCGTAACTGAGCTCATACATCGATTTGGGATTCCCCAAACAATCACTGCCGATCAAGGTACAGTGTTCACTGGTGAAAAGTTTATAGCTTTTGCCAAGCAGTTTGGGATCCGCATCTATCATCCTACTCCGTACTATCCCCAAGCAAATGGTCAGGCTGAAGCCACCAATAAGATCTTAATAAGTATGATCAAAAAGGCGGTAGGCGAAAAACCTAGGAAATGGCATGAGACCTTATTAGAGGTTCTTTGGGCTTACAGAAACTCTAAATCCACCGCTACAGGGTTTACGCCGTACTACTTGACATATGGTCATGACGCTGTTTTGCCTTTGGAAATAACAGTTCCTTCTCTAAGGGTGGCTCAGCAGCATCACTTAGACTTATCTAAGTATGAAGAGGCCATGCTGCAAGAATTGGAGACAGCAGACGGAGACAAGCTGACCGCTCTGGAAAATATCCGTCGCCAAAAGATGAAAATGGCGAGACATTACGACAAGAGGGTTCGAGGCAAAACTTTTAAGGAGGGAGACCTAGTATGTAAGGTGATTCTACCCTCGGGGGTGCTGACAATGAAACAGGCAAGTGGTCTCCAAATTGGGAAGGACCATTCATTGTTACGCAAAGACTACTTAATGGTGCATACAAACTGATGGACATCGATGGCCAAGAACACAAACAGAGTATAAATGCAAAATACCTCAAAGTGTTTTATCCATCAGTGTGGGAATCTGAATAAGAAATGCAAAGTGCATCAAAAAGTGGCCAAGTCACAAGCTCGGCCAAAAAAGTAACAGTAATCTCCCAAAGTAAAGGCAAGAGTTGCCCACCACAAGGCCGATGGGCTGACCCAAAAGTGTACTGAAAACAAAACAGTGCAAAAAACTAAGGAAGAGACTGCCTAACATCACCCAATATACGCCGACGCATAAGGGCCCACTGATCACGAGTGCGCTCGAACATGTCCGTCAGACGAAGAAGTGCGGCCGCCGAAGCACGAGCGTGAACCGACAACCGAAGCCGACGAGTCCGAACTCCTGATAACTCAGCCGATAAATCACGCTCATCTGCGGCTAAACGACCATAGGAAGTCTCTAACTCAGCAGCTCGGGAAGAAATATCAGCCAAGACAGGCTCTAAGGTAGCAAGCTCCTCATTAGCCTCCTGAAGGATACGCCTCCTCTCAAGAATGAAACGCTCTGCCTCCTCAATATCACGCTCTGCTCGCGTAGCAACGTCTCTAAGATGGGATCTGCGACTCTCTCTAACTCCGCGATCAGTAGACAACTGCTCGCGCTGAGGGTGGATAACCTCTATCTGAAAACAAACCTCGCGGTATCGTGCCTCGAGGTCATCAAGCAGCGTCAGATCATAAGCAGACTGATCTGCAGAGCTACTGAAAGCGGGATAAGAAACAGCTAAATCAGCAATGCGCTCTGAAAAGCTAAGAAAGTCGGCATCCTCGGTAAAGGCAGAAACTGCGCTGACGTCGTCTAACAGGCGATCAAGACTAGAGAACACCTCGGTGGAGAGTCGATCGACATGAGTGGATAGAAGGCGATCAAACGCCTCGCATGATGAAACAACCCGGTCAGCAGGAGTAGGCACCGAAGGACCCGACAGAGAGGTCGCTGGGACTGAGGCACGGATCATGGGTACCTGAAGACAGCTTCACATAAGTATATGCCAAGAAAATCTTATAACCACGAAAGCTGAAATGAGCCATACCGGAAGAGGCGGCGCGGCTGAATCAGTTGAAGTAATAGGAACAGCAGTAGTAGGATGGTCTGCCTGGTCCATAGGAAGCTAGAAAGGGAGATCCTTAAAACATGTCCTCATGAAAAGACAAACAGAAACGACATAATCAATAAAAAATACCTGAGGGATCACCGAAGGGCCAGCCTGACTAGTCTGGAAAATGTGATCCGCGGCCTGAATAATATCTGCAGGAGGAACCTGGAGGACACAGGTATCCTTAGAATACATTGCTTAAACAAAATAAGCATAAAATGAGAGGGAAGACAACCAAGAAATACCTGTGGAACCAACTCATGGCCAGCTGATCCAATCGCGGACCGAGAGGAGCATGGATCAACCTGAGTGGTCAAGCGCGATGTCATTACGATACTAAAAAGAGAAATGCAAATAAAAAGTCTAAACAGTGGCAAAACATACTTGGTCGGCAGTAGTTGCAGGCAAGGAATCAGCAGCATGATCATCCGCCTGGCCATGATCATCATCATCATAGGGGTCTACCGACTCATCCTCATGGTCCTCCTCATCGCCCTCATGGCCCTCCTCATCACCTGAGCGTGATTCATCATCACTGGAACCCGCATCCTCCTCAGACCGCTCGGCGCTAACTGAAGCATCCTCATCAATTACTTCCTCATCAACTGCAGACAAAGAGACAACATCAAAAGGGGCAGTGTATGAAGCGCTGTATTGACAATGAAATAATTCAACGTACCTCTTCGACGCTTACGGGAGGAAGAGGCTAGACCAGACTGGGACTTCTTGGACCCCGAGGTACCACCGCGAGAAGCTGAAACGCGAGACCGACGCGAAGAAGCTAAGTCTCCAAAACGGGACGCCAGCTGGTCATAGGGCGGCAAAATAGAAGTGATGTACGGCGTCCACCACGCCATAAAACCAGCAGCCAGCGACCCAGTCGGAGTAAACGGGAGATAGCTGGAGAGCGTCAGACGAGACGAAAAAGCTATCACAGCTTTGATAACTGCGGGTGTCATCCTCTCCTTCCTGGTAAAACGAGTCGGCCACTTCACCCGGCGAGGAAGTCCAAGGTGGCAGCCGAACTGGCGAGCAAGCAGGTGAGGGCAATAAGGCTCAGCGATGAAAGGGTTATAAGCGTCAGTCCTCTTCACCCCACTCAAAAGCATGTGAGGTTTCATGCTGATATTCCATGTAAACTCCCCATGAATGCCACGTGGATGAGTAGGGAGACATATTAGCGTAGACAGCAACCGAGGAATGGAGGCATAAACAAATAAGTCATGGTAGGACGGCCGATAATGATAAAGCCAGTGGATACTCCCCAGACCATCTCGGTTCAGAAGGCCGTCCCGGCTAATCCTCACAGACTGAGCAGCCAATATCTTACCTAACGGATCACCCTCCGAAACCTCCTGCGGACTAGGGCGTAGTACCCCTGTGAACAGCTGGGGAAAATATAGCTGGACCCATAACTGCAAGAACCATAGCGGCCCAGAAGCAGTGGTAGAAGGATCTCGTCCTTCGGCCAGCTTATCAGAAAGCTTAGCCATGCCGCTAAACAGAGTGCCGAGGAAGTAGGAGCCTATAGCTCGAGTCTCCGTACTCATAAGTCCTAAGACGAGGGGCAGTGCAGTAATAAGAACAGTACGAGCACTGGAACAAATAACAAACCGGCTAAACCATAGTAAAAGGAAGGCTACGTGCTCATCTCGCGTAGAAGGATAAGGCCCTGACGTCTTATTGTGCATAATGTAAGCCGGGTATCGCCTGGCCTCTTTGCCCGTAGGGCAAATCGACGCACCAAGTCTAGGATCATCAACAGCGAACTGAGTCAACTCCGATCCGACCACACGAAGCCCCGTGATCATCACCACATCAAGAAGTGTAGGGCCGACAAATCCACAGGGAAGCTGAAAAGCATTAACAGAAGAGTTCCAGAAGCCCATAAGATAGTAAAGCAAGCGATGGTCTATCACCACAGGCTTAGTGGATAGACGGATGGCCTCATCAATCCCCCACTCACGCCAATCGGAAGAGCGACCCGACATCCGATGCACCAATGAAGTATACTGACCTAGGCTGCTGTCATCGTCAATCTGAGTCATGGGAACTTTAGCCTTTGACCTGGAGGTAGAAATACCAAAATGCTGAGGCTGAGATTTAATAGGTTTAGTGCGAGACACAAGGGCACTGGTAAAGGCGGCCTCAGTGACAAGTAACTTGCAAGATAAAAACCGTCTCGAATCATTCGCGCGCTCAGGCGTACTATGAAATGGCCGAAGAAAAAGCTCTGACTCCTGCCGACGATCGAACTCATATGCCTCACCATCAGAATCCGGAATAAGCGGACGCTGCAGATGAGAAAAACAAGCATGAGATTGAGGGATGCGAACATAGGCAACGAAACAAGCAGGTAAAATCAGACAAACCTGAATAGTCAGAGGAGAATCCGAAGTGGCGGCCTGAGCGGTACTAGGGGTGGTGGCCTGAACAAAATGCGGCTGAGTGGACCTGGCAATGTCCTGTGCCATACATAGTTACCCGGATAAGTCAAGCGGTTAACAAGATTTAAGTTAACATGAGAAGGAGCCAATCAAGCAATTTTAACCTGGAAAGCCATGCCGCGTGACAAGGCAGCAAATCCTGTCAAGGGTGCAGCGGCCTGAACAGAGGAAGTGGCGGCCTGCCCTGGCTGACGACTCCGGGCGGCCTGAGTCACCGGGAAGGCGGCCTGAACAGCGGCGGCCGAGGAGGATCCAGGCTGATGAGGAGCGGCCTGAGCCAAGGAAGTAGCAACCCGTGTAGTGTCCTCTACTAGATCCTATGTCATGAATAAAGAGTAACTCTAAATTAACCTAACACCTAAGCAGGAAATCACATGATCTTTTTCTAAATCCCATATGATGCTCGATGTTCTCTAAGTCTATGTCAGAGGTGATAGACAATGTGAGTAATCTTGCTATGTTCTACGAAATCAATAGGCATTGGAAACACGAAATTACCATACAAGCAGTAAATTTAGCAAAAACAGGCACGAATCTAGCGGAATCAAGAAAAGCAAGCAAAGTTCACAAAATTCAGTCCAATATCCCTCTCATAATTCTAGCATGCCAAATTTGCCCATCAACCTATACCTCCACACATGTGATAAGCCTCCACCAAAGTATGCATAGCAAAATAAAAATGAAGGATAGTTCACTAACCTGGTCCATGAAGCGAATAAGAGAGAACTGGTTGCAAGCAGATAGCGCCCTCGAACAACGGCCTCAGGTGGCTTCAGGCTTAGGCGGCCTCGGCGTAGGGGCGGCGGCCAAGGCAGCGGCCTCCGGCAGACGAGGCGGCCTAGGGCAGGCGGCCGTGGTCGGGGCGGCCAATGGCTGGAGGCAGGCGGCCTCAAGGCAGGGCTGGAGGCGGCTCCAAGGGGCGGCCAAGCGAGGCTGGAGGCGGCCAAGCAGGGGGCGGCCTTGGCGAGGCGGCGGGCGGCCTTGGCAAGGCGGGCGGCCTTGGCAAGGCGGGCGGCCTGGAGCAGCGGCCTTGGCAAGGCGGGCGGCCTGGAGCAGCGGCCTTGGCGTGAGAACGGGCGGCCTCCAAAGTGGTGGGGCGGCGGCCTGCAACCTGGTGGGGCGGCCTGTTGGGCGGCCTTGGCGGCGACCCGGGGCGGCTTCAGGAGGCGATCCGGGCGGCTTCAGGAGGCGGCTTCAGGAAGCTTTGGCCGGCCAAGGCGGCGCGAGGGCGGCCGGAGGCAGGCGGCCTTGGATGCGAGCGGCTTTACGCGGGGCGGCCGGGGGCAGGCGGCCAGGCGGCTGCTTCACGCGGGGGGCGGGCGGCTTCCGGTGGCAGGCGGCCTTACGCAGGCGGCGGCCTGGCGTGGCGATGCAGCAGCGACGGCGGCTTCCGAAAGCAGTGGTGTCCGACGACGATCTCGACGGCCGAAATATGGACGGCGGCGACGACTTCCCGGTGGTTTCCGACGGCCGGTGGAGGAGTAAGGGAAGAAGAGAAAAAGAGAAGAAGAGATGAGGAGAGAAAATTTTTGAAAAGAAAATGAATGAATGGAGGCTTGGAAGCTACTTATATGTAGGGTTTTGTCCCTAATGGGCCGAAAATTCCAAAATTAAGCGCGCAAATTTTGTCTTAAAATGCTAATCAGACAAAATGCGCGAGGGGGGCATCTGTTAACCCAACAAAATTTATAGCCCATCTAAGTTTACATGTCCCAGTCCGTGAAAATATATCCGGAGGCCCAGTCCGTGAAAATATATCCGGAGGCCCAGTCCGTGAAAATATATCCGGAAAAGAGAAAGCACTTCCAAAAGGCCCAATCTATTTTTCTTGGCTCGAGCCAATTCAAGATATATCCGGATAATAACCAAGGGAACCGTCAATCAAGTCATCCTCTCGCGTGCGCCATGCCAACCTCTGTCACAGAAGTCGCCTCGCGTGCGTTGTATACCGCCACACTCTGTCACAGACGCCGCCGCGTGCGCCGCCTCTGTCACAGAAAGTCAAGCCGCCTGTCAATCAAGCGTCGCGTGCCGCATGCGTCTCAACAGGAGGGGGTCAGTCCTCCTCCTATAAAAGGAGAGAGGCATTCCAGAGAAAGGGATCATTCAACACACTCCAAAGAGGACGCATTTTCATATCTTTCATTCCTGCACTTTTTCATTCTGCAATTTCAATTCCTGCTTTTTACATTCCTGCCAATTTTCCATTCCTTTACAGCTTTGCTTAAATCCTTGTAATTCCCTTAGCAATCCTTGTAATCCTCTTCAAATATTGTTCAATCAAAATTCTTGGTTAACAGACCGCTTATTCCAAACGGGGCCTTTATTAATTACAACCCACTCCGTCACCGCCCTTATTAAGGAACCTAATTCCAATCCATTTTCGCCTTATTAATGACCCTCATAAATTGAGTCGAAATTAAATTAGTGCCCGTTTGGATTTGGATGGACTTAAAAAAAAAAAAAAAAAAAACTAAAAGCAAAAGTAGAAGTGCAAGCCAAAAGCAGAAGAAAATAAATTTTGTGTTTGGATGGAATTATTGAAAAACAATTTTTTTGGCAAAAGTGTGTTTGGATGTGTAAAGATAAAAAATATTTTTGGAATGTTATAATTACCAAAGAATATTTATAGTGTAATTTAAATAAATTAATGGGGCATTTAAGACTTTACACATATTTCTATTTACTTTTGACTTCTGCTTTTAGGAGTGATGCTTTTTCAAAAAGCACTTTTTTGACTTTTCGATGTGCTTTTATTTAATTTTTTCTAAAAGCCCAACCAAACACATCTTTTCTATCATAAATGTTTTTGGCAAAAGTAAAAACCAAAAGCACTCCTCCAAAAGTTCATCTAAATGGGGCCTTAGTAATGTTATGCTCCCCAATCTGCTTGAAAATGTAGCAGATTATATTTTAGCAGATTCAACTCAATTTGCTCATAAAATATACCCCCTTCATTTTTTTAAGCGTTACGTTTCCATAGTAATCACTATTCAATAAGTAGTTTTAATTCGATATTTTAACACAATTAAATAAGACAAAATATAGTCAATTGAGATCTTGTCGGATTCATCCAAGCGTATAGATCTAGAATATCAAATCAAATTTTTATAATAACTGTAACACTTAAAGAAACAAAGGAACTAAAATTATCCAAAAAAGTGAGAATTATCCAAAAAAGGAACTAATATTTATCGAATATGGAGTAATACGAAATCATTAATCAAATATATTAAAATTTAATACGCTCTCCAATCTACCCAAATTTAAATTTGGACTTCAAATAATATTTTCTGAAAACTGCAAATGGGTCAGAAGCTGAAATGGATATCAGTTATTAATGGGCCTATAAATCATGAACCAGATTGAAGAGGAGAGGACCACAATGACCGCCAGCAGGAGATGCGCAACTAATAGAGTTATGACTATAGAAAATTTTTATACAAAAGCTTGTCCATATATAGTATTAGAACCTGTCTGGAATGACTTTTTTTCAAGTGCTTTTGGCTTTTGCTTCTGCCAAAAGCACTTTTGAAGAAAAAAGAGTGTTTGTTTTGGCTTTTTAGAAAAAGCAAAAGCACCTCGAAAAGCTACAAAAGTGCTTCTGGGAGAAGCAGCCCGGGGTGCTTCTCCAAAAAGCAGAAGCCAAAAGTACCTAGTAATGTGTGCAGAGTCATAAATGCCCCTATTAATTTATTTTAATTACACTATAAATATATACTATTATATACAAATAGCATATCATTTTTGGTAATTTACACATTTCAAAAGCACTTTTCATTTTTACAAATCCAAACACACTTTTGAAAAAAAGCTGCTTTTCAAACATTTCATCCAAACACAAAAGTTACCTGCTTGTGCTTTTGGCTTTCACTTCTGCTTCTGCTTTTAGCTTCTGCTTTTTTTAAAAAAAAAGCCAATCCAAACTAGCCCTTAATCAGTTCCATTTTATGACTATAGAAAGAAATTATTTTACTCCCACTTGAGTTTATACATTAAAAATACACTCCTAGTATAACTCTTCTATTCCTAATAAACTATAAACTGAAATAGTAAGATAATACTTCCTCCATTTTTTTTTTGTCCCATTGAGGTTTTGTGTACTATACACACACGCTTTCAATTAAAATTTTATTATTGTTATAAAACTTAAAATATAGCCAAGTGGAATCCTATTAGATTTGTAGTTTTTAAATATCAAAATTATATATAGAATTTTATTTGTACCGAACCTGAATTACTAATTAATAGTAATTGTGTTGAAATGTAATTAGAGCTTACAATTTGGAGTTTGAAAAGTTTAATTAATAGTAAAACCTAAACATGTTCTAAATGATTAATATATTATACATGCCCTAAAATTACATTATCAAATAAATGTAATTGATCAACAAATAATAATAAAAATTAGAAACGCTTTGCAGGTCCTCCATCTAAATACTTTTAATGGAAAAAAAGATAAAATAGTCCTTTTTCTTTTCAAAAAATTCAAATCAGTCCTTTTTCTATTTTATTACCAAAACAGTCCTCTACAAATGCTAATTATGTCCAAATCAGTCCTTTTTTCACTAATTATATTCTAATTGCTGACGTGGCAAGGGTTTTAATTTAAACATGACACGTGTACATAATATTAGTCCTTTTTCTTTTATCTTTTGCCAATTCAGTCCTAAACTTTTATTTTGTTCTATTTAGTCCTCTACCCCAATCACTCATTTTTATATTAATTGGCATCAAACCTTTCAAATTATTTCATTTTAGGCCCAGAATCTTAAATTTTTTATTATTACTAATACATTTATCAAATAAATGCCCAACATACTTCCGTAAATAAAATTAAATACCAAACCTCATATATTGGGTTTGACCGCCTTGTTACCGGGTCTTCGAAGTTCCGAATTTTACGGACTCTCTCTAACCACCCGACCGTAACGATGGTTCATTGGTTCTGGTTTCCTTCAGCAACAATCAGCACAATCATACTTTGTGGACAATAAAATTCAGGCTATTTTTTTAATATTTTTAATAATATTAATATTTTTCAATAAAACCAAGGCTTCCTGTATCCATAACCTTCCAAAAATTCAAGTTAAATCATTTACTCAAATATTGCTACATCCTAAGGTAGGACGCAAAGTAAGATTCTGTTGATTGTTACTGAAGGAAATCAAAACCAATGAACAATCGGTTGCGGTCGAGTGGTTATTAGAGAGAGTCCGTAAAATTTCGGTACTTGAAAGACCCGATAACAAAGCAGTCAAACCCAATATATGAGGTTTGGTGTTTAATTTTATTTATGGAAGTATGTTGTGCATTTATTTGATAAATGGATTAGTAATAATAAAAAATTTAAGGTTCTGGGCCTAAAATGAAATAATTTGAAATGTTTGAGGCCAATTAATATAAAAATTAGTGATTGGGGTAGAGGACTAAATAGAACAAAATAAAAGTTTAGGACTGAATTGACAAAAGATAAAAGAAAAAGGACTAATATTATGCACACGTGTCAGGTTTAAATTAAAACTCTTGCCACGTCAGCAATTAGAATATAATTAGTGAAAAAGGGACTGATTTGGACATAATTAGCATTTGTAGAGGACTGTTTTGGTAATAAAATAGAAAAAGGACTGATTTGAATTTTTTGAAAAGAAAAAGGACTATTTTATCTTTTTTTCCTACTTTTAATTATAAAAGCTAGTATTTTATTAAAATTTCAACACCAAAATATTTTGATTCTGCTTTTGACTCCCCTTATTCGCCTTTGTCAAATATATATATAAATAGGTGAAAATAGCAGGTATCATCAGGCCTTATTGGACCCAATATACACAAAGGCTCGAACCTGAGACATTTGCTTAAGTTGTCAAAGCTCCATACCACTCACGCCAATTGAGTTTGGTTATATATTCCTACGTTGTTTACTCATTTAAATTAATCGTAAATTTATAACAAATCATGAATAAGTACCAAACCTTTGCAAAAAGATTAAAACATAGAGAAACACAAGGCTTCCATAATGAGTGTTGAGGGAACAAAGGATTTGTATTAAAGAAAGTAACTGGTTAATCAATAATCATCATAATCTACTTTATTTTTTGTTCATAATATATTTATTTATAATAAAAATCATTATACAGTATATATTAAAATCCGAACTTCAAATAATTAAACTCAAAATTTAAAAAAAAAAAAAAAAATACATATAACCGAATTGGCAACTCCTATCATTTTTCTTGTGATAATTTGCCCTAGAATAAAAAAACTAAAGAAATGAGAGCTGTAGATTTTATGAAGTCTCCTTTGTTCCATATCTCCCAACAGTTTCAAGAACTTTCACTCCGATTAGGCTTTGACGAGACAAATCCACCCTGATTTCATCACCCAATTAATTTTAACAAAGTAATTACCACCTAAATCTCTGCTTTCGCAATCGTATCCACAACAAACTTTGAATTTATATTGTGTAATGTAGTGTTCGGTGTACCTGATGTTCTTCAAATTTGGGAATCCAATCGTTGGTCGCTGGATTGCTCTTGAATAGAAGTGTTTCCGTTTGTTTTTCATTGTTTACTTCAACTTCATACCCATTTATGGCCTTGTGATCAACCCCTGCTTTTATGAATCCGCTTCCAGTCTGATTATCAAATCACAGGAATAGAAGAATCAAAATAAAAATCTAGAATGAACAGTGTTGGTGAAGGAAAGAATGATGGGAAAAAAATTATTTTAAAATGCGTAACCGTGTGGTGCTGCTTGTCAATGGAATCCAGCGCTTTGTAATACTCCGTCTCCACAAACTCGTCCTGCTCCGGTAAAGCAGTTTCGGAGAACACCGCCTGACACAAAAAACCAGATCATTTCGATCTAAAAATACTTCCAAAAGAGTCGACTAGGAGGAGAAAAGATGAAGCAATAAATGTAGAAATAAATTATAATCGATCGAACTCGCGATTGAGCTTGGAGAGATCGGAGCTTGTGCAGCTCGGGGAGATCAAAGGCGCGTTCATCTGGAGCAGCGATTGTTGTGGAGAGAGAATCCACAGGCTCGCTCCGGTTGGGCTTGATCGGGCGTTTGGGGGCGAGGGAATCGAACTGCGATCGGACTTGATTGTAGATGAGGAGCTGCTGTGTTGCATCGAGTACGTCGTCGCTCCGGCTGGGTTTCGTCACCATCGTCGTATTCGTCTGTCGTCTGCCGGTCATTGCGCAGCAGTGGCGTGCAGTTTAAAATGAGAATATAAAATGGAAAAGACTCTGGAAAGTTCTGAGGTGGTATGAGAAAACAATGGGCGAAAAGGCAAATATTTTCTCAAACAGGCGGACTGTAATCGAAAAGGTTGAAATACTAATATAAGTTTGGGGCGTCCCACGAAATTTTGATCCCTATTCTTTTTTGGGGTGTCCCACAAAGTTTATCACTTTCCTTTTTTAGAAAAATTAAATTAATATAAGTTTGATTAGAAACTTAATTGTTGTCAAATCACACTAAAATACTTACTTTTACTATTCTGCACAAATCTATATATATATATTAAAGCATTAGTGAACAACCCATCCTAAATTCAATGTGGTGTTGTTGTATTTATTATATATTTATAGATTTTGAGTTTTTACACCATATGATTATTATGACATGAATAAGCATTTTCAGTTTTTGCACCATAGTATTATTAGTTATTAGGACGAGGTTCGGCACTGACAACTAAGAATTATTTTGCGTTTATATTTCAATATGGTGACCATATTGTAATGTCGGTAATTTTGTGTAGGTTTAGGGGGGTGTATTCGTTTGAGATTTTAATAGATTTTTATGAACTTTAAAAAGTCGGTGGATTTAGAAAGTCTATAGACTCCACGCAGAGTTGACCGATTTGTATAGAGTCTATGAAGAGTCTGGCTGATTTTAGAGAGATTTCGTGTAGTTGTAATTTTTAAGAGAATCCATTAAAATCTATAAAGAATTAAAATCCATAGAGTGTTGAATACCTCTAGATTTTTAAAGACTTTTTAAAATCTGTATTGAATACCTCTAGATTTTTAAAGATCCTGTATAGTCTCAATCCAATACACCCCACTTAGTCTCAATTTTGGTTATATTTGTTTGGTGTGATAAATGATGTAATCAAAATGTACATTGCACATATTTATTTATTCATATTAAATGTACATTAATGTGTATATGAAATCCCAATTTTTAGTTTTTAAAAGATATTTAATTTCCAATTTATATGGAATTCCTACAATTTTCAGTTTTTAAAAATTTAAAATTTAAAATTTATATGGAATTCGCAGTGTATATATGGAATTTATATTATTAAAAGATATATTAACGAATATATGGAAAAGATTTGTATATATGAATTAATGTATATATATAGGTCATGTTTTCACAAAAATATGTCAATTTTCTTAAAAGTAATATACAATTATATATTTAATAAAAGTAATATACAATTATATAGTTGCTAATCATTAAAAAATATTTTTAGTAATTATATCATTCTAATTATATATAACTATATACTAAATAGAATAGATCTTATTTATGTTTTATTATATTTAAAATAATACAAAAGAATTATAATTATTAAGAGAAGTGTGAAAATTCATATTCTATGGATAATTGATTTAGAGTAAATTAGTTATTTTCGTAAAGCATATTATAAATGAAAGAATCGGGTGTATAAAGAGTTATTAGGGTGCGAATAGTCCATCAGTAACTAAAGAATGAATTTTTTTAATCTATTTTTTAAGGAATACTTCATTAATATATATTTTAACATATTTGCAATTGATGGAAGAACAAATATAAATCTAGCTTTGATAGAAATTGAAAGGCTAATTGCTGCAAATTCTATAAATTGGAAAATTTTCTCTGAAATGGCGGTACTGAATGAAGTTTTAACGTCTGAAACAAATAATCTATTGATACTAGAAGAGAAATATTATAATAAGGAAGAAATGAAGGTGTATCATGCTAAGCTATTACCTTTGTTGATTAATGAGTAAAGGAATGTTTATAATAAAATAATGTATGCAGTTGATAGTGATGAGGGTTGATTTTTTTTCTTTACGTGGTGGAACTGAGAAAACACTTATCGATAATTTATCCAGAAAACATTATGTTTAGCCCTTCATGGAAAAAATGATATTGTGTTGCATGTAGCATCCAGTGGAATAGCACCATACTCCTTGCAAGAGGTAGGACTGCATATTATAGAATTGATATTCCACTAGATTGTAAGGAGAATTCTACCTACAAAAACTTATCCCAGAAAATTATTCAACCTCTCTTCTCATTGAAACAAAGCACAAGATTTGGGATGAAAATTCTTGATTGGTAGAATAATTATGAGCCCGACTGAATTAACCAAATTCCCCATTCGATTTCAGAGGAAAAAAGCCACACTCGCATTTTGTTTTACTATAACTATAAAAAAAAAGTCAATGTCATTTTTTAAAAAAAGTTGGACTCTATCTTCAAAAATCATTTTTTACCTATGTTAGTGATATGCTGCAATACCTCGTGTCACTGGAAAGAGGGTACTCAAAGTATTCATATGCAATTAAGATGGATTAACCCAAGATACTACAAGAAATGTTGTTTATGATAAAAAAAATATATATATATATGACATAAATTTGCACAATGAATTCTTCATGTAGGTGATGGTAATTTGTAAATCTGGTATTGATCTTGAATATGTACAATTAGATGTGACATTTCCAGATGATAATTTTATAAATTCTACGGAAGATCCTATAGCGGCAATTGTTTAAAGTACTTATACACATATAATGCACCACTTCAAATCCAGATATTTTTAAAGATATTGCTATACTATTCCCTACCAACGAGATTGTTGATACGATCAATGCTTAAATCATGGAACGTATGCTGTAAATGAAAATGTATATATATCAGTTCTAATAATATTTGTCAAGAAGATGAAAATATAGATAATGCCAATAAATTATTTTCACTGTAAAATCTAAACACAATCAATTGTTCTGGATTACCGAATCATGAAATAACGTTGAATTAGGGTTGCATAATCATGCTTATTAGGAATATAGATCAATCAAATAAAGTTACAATAAGTAGGTTGATAGTAACCAATATGCGGAACCATATTATTGAGGTTAAACTAATTTTCGAGAAAGCATAAAAAATTCTTGATTGGTAGAATGATTATGAGCCTATCTGATTTAACCAAATTCCTGATTCGATTTCAGATGAAAAAATTTCAACTTGTAGTTTGTTTTGCTATGATTATAAACAAAAGTCAATGTCAATTTTTAAAGAATGTTGACTTTATCTTCCAAAACCAGTTTTTGCCATGAATAGTTATGTTGCAATATTTCGCGTCACTAGCAAGATGTGGCTCAAAGTATTAATATGCAATTAAGAATGATTAACTCAATATACCACAAGAAATGTGGTTTACAATAAAATTTATACATGACAGAAAATTTGCAAAATGAATACTTAATTTAGGTGATGGTAAGGTCGGTATTGATTTTGAAGATCTACAATTAGATGTGACATTTCCGGATGATATTCTTATAAACTTCACGGGTGATCCTATAGCGATAATTTTTAAGAGTACATATACAAATATAAACTGCACCACTTAAAATTCAGACATTTTTAAAGATAGTACTATACTAGCTCATACTAATGAGATTTTCAGGAATGAAATTTTCAGCAAATTGTGAGGAAATTTTTTATATTATGCTTAATACAAATATATAAATTTTGTTTTATTTTAATTTAAATTTCAAATTAAACAAAATATTATTTTAATAATTATTTTATTGATCTGTTAAGCCAAATAAGCTAAAGAATGCGGTATAATATGATTTCTTAGTTAGTTTTAAAAATAATAAAATTATATTATCATATACATCATCTTTCGAATAGATATAAAATCATTACACATTTTCATTACTCAAATATAAGGCTTTGGTTAGGGTGCTGAGACCCATGTCTCTTGATGTACTGTGACACATCCAAACCATTGATGAAATATTGAAATTAATGGCTAAGATTAATACAAAGGGTACTATTGTAATTTCAATAAGATCCAAATAAGCTCTATTCATTTTTCTCAATTCTCATGCTCATACTTCTCTCTCCCTCATAATCTACTTTTTCTTTTTGGAATTTCTAAAATTTGATATGAAATTTAGATTACTTGTATCGAGTAGGTAAATTTTCATATAAAGAACGTCAAAATCCGAGTTCGTTTGAGAAAGTTAGAGTCATTTGAAGTTAATTGCAATTTTAAAAAACGTAGCATTTACATTTCAGCGACGGTGGCTTTGCAATTCAGCGACGGGAGCTTTACAATTCAGCGGCATAGCCTATACAACATAGTTTTTATGACAAACTTCAAATGCTCTAACTTTTTCAAATGAGCTCGGATTTGGACGTTCTTTATATGAAAATCTATCTAGTCAACACAAGGAATTTAAATATCCTACCAAAATTTAGAAAGTCTAACCAGGTAAATATCATATTTTTAAAATAACGAGAATAAGATATCATTTCCTTTGAAAATCTGGTATTTATCAATTTGTAATTTCAAAAATTTGATAGGAAATTTAAATTCCTTGCATCGAATAGATAGATTTTCATACTCCCTCCGTTTTTTAATAACTTCTCCATTCCTGCACTGCACGCAATCCAACGCACATTTTCAATCATTAATAGCTCATATTATATATAAGTAAAAATTACAAATAATTGATATTCTAAAACTACGTAATTAGACGAATCCAATAATATCTCACTTGACTATATTTTATCTTATATAACTATGTTAAAAAGTTGAATCAAAGTTACTTAATGAATAGTAACTACTATTCAAAGGGTGATGATAAATAAAAACGGAGGGAGTATAAAGAATGTGAAAATCCGAGTTTATTTGAGAAAGTTAGAGCCATTTGAAGTTTATTGCGATTTTCAGAAACACAGCCTTTACATTTCAGCGACGGTGGCTATGTACTTCAGCGACGGGGGCTTTACAATTCAGCGACGGAGGGTTTACAATTCAGCGACCGAGGCGTTATAATTTAGCGATATAGCCTATGCATTTCAGCGACGTAGCCAATGCAATAAAATTTATGTGACAAACTTCAAATGGCTCTAACTTTCTCAAATGACCTCCGATTTGGACGTTCTTTATATGAAAATCTATCTACTTAATGCAAGTAATTTAAATATTCTCTCAGATTTTAGAAAGTCTAAACATATAAATATCATATTTTCAAAACAACGAGCATAAGATATCTTTTCTTTTGAAAATCTGGTATTTATCTATTTGTAATTTCCAAAATTTTATGGGAAATTTAGATTCATTGCATCGAGTAGGTAGATTTTCATATAAAGAACGTCAAAATCCGAGTTCGTTTGAGAAAGTTAGAGCCATTTAAAGTGCATTACGATTTGAAAAAACACAGTCTTTACATTTCAGCGACGGTGGCTATGTAATTCAGCGACGTAGCCTTTACAATTCAGCGATGGAGACATTACAATTCAGCGATATAGCCTATGCATTTCAACGACGTAGTATATAGAACAAAATTTATATTACAAACTTCAAATGACTCTAACTTTCTCAAATGAGCTCGGATTTGGACGTTCTTTATATCAAAATTTATCTACTTGATGCAAGGAATCTAAATATCCGATCATATTTTAGAAATTCAAAATAGAAAATTAGCAAATTAAGAGGAATGAAAGACTAACGAGTGAAAGAGATAAATAAAGATAATTTCTCTATTATTATGCCATGAATTGTGTCAAAAGAGGGCTAACTTATGCAAATTTTTTATATGATCTTTATTTAAGGATAAAAATCACTAAATTGATTTTGTGAATGATTTTATTACTAAAGATATAATTATTTATATTTGACAATTCTACCCTTTTTATTTTATAGCCATTGGATATTTTTGTATGGTTGAGATGATTTGTCTTGATGTACTACCATTCACATTGGTAGTACCATAACCATTCCCCAAATATAATTTATGATTATTTTATACAGTATAAGTATATATTATATAAAATATATAATGATGCACGTCGAGTCTCGACGGGTTAATTACTAGTTCCAATGCATTTTTACTTTCCTACACAAAGTCCCTTATATTTTTTTAATTCTTAATATTACACCATTGATACAAATAAAAATTGTATAAAATATATATTCTAAAACTACACGATTAGACTATTCTAACAAGACCACACTTGAATATTTTTCTCTAATTACACCATTACGATAATATTAAATAAAAGTTAAACAATAAACAGTATCAAAATCAATTAGAATCTTAAATACAAATACTCACACCATTTAATTACTAAACTCCACCACCTAAATTATCGTGCCCAAAAGAAAGGGTTCAATCTTCGCGGGACGGAGGGAATACCATTTAGTAGGGGTGGGCACGGTTCGGTTATACTGAGTTTTTCAAGTATTTGTATTTGTACTTGAACCGGACAAATACTTGGATGAAGTATTTGTATTTGTAACCGGACTCATCGGTTAACCAGGGTTCAATTTTGATTCGATTCAGCGGTTAAGCGATTCGGTTAGAATATTTTATCCAAGCATATTAAACTTCATAATCAAATCTACATTTCTTAATTGTTAACCTTTATAGGTTTATTTTTAAGGTTATTACAATACAACAATTAAACAAAATCATATAACTATCGAATTCGGCGGTTCTTTTTAGTGTTATCAAAATATATTAGTATATTTAAAAAGTCTTAGTGCAATGTCTATTTCAATAATGAGTATTCTTAAGGGCAAAAAATCAATAATAATATATTTTTGATAATTATCTTTATTTTTAAATGTTTATTTTATTATATACTTAAATAATAAAACTTTTTTAAAATACAATAAATATATTCGGTTCGGTTCGATTAACCGGGAAAAGAAATTGAAGTATTTGTACTTTTATTTGAACCGGGCAAATTAAATACTTAAATGAAGTATTTGTATTTGAACCGGGGTCTTCGGTTAACCGGAAATTCGGTTCGATTTTAATTTGATTTTGCGGTTCAGCGAATCGGTTCGAATATTTTGCCCACCCCTACCATTTAGTCCATTTTTTTTTCATTTTTTTCCAATTCAATCCTAAAGTTTTATTTTATAACTCATTCAATCCTTTATGTTTACTAATTTTTGCCAAATTCATCATATTCCATCTTAATCCAATAAATTAATAAAATTATGGAAGTACCCAGCCCATGTCATATTTTTACCTAATCTTCATCAGCTCCTCACCATGCTTTCTCAACGCAGCCCGTGCCACGAATTGTCCTTCCATTTCCGCCGCTCTGGCAGTCCTCAACTCCGTGATATCACCTCACAAACTTTCTACAAGCTTATTGATGGAATTTTTCTTGAAACGCTAGAAGGATCCTCCGTTACTCTCCCCTCGCCGACGTAAGGGAGAGCCCGCGAAGTCGGCGCAGGGGAATATTCCCTGGGAGGTATAGAAGGGCGTTCCACCTCCGAATTCACACTTACGAAGCCTTGATTTAAATTAGGGTTTGAAGACTTAGGCTGCGAATACAGGTGCGGATCACGAGCGAAGAATTAGCTCAAACTCCTCGCCAATCTACCAAATTGGAGGCTGGGAAGAACCAGGACTGCACGTAGGGTATCAAAATGACGCCATTGGGGGGAGACGAAGGGGTGTGGCGCTTGATGATCATGTCACGAGTGGGGTTCACGAACACGTGGGGCGCGTGTTCCGGGTAGGACTCCATAAGCCAGATGACGGCGGGGATGTTGTAGGTGACACAGTGGTATTTCATCGGGACGTTGCTGTCAGCTTGGAGGAGGTTGAGATGCGGCCATCGTTGTGGGTAAAAACTGCAGTCTTTCTTTTTTTTTTTACCAAAAAAAAAAAAACTGCGTAATTAGGCTGCATAATTTTATTAATTATGTTAATTTATTGGATTAAGATGGAATAGGATGAATTTGGCAAAAATTAGTAAACATAAAGGATTGAATGAGTCAAAATCAAACTTCAGGATTGAATTGGAACAAAAATGAAAAAAAAGAAGGACTAAATGGAGCTTAATGCAGGGAAACCGACCAGCGGGACTGAATCAGCAGAACAACCAAGGTCAGAGGTTTCCACAGGCACAAAGGCCACCTCAAAATCGCAATCCGCAGGGAAACCAGGGTGGAGCAATGGGACGCCTAAACGTGATCAATCAAGCGGATTTGGCCGCTCAAGGCGAAGTGATCACAGGTACGTTCACTGCATTAAGCGTACCTGTAAAGGTTTTGTTTGACTCGGGTGCAAGTTGCTCGTTAATCTCTACAAGAATTCTATCTGCGTTAGATCTACCAGCGCCCAAGAACATTAACTTAGGAATTCAATTACCGTCGGGTAAAGTGTTATCGTGCTCCAAACGATACGACGGCATCCCGATAGAAATCAAAAATACTGAATTTGTCGCGAACCTGATAGAATTTGACCTTCGAGATTTTGACATCATTTTGGGTATGGATTGGCTGACTCAATACAAGGTCGTTATTGAGTGCCAAAAACAGAAGATCTCTTTGGCCAAAAGTCGAGGGAGGAAAGTCATTTACTACATGCAACCTCAAAAGAAGAGTGCCAAGGTGGTAAATGCCATCAAATTTTGCAATCTCATGCAAAAGGGGTATCATTTGTACGCCTGCTACGTACATAATCTTGAAGACGAGGGAAACAAGATCGACAGGATCCCAATCGTGAATGAATACCCTGACGTCTTTCCTGAAGATATACTAGGAATGCCTCATGAGCGAGAAGTTGAGTTTACAATCGATCTGGTACCCGGAATCGAGCCGGTATCGAAGCGCCATATCGCATGGCACCTGCTGAGATGAAGGAGCTGAAGGAACAACTCGAAGAGTTGTTATCAAAGGGTTACATTAGACCAAGCACATCGCCATGGGGAGCATCAGTCCTGATCGTCAAGAAGAAAGATGGTGGACTCCGATTGTGCATAGACTATAGAGGTCTTAATCAAGTAACAATTAAGAATAAATACCCGCTGCCTAGGGTCGAAGATCTCTTCGATCAGCTGAAAGGAGCGTCGGTATTTTCAAAAATTGACCTGAGATCAGTATACCATCAACTGCGTATTGCCGAGAAGGACATACCGAAGACAGCATTTCGGACGAGATATGGACACTACGAATTCACTGTAATGTCCTTTGGTCTGACAAATGCTCCCGCGGTATTCATGAATCTCATGAATAGTGTATTCCAAGAGTTGCTAGACTCTTGTGTCGTTGTATTCATCGACGATATTCTAGTTTACTCAAGGAATGCGGAGGAGCACGCGAAACATCTACATCAAGTGCTCGAAATTTTGAGAAAGAACCAATTGTATGCAAAGCTGTCTAAATACGAGTTTTGGATGAAGGAAGTTGCATTTTTGGGACATATAGTATCGGCTCAAGGAGTGTCGGTTGATCCGGCAAAAATATCTGCAGTGACTGATTGGCCAGCGCCAACTAGTCAGACAGAAATAAGAAGCTTTCTTGGACTGGCCGGATACTATAGGAGATTCGTGAAGGATTTTTCAAAGATTGCAAGACCGATGACCTAACTGCTAAAGAAAGGATTAAAGTTCGAATGGACTGCTGAATGCAAGGAATCATTCCAAGAACTCAAGAAAAGACTCACAACAGCACCGGTCTTGGCACTGCCATCAGAGGCAGAAGACTTTGAAGTGTATAGTGACGCTTCAAAAGAAGGTCTGGGTTGCGTGTTTATGCAAAACCAAAGGGTTATTGCTTACGTATCGCGACTACTCAAGCCGCACAAAGAGAACTATCCGACACATGATCTGGAATTGGTTGTTGTGGTGTTTGCTCTCAAGATTTGGCGACACTATTTATATGGACAAACATGTCGGATGCTCACGGACCACAAGAGCATCAAGTATATATGTACTCAAAAGGAGCTAAATATGAGGCAGAGGAGATGGCTTGAGCTAATCAAAGACTATGATTTGGACATAGCTTATCATGAGGGTAAGGCGAATGTTGTTGCGGATGCATTGAGTCGCGACATACGGCAAACACCTTTATCTTACCTTCGGAACTATATATGGACTTGGCGAAGTTGGATACTGAACTAGTCCATTATGGGACCGTGGTAGAAACGGGGAATGCCATAGCAATTGAACCTACCGTGTTCGACGAGATTTGAGCAGGTCAATCGAAAGACGAAAACCTTCAGAGGATCAAGGAGAATATTGGTGAAGGTAAAGCGGTGGGATTCACGATCCACGACGATGGAAGTATCCGCTTTAAAGGAAGATGGTGCGTTCCTCACAAGTGCGAGGACTTGAAGCGGAAATTGATGGAAGAAGGCCACAATACACCTTATTCAGTGCATCCTGGAGGTGATAAGTTGTATAAGGAGCTGAAGAAGATCTATTGTGGCCGAGGATGAAGAAAGATGTTGCTGATTTTGTTGCTATGTGCCTAACTTGCCAAAAAGTGAAGGCGGTACGGCAAAAGCCATTAGGATTGGTGAGGCCATTGGAGATCCCAAACTGGAAGTGGGACAACATCTCCATGGACTATGTCTCGGGATTACCAAGATCTCCCCAAGGCATGAACAAAATTTGGGTGATAGTTGATCGGTTGACAAAGACCGCCATCTTCATACCAATGAAGGATAATTGGTCGATGGATCAACAGGCCAAGGCATATATAGAGAATGTGGTCAGAAGACATTGTGTACCACATGATATCATCTCGGACCGAGACAACAGATTTGTCTCAAAATTTTAGACCAAATTGCAAGAAGCCTTGGGAACTCAAATCAAGATGAGCACGGCTTTCCATCCGATGACTGACGGTCAAACCGAGTGGACGATTCAAATGCTTGAGGATATGCTTAGAGCGTGTGTACGTGAATTCAAGGAAAGTTGGGAAAACCACTTGTCACTGATTGAATTCTCGTATAACAACAGTTACCATACTAGCATTGGCATGGTACCGTTCGAAGCTCTTTATGGACGCAAGTGTCGCAGTCCATTATGTTGGGTTAAGGATGATAATTCTGTGGTGGTTGGACATCAGCTCATTGAAGATATGAGCAAACAAATCAAGGTGGTTCAAAAGAAGATGAAAGCCGCACAAGACCGGCAAAAGAGTTATGCTGACACGAGACAGCAAGAACTGGAGTTCCAAGTGGGAGACAAGGTTATGCTAAAGGTGTCACCAATGAAGGGGGTGATGCGATTTGGAAAACGAGGAAAGTTGAGTCCTCTCTATATCGGTCCATACGACATTTTAGACCGTGTGGGTACCTTGGCATACCGATTGGCTCTTCCACTGGAATTGTCTCGAGTTCACGTGTTTCATGTTTCTCAACTAAAGAAATATGTACACCTAACTCACGTCTTGCAACCTGATGTGATCGAATTGGACGACGATCTGACATATGAGGAGTATCCGATCGAGATACTTGATGTCAAGGAAAGGGTTACAAGGAACAAGACCGTGAGAATGGTGAAAATTCTATGGTCCAATCATGGCACGGAGGAAGCGACGTGGGAATTGGAATCAGACATGAGGCAGCGTTATCCCAACCTTTTCCAAAGCGACTCGTGAGCACTTATGGGGACATAACTGCAGTACTAAGGGGGAGAGGATGTGACACCCTGCAAGGAGTCGTAACGCGTCAAGGTAAGAAGTTGATTTTCGAGCCTCAATATTTTATGTGTGCCAATTATTTGCCTGCATTGTTTATCTTTCCGAGTGCGACCCAACTTCGAGGACGAAGTTGATTTATAAGGAGAGTAGACTGTAATACCCGAGAAATCGACATCGAGATTTAAATTCAAAATTAAAGAATTGGATTTAATTATCAAAACCGAAATAATTTCGAGATGGTGGAATTAAATATTTTCGGACGATCGCGACTCGGAATGAGTTTATCGAATTATCCCAACGATCTCGGATAATTTCCACACTATGATTTTTGAAATAAAAATCATAAGTGAATAATATTATTATTATAAAAAAATTAAAAAAAAAATAAGAAAGGGGCGCATCAGGGTGGCCGCGCGGTGGCGCGCCACCGTGCAGTGGTGAACCCCAAACGCGTGTTTTGCTTCGTATTCCGAGCTTGGTGATTCCAATCGATTGGAATTCATTCCTCAGACATTCATGAACGTATTGGGACGGTTTTGGATGGTTTTGAGTGTATTAAACTCCCCACTAAGTTGGATTAAAGAGGATACATGAACACATGAAAGATTCATTGAATGGGTTGGAGAGTTGGTGGAATGGATGAGATTTGAAGGGGTGTATTTTCGAAATTGACTGTCATAATTCATCCTAATCATTCCAAGGCTCATCAAGGAGGCCTTTGGAACAAGTAACACCCATTGAAATATCCAAATTCACTCACCAAATCATCCTTATTCACCTAATCCGAAAATCAAATTTTCTTTTGAGTGTGGGAGAGAGTTTGAGGGTGTTTTTCGAGTTCCAGAAGCTTTGATCAAGTGTGGGCACTTCCAATCCATTCTCCTACAGATAGGTAATAATTCCAATCCAATTCCATGGTCTTAGATTCCATATTGAGGCCCTAGAACTAAGGATTTCCACCAACGTCTCCTAAAATAGGTTCTTTCGGCGAGGGTGATGATCGTGTGGCTATCTAGGACGAGATTTGGGGATACCAACAAAGGGTATTTCGACTCTAAACTGATCCAAGGTAATTTAGTATCATACACATCGTTTTTTAGAAGTTTTGGTTGAGTATAAGTCGAGTTATAGATCCATTTCCATCTCTTGTGTAATCTGTCAATTAGGGTTTTCCATGACTAGCTTTTGTTGTCCTGCCTTTTCGGCCTAGATCCAATCGTTTTTATAAGATCTTTCCTAAATGAAAATTGTTCCTAACATTCTGAAACGAGATCTGTAAATTTTCATAATTTTTGGAGTTAATTTGATGCTCGAAATCGGATCTGGTATTCTGCTATAAGTTGCTGTCAGAATTGATTTTTCATGTAGCTCGGTTTGTTGTGCATTTTAGATCATCCTATGGTTGTTATTTGTGATCGATGCCTTCATGCGTTTTGTTCCTTATTGTGTCTAGAATGTCTCCATCGTTTTTTTACGATTTTAGGAACTCTCTCAAAAAATTTATGGATTTTTAATCACACTGTGGTCAAATTCGTTGAAGCACTTTAAATCCTTTAATCAAGGTTTTCTGAAATCGAATTATTTGGCCTCTTTAGATTTCGAATTTGAGGATGTCTATTTCTATAAAAAAAAATGTTCATTTTGGTGTTTTCTAGCTTCTGTAAATTGTTTGGAATTTTTAAAAATGGTTTGCTATATTTCCCAAAGCAAAACTGAATACTGCTACGGTTTCGAATTCATGTTTAAAAATGGTGATTCACGTTGTGTATTTGAGGTGATTTTCAAGTCGATTTTCACTCATGTTGAGTTATTTATATTATAGAAATGTAATCATTTTATGATAATGATAAAAAGTGGATTTTGAAACTTTGGGAGTTTTGATCGAGTGGGATGCCCGATGTTATTTCTTGAGGGTAAGTGCACTAGGTGGAGCTCGTTTGGCCGCCCCCTCTCGTAGCCAAAACGGAAATTATGGTAAATGGTTTATTAGTGAATTGTAAGAGTCTACACTCCTAAATGTATCCGTATGGGTTATCTAGGGCTCTGGGGCGGTCTGTATAGGGCCACTGCTTTCACAACCCTCGTGGGTACGAGTCCCAGAGGTTGATCTCAAGGGTACATCCCTAGGATCCTTATTATGAATTGGAGTCCTTGTGGGTGTTAGTTCCAAAGGGCATATGTGGTGTCCTCGATCATAACGAACAACGGTAAAATATTTGTGTGGCAAGTGTAAGAGATTTCGTAAATTATTTTATCCGTCCTTTTAAATTTATAATCCTATTTTTATATACTCTTGTAGAATTTTTAAAATTCGTCGTGTTGCATATTAACTTACGCAGTACCTTTTGTACTGATTAGTTTTTATTTCCATTTTTCCTCAGATTTCGCAGGGTGAGCATTTGCACGAAGGGATGGGATTATTTCTTATGAAGACTTGTCGCATTTACATTATTTTAAATTCTGCACTAAAAACTCTGGACTTTGTTTTGGCCGTTTGTGTTGGCCCTATTTTAGCTTCCGCACTGTTTTAAATTATGCAAGGTAGACATACTCTGATTTTAACTTCGGGCATTGTTTGAATGGTTTTTAATTATTTTAAATATTGGTACAACTTTAGCCTTAGCATCTTTTTAGATAAATTCGATTTGATCGTGTCTTATTTAGAAAGGTGTGGCGGTAACGTCCCGGCCTGGGTGACCAAATCGGGGGTGTTACACTCATTTAGCCGAATATTAAAAAAGCAATCAGCTCAATGCAATTTGAGAAAACCCTTACATGATCGTGGTTCTTACTTCCCGGTCCATCACTATCATCTTCCTAAACTCCAGTCCCTTTACCCGATTCAAGTTCGACATCCTTCTCACATTGTCATCATTCATTATCTCCATTGTTGAACCCCCGTCGAGTTCATCGTAATGGATTGTGTATAGTTGAACATAAATTACCCAATTTCTCCGTCACCTTTCCATACACATCCGTAAGGGCATCGCCATCTCTTATCGGCACGAGATGGACTTGGGCTTGTAATGGCAAAATAACATGACCTATTGCCCAACCCCTTGCTCCCGACTCCATTCCATCTTCCTCATCCCTACCACTTTCGAAAACCCTACATAAAACCCTAAATAACAGCCTCTTCAATCCCTAACATGCTTCCAACCTAAAACCTCTTAAAAGCCTTCTCCTTCCACCCACCAAGAATGCGAATATACTTCCCCGCCGCTTGCCCCCCGCTATGTGTGCTTTCGGCCTCTCAAGGAGCTTTCTCAACAAGCTTCACAACCTGAAACGAACGAACAGCTCTGCTCCCGCTTGTTGCACTCCGTCAAAACAACGGAAGGGAGGTCGCCAATGCCGTTCCCACCCTTCCGCCCGCTGTTGCTTCCGCACAAAGTTGTGGAGTTGGTCAATTAATGGCGTACCGTTTGGTCCTAGAGGAAGCAGAAGAAACTGTTTTGAGTCCCAAAGCTCAACATCCAATTTGTCTCATTCTAACCATCACAATCATTGCATCATAAAAGTGCAAAGGTAAGGGCATAATTATATTTTCACAAATGGTTTTCATTATTAATTTAAAAATAAATGACAGATCCTGATTTGGGAGGTATTTATTTAGTATATTAGTGTTAATACATAATGTATTTGATATGTTGGTCTTGTATTTGAATGTATTTGTGATGTTGGCCTTTATTAATAAATCACCCTTAATTCTATGCCACTGGTATCGACTGGCACATATTTGTGTGTTAAATTGATAAAAAAAATGGAATAAAGTACTAGTATAACCTAATAAATACTCCGTAAATATTATGAAAACATGTTTCATGATATCATTATAAAAAATATTAAAGTACAACTTAAATTAGAAACAAAAGCTGTACTTTTATTTTGAGATTAATATTAAAATAAGTCTTTACAACGTTTTATATTTATTTTAGTCTAGAATAAACATTAATTATCAAATTAGGCTACTGTACTATAATAGGTCAAATGATATTGTACTGGCCTATTTTTATAATATATAAATAGGGCATTGTACTATAAGATCTTTTGACGTACTTTATAATGCATCGCCTTTGTAGTGCCTATTTTGGTAATCAGTGTTTGTAGTTGCTTAAAATAAACAATAGATTATTGTAGTGGCCTATTTTAATATTTCATAAATAGGGCACTGTACTATAAGGTCTTTTGACGTACTTTACAATGCACCGTCTTTGTAGTGGTAATTAGTGTTTGTAGTTGCATAATCTTGTGAAATTAGCTATATGAGAAAAAACTATAAAATTCATTAACCATGTAAATTAATATAATGTAACAATTTCGTATCACACAAAATAAGTGCAAATACTTGTTAAACGGAAAGGTTACAACTAATATGGAAATCTCCCATAATCATTAATAATATTTCAATACAACAATTATCAAAATACAGAAGGTGAATTTTTATTTTCATAAGAAAAACAAACAATAAAAGGGACAAAAATCATTGAACACAAAAGAGACGAAACCAAAAGCATCACATCCATGAAAATTAAATAAAACAATACACGACCATATAATATAACAAAAAGAGTTTTCAAATCATCATAAACTACTGAAATCACATACAAATGAGATGTTAATTACCATCATCATTGGCATTATTGACTGCCTGCAATTCTTTTTTTTTTTCTTTCAATTTGATCGAGGACAATTTGATATTCTAAAACACATTTTTAACGGTTAATAACTTAAATTTTGTGTGCAATAAAAATTTATAAAAATTTGATATTCTAAAACTGCAAGATTAAACGAATTTAACAAGATCCCACTTGACCATATTTTTTTATTAACAGTGAATAATGCTAAAAAGTTAAACGTGACGATTACAACGAGACGAAGGAATTATATTTTTATATTTCACATTAAATGGTAGCATTTAGCACAAACAACAATCAAGTTATCACATACAATGAATCAAATTAGCACATTTAAAACAAATGTTATCACGAAACAATGCCAGAACTGTTGTGGATTTCACACTCCAAGCATATGATACCAGTAACTTGTTGATTTTTAATATTGTCATTAATAAATGGCATGTGCAGTATTATTATTTGGAAAGTCAATAATTATGATTTTCTTATTATTGGTATTTATTATTATTTCCAAATGAGGATGGAAGCATAGACTACTCCTTCTATGGTGATTGGAACATCATTGAATCGTTTCTTACAGGGAATTACATCCCCTGATGGAAGAGAAATCCCTAGTGTGATAGACTCAGGTGGTGGAAGTTGTAGATTTTTAACTATTCGTGATGCCAAAAACGAACGGCTTGCACCAGAATCAAATAATATATGAACAGGTACACCAAGTATTAAAAATGTACCTTGCAAGACATCGGCTTGTTGCTCCGGTAAATCCGCCTGATTAATCACATTGAGGCGTCCCTGTTGCTCGAATCGGTTTCCTCCACGGTTCTGATCATTACCACCCCGATTTCTATTTCCTTGTTGCTGCTGATATGGATGCTGATTATTTCCATTGCGGTTCCCGTTCCAGTTCCTATTTCCATTCCAATTCCCATTTCCATTCATCCGATACTGATTATTCTGTCCTTGCTGGTATTGCTGCTGTTGCTGTCTCGGACCTCTGTTCAGATCCTCTCGTATCGTGATCCTATCAATGCGAGTGTGGCACTCCTTAGCAAAGTGTCCCTCTTTGCCGCATCGGTTACATGCTGTTGGGCTGGGGCATTCTTTCACCAAATGTCGCCGATTGCACTTCGAACAAGGGGTCAAGATTCTTCCCCTTTCTTCCCTTCTTTGTCCTCCATATCTGTGGTCACGTTCTTGCCTTGGAGGGTTGTTATCATTCCTTCTAATCTCAATCCTTCCTCTTTTCTCTTGAGTCTGCCTCTCATTCAGTTTCCTTTTATGCTCTTGGACTCGAGCAACTGCACATGCCCGATCATAGATCTTCTGGAGACTTGAAGATTGTTTACCTCCCAATCCTTCTCGAATTGCCAAGTTCAGACCCAACTCAAACTTTTGTGCCTTGTCATGATCAGTTGGCACCAAGGCTGGAGCAAAATTCAGTAGTTCAGTAAACTGAACGTAGTACTCATGCACACTCATCTTTCCTTGTCGCAAGGTTATGAACTCCTCATACTTTGCATTTTTAACACTCATCGGATAGAATCTCTTCCTTAAGGCTTCCTTGAACTCATCCCATCCATACCCTTCAGGTTGATCTTGGATGTATAGTCTCCACCACTTATCAGCTGTTTTTCTCAGGAAGTAGCTTATCCAGTGTATCAATCCATTCTTCCAGCTTTCCGGGGTCTTCCTGTCCTTCATAAGTTGGGGGCCTATGTTTGAGAACCACATCGAGGTAGTCAATTGGCGTCGGTGTTGGTGGTATGACAGGAGCAGCTTGTGTATCACCCCTTTGCCTATGAAGGTCGGCACTAAGCATAACCACCATTTGTTCAAGAACCCTTAATCGTTCCCTATCATTGTTTGGAAGTATCTCTTTCCGCTGAAAGATTCGGGAGTAATTGGTCCACATATATCGGTGTGGATCAGCTCAAGTGGATGCTTCGCTTTATATTCGGCCTTCCTTTGAAATGAGGCTCTTGTTTGCTTCCCGAGTACACAATCTTCACAAAATTCTCCTCCAAAATCCATGCTAGGCAGTCCTTTCACCATCTTCATCTTCACTAGCTTTTTCAGGCCATCATAATGTAAGTGGCCAAAGCGATGATGCCATGGCGATGCTATATCTACTTCTTTGACTTGTAAGCATTTCCCTTGCAAGCTTTGCAAGTTCAGCTTGTACATTCGATTTCTTTCCATTTCGACTCGAGCTATCGAACGTCCTTGCTTGTCCCTCAGGTGCAGCGACTGATCTTTTAGAAAGGTTGAGTAACCTTTCTCTGCGAGCTGGCCAAGACTCAAGATGTTGTTTTTGAGGTCTGGGGCATAGTAGACATCTTGGATTGTCCCTATCAAGCCATCATTCTGTGTGAAACATATCGTACCACGGCCTTTGACTTGCACTTTTGATGCATTTCCGAATGATACATGACCATTGTCAACTTTCTGTATTTCTTTGAATAGATGCTCATCATAGCACATGTGGTTGCTTGCTCCAGAATCGAGGTACCAGGATGTGTCATTGTTGACATCATTGTGGGCCATCATGAGGACACCTCCATTTGTTTTATCTTCCACAACTAGGTTGGTTGTCTCTTCCACTCGTCTGTTGGCCCGACACTCTTTTGCAAAGTGTCCCATCTTGCCACAATTGTAACAACCCTCGTTGTTGCAGTCGTCGGAATGATGACCATATTTGTGCCACTTTTGGCATTTGACGTTGGAGAAATTTGATCGACCGCCTCTTCCTCGAGCGCGTCCTCTTCCACGCCAGTTTGCTTGGCTTGATTCGAATCTGTCCCTCTGGTACCTTTCATAATTATTGCTTTGGATACCACGACCGTGTCCACGATTTCCACGGTCTTGTCCTCTCTCCCGAAAGTTTCGAGAGTAGAGAATCTTTTCATCTTTAATTGATGCCTTGGTCTGGAGTGCCTGCTCGAGTGACTCATCTTTCTTTTTCTTTTTTCTTTGTTCGTGTGCTTCGAGAGATCCAGCGAGCTCTTCAACAGTGAGCACTTTGAGGTCTTTCGATTCTTCAATTGCGCACACAACATTTTCGAAATCATTAGTTAATGATCTCAATATTTTCTCCAAAATTCTGGCATCGGACAATTCTTCTCCGTTCCGATTGAGTTGGTTTGCCACGGTCTGGACACGTGTGATGTAGTCGGACACGTTTTCTGACTCCTTCATTTTCATGCTTTCAAGCTCTCCACGAAGGGTTTGGAGACGCACTTGCTTTACCCGGTCGGCTCCTTTGAATGATTTTTCCAGGATGTCCCATGCTTCTTTTGAGGTGGTGGCACCGGATATTTTTTCGAAGCCTGATTCGTCAACGGCTCGGAATAACATGTACAGGGCTCCGCTATCTTTGGACCGCGCATCTTTCAATACTTTTTGTTCTGCTGTTTCCCGGTATTTTCTGGTCTACAAAACCATTTTGAACCACGTCCCATGCATCTTGAGCTCCGAGAAGGGCTTTCATTTGAATACTCCATTTTTCGTAATTTGCTTTTATAAGCTGCGGCAGTGGCATTTGTCCCGTGATATTTGCCATTTGACCTGGATAAATATTATATATTTATATAATAGTAGTTTATAACTGGCCCACCTCTTTAATTATTTAACCTACCACACTTTATTGTGTCCCCCGCCTTTTCTTTCTTTCGTAAACACTCAATGTATCCACTGTTTCTTTCTTCAATTTGTAGATTTTGAAATCTCGCACACACAAAACACTTTACACTTTACACACAACATTTAGAAATTCTTGCAGTACGTTTTTGTTGTCCGCGAGAGGGAACCTAAACTCAGGATGGCGGCGGCGAACCAAGGAGGTCGACGACACGAAATTGGTGTTTGAGACGTCGGAAGGCGTGAAGCCAATTAAGGCCTTCGACGAGATGGGGCTAAAGGACGATGTCCTCAAAGGAATCTACTGCTATGGTTTTCTGAGGACATCCTACATCCAGCAGCGTGCGGTTCTTCCTATTATCTCCGGACGTGATGTCGTCATCGCTCAATGATTGCCCTGACGGTTTGCCAGATCGTCGATACCAAGTCGTCTTCGGGACTCCAAGCCTTGATATTGTCACCCACCAGGGAGATGGCTGCCCAAACAGTAAAAGTAATTTTGGCAATCGGTCGTGGCTGTATAAATGTTAAGGCACATGCTTTCATTGGAGGCAAAAGTGTCGGCGACGGTATAAGGAAACTAGAGCGCGGAGGAGGAGTTCAGGTGGTGTCGGGCACTCCTTTTAGGGTTTTCGACATGATCGAGACGGGAGTTTTGAAAACAAAAAGCTATCAGACTGTTAATATTGGTGGGTCTTTGCTCTTTCCGTGTACTTGCAAAGTTGTGAATGTTGTAGTACTTACTACAATACGGTTCCACAGTAATGTCATACTGTACTATATATATTCTTGGTCCTGACGACAATTTTCTTTTAAACATGTTAGGAGGAATAAGACGAAATGTTGAGCCTAGGGTACAATGATTTTATTTATGATATTTACAGATATCTTCCATCAGAGGTTCAGGTGAATACTCTCTCTCTCTCTCTCTCTCTCTCTCTCTCTCTCTCTCTCTCTCTCTCTCTCTCTCTCTCTCTCTCTCTCTGTGTGTGTGTGTGTGTGCAGAAGATATCCTAGAACATAAGTCATTATGTTGCCCATTACTCATCCATTCATTATGTTCTCAGTTTTCATATATAACTTCCAATGCACTTTCATTCATGTCTGTGTTTGAATATGTAGGAAGTAGTTTCATACCAGTATTAGTAATTTAGTAGACGTCATATACGTGCATTCTCAATCAAAATTCTCCAATGAATATTGCAATTTGTGGACATGTAGCTACTAATGCATGCTATGCCGAATGTGTGTTTGTGCCTTGCATATTGTACTTAAGAAATATCCTTAATTTGCTTTAAACGACATTATGAATGTGTGTGCATCTTTATCGCTACAACAAATTAGGAGACAATTTGAATATGAATTCATTCATGGGAGAATAAGGCCTCTTTTCTTGGTCTGAATAAGTTGCTCTGATTTGAGCCTAAATAAATTTTTTTTTTTGTTGGCGTAACAATTAAAACTAAAATTGTTAATGTTAATAATAATAATAATAATAATAATGATGATGATGATGATGATGATGATGATGATGATGATGATGATGATGATGATGATGATGATGATATTACATTGCTGGTTAATAATAATTATTGCTTACTACTTCTACTATATTATTAATTGATTAACAATAATAATAATTATGTTATGGAATTAATATAACTATAGTCTATTAGCTCTTATATTTATATATAAGATGTAGTAGTAGTGAATATACTATAGTGTATAACAAAGCAATAGAAAACAAGGGCAAAGAATATTGTAAGTAATGAATTCTCTCATCTTATTTATTGTTCATGAAAACTCATATTTATAGTAGCCAATTACAACTCAATCATATAGGTAAGTGCACATGTACATTCACATGTATGCAAGCCTACTTAGTAGAATAAGAAAAATGGGTTTCTTAGACATTCACATGCATAACACTCCCCCTTGAATGTCGTCAATACAAAGAATATGCCTCGTTAAAACCTTACTTGGAAAAAACCCAGTGGGAAAAAAATCCAAGTGAAGGAAAAAGAGTACAGTATTCTTGTATCAGATGCTCCCCCTGATTTGGACATCATTTTAAATCTCGAAGCCGCCGCATTCCAATTTTCTTCACGAGCTTCTCGAATGTTGCAGTCGGCAATGCCTTGGTAAATAGATCCGCTAAATTATTTTCTGATCGAATTTGTTGCACATCGACTTCACCATTCTTTTGAAGATCATGAGTGTAGAAGAATTTTGGTGAAATATGCTTCGTTCTATCTCCTTTGATATAACCCCCTTTCAACTGGGCTACACAAGCCGAATTATCTTCAAATAAAATTGTTGGGGGCATTTGTGGTTCAATGATTAAACCACAACTCTTCAATATATGTTGAGTCATTGACCTCAACCAAACACATTCTCGACTTGCTTCATGGATTGCTAATATTTCGGCATGATTAGAAGAAGTAGCAGTTAGAGTCTGCTTCATTGACCTCCAAGAGATAGCAGTTCCACCACACGTGAAGATATAGCCTGTTTGAGATTTGGCTTTGTGTGGGTCTGATAAATAACCTGCATCGGCATAGCCAATTAACTCATGTCGAGAGTCTTTTGGGTAAAATAACCCAAGATCAATTGTTCCTTGGAGATAGCGAAAAACATGCTTTATGCCTTTCCAATGTCGTTGAGTAGGGCAAGAGCTGAATCTTGCGAGTAGATTGACTGCAAACGCGATATCAGGTCGCGTGCTGTTTGCAAGATACATGAACGCACCAATTGCGCTTAAATATGGGATTTCTGGGCCAAGTTGCTCTTCATTATCTTCTTTTGGCCTAAATGGATCCTTTGCAGGATCAAGTGCCCGAACGACCATTGGATTACTTAGCGGATGAGCATAATCCATTCGAAATTGCTTTAATACCTTTTGGGTATAAGCTGATTGATGAACAAATATGCCCATTTCCAAATGCTCAATTTGTAGGCCAAGGCAAAATTTCGTTTTCCCGAAATCTTTGATTTCAAACTCCTTTTTCAGATATTCGACCGCCTTTTTCAACTCTTCAGGAGTTCCAATTAGATTTAAATCGTCAACATAGACTGCGACGATCACAAATTCTGACCCATTTTTCTTTATAAATACACAAGGGCTGATCGGGTCATTTGTATAGCATTCATTTATCAAACTTTCACTGAGGCGGTTGTACCACATTCGGCCAGATTGCTTGAGCCCATACAACGATTTTTGCAATTTGATGGAATAATTTTCTCTGGGTTTTGAGTTGCAAGACTCAGGTAATTTAAACCCTTCAGGTATTTTCATATAAATATCATTTTCCAATGAGCCATATAAATATGCAGTAACAACATCCATCAGTCTCATTTCGAGATTTTCTAGTACTGCTAGACTCATTAGATACCTGAATGTTATTCCATCCATAACTGGGGAATATGTTTCCTCAAAATCAATTCCCGGTCGTTGTGAAAAACCTTGGGCTACAAGCCTTGCCTTATATTTGGCAATTTCATTATTTTCATTTCTTTTTCTCACAAACACCCATCTGTAGCCAACAGGCTTCACATTTTTTGGTGTTTGGACAATAGGGCCGAATACTTTTCGTTTATTCAGTGAATCTAGTTCAGACTGAATCGCATCTTTCCATTTTGGCCAATCATTTCTTTTCCGACATTCTTCAACTGATCTTGGTTCAGGATCCTCGTTATTTTCCATTACATCGAGTGCAACGTTGTATGCAAAGGCATTATCAACGTTTGTTTCTTTTCGGTTCCAACATTTCCCAGTATTGATATAATTGAAAGAAGTTTCAATAACTTCATTTTCTTCTGGGTGAATATTTTCAGGTTCAACCTTTTCGGGGGTTGAATCAATTTCTCCTTCGGGAGTATCATCTGTGATTGATTTATCACCCATATGGATAATTTTCTTCTTTCGTGGATTTTTATCCTTGGAACCCAAAGGCCTACCACGCTTCATGCGTGCAGTAGATTCATTTGCACTTGGAATTTGCCCTTCTGGGACATTTATATTGGCTGGTGCATTTGCTGCATCATTTATATATGATTTTGTGACTTTAGCAGCATCATTAAAAGCATCGGGTAATTGATTTGCAATTCCCTGCAAATGCACAATTCTTTGAACTTCAAGTTCGCATTGCCTTGTACGAGGATCAAGGAAATCAAATGGACTTTGCCAAGATATTTCCTTTTTCAGTTGATCATTTCCTCCCCCTAATGTCGGGAATTGAGTTTCATCAAAATGACAGTCTGCAAATCTTGCAGTAAATAAATCACCCGTTTTTGGCTCAAGATATTTAATAATCGAGGGTGATTCATACCCGACATATATGCCCAACCTTCTTTGAGGTCCCATTTTTGTGCGTTGTGGTGGCGCAATCGGTACATAAACCGCACACCCAAAAATTCGCAAGTGGGATATATTGGGCTCCTTTCCAAACACAATTTGTGTAGGGGAGTAGCTATGATAGCTTGTCGGCCTTATTTTCACAAGTGCGGCTGCATGCAATATAGCATGTCCCCAAGCAGAAACAGGGAGTTTTGATTTCATTAACAAGGGTCTTGCAATTAATTGCAATCACTTAATAAATGATTCTGCCAGACCATTTTGCGTGTGCACATGAGGCACAGGATGTTCAACAGTAATTCCAATCGACATGCAGAAATCATCAAATGCATGTGATGTATATTCTCCAGCATTATCAAGGCGTATTTTCTTTATCGGATGATCTGGAAACTGTGCTCGCAATTTTATAATTTGTGCAAGTAATCTTGCGAATGCCAAATTGCGAGTTGATAATAAACAAACGTGTGACCAGCGTGATGACGCATCAATTAATACCATAAGGTACTTGAAAGGTCCACAAGGTGGATCAATAGGTCCACATATATCGCCTTGAATTCTTTCTAGGAATGTAGGGGATTCAATTCCCACTTTTACTGGAGATGGTCTGGTTATCAATTTCCCTTGTGAACAGGCTGCACAATTGAACTCATTTGGGTTCAATATCATTTGCCTTTTCAATGTATGGCCATTTGAATTTTCAATAATTCGCCTCAGCATTACACTGCCAGGATGCCCAAGTCTATCGTGCCAGGTAATAAATTCACTAGTAGCTTTCAAGCCTACTAGGTTATGTATTTCTGCGGCACATATTTTTGTATAGTATAAGCCAGAGGAGCAACATGGCAATTTTTCATTCACAAACTTTTTGCCATTTTCAATTCGAGTTATCAAAAGATACTCGTGATCTGCCTCTTTTGAAGTTTCAATGTGATATCCATTTTTTCGAATATCATTGAAGCTCAGTAAATTTCTTCGAGCTTTGCGTGAGAACAAGGCATTTTCAATTGCCATTTTTGTCCCTTCAGGGAGAAATATAACAGCTCTACCGGAGCCTTCAATGCATTTTGCATTACCGCTTATAGTTTTCACTGCGGTCTTTTCCAATTTTAAATTGGAGAAATAGCTTTTGCTTTTCAAAATGCTATGCGTTGTTGCACTGTCAATGAGGCAGATATCATCTCCGACTTTTGAATTTCCAGCATCCATTTCTTTACAAGAATATAAGAATGTTAATAAACATCAGCAATATAAATATTATTAATACAAAAGCATATTTATATTATACATGGATAATAAAAGGGAAGTACAAGATATCATTATTTATATTAAACAGGAATTATAAAAGATAAGTACAAAATATATATATATATATATATAGCTATATAATATATTATTTGGTAACAGTATCTGGCTCAACAAAATCATCAGCTTCCAGGTGCGTGATATTATCATTTAATATATCATCATAAGTATCATCGTGAGCATTATGGTGTGCTTCAACACCTGATCTTTCTTTTCGTTTCGAGGCCTGATACAGTTCAGCTAAGTGTTTAGCTGTGTGGCATGTTTGAGCCACATGGCCTTTAATTCCACAACGATCACAAATTTCATCATTTTGTTTATGCTTTCTTGCATAATTTCTTTGTTGTGGTTTGTAAGGCCTTCTGGTATCATATCTGCGATTTTGCTCAAATCGAGGCTTATTTCGATAATTATTTTGACGAGATGATTCACCTCTGCCTCGATTGTGATACCGATTTTGGCCACGATCATCATTTTGATTTTTAAAGTGCCCACGATCACGCACATATTTCGATGATTGAGCCGCGTTCACCTCAGGGAACGGTTTTGCACCTGCGGGCCTAGATTCATGATTTCTCAACAACAATAGGCTGTTTTGTTCAGCCAATAATAAGCAGGTGATAAGATCAGAATATCTCTGAAAACCTTTTTGACGGTATGTCTCACTCAATACTGTGTTTTTAGCATGAAACGTAGAATACGTTTTTTCAAGCATTTCTGCTTCAGATATCTTTTGCCCACATAATTGCAATTGGGCCGTAATTTTGAACACAGCGGAATTATATTCCCGGACTGTTTTAAAATCCTGAAGTCTCAGGTTTGTCCAGTCATCAAGGGCTTTTGGAAGCACCGTCTTTTTAAGATTATCATATCTTTCTTTCAGCTTTTCCCACAATGCCAGTGGGGATTCCACAGTCACATACTCCATTTTAAGTGCCTCTTCGATATGATGGCACAAGAAAATCATGGCTTTTGCCTGATTTTGATGGCTGGGATTTTTGCCTTCAGCAATAGTATCTTCCAGACCCATTGAAGTAAGATGCATTTTTACATCTCGGGCCCAGGACATATAATTGCTTCCTTCAACGGTTAAGGGAGCAAATTCCTGCTTTGCAAGGTTAGCCATAATCTTATTGAAAGTTTAGAAATAAGAGATTATACCTCAAATGATAATCTGGACAGAGTCTCCTCGTGCTGATAACTTGTTATGGAATTAATATAACTATAGTCTATTAGCTCTTATATTTATATATAAGATGTAGTAGTAGTGAATATACTATAGTGTATAACAAAGCAATAGAAAACAAGGGCAAAGAATATTGTAAGTAATGAATTCTCTCATCTTATTTATTGTTCATGAAAACTCATATTTATAGTAGCCAATTACAACTCAATCATATAGGTAAGTGCACATGTACATTCACATGTATGCAAGCCTACTTAGTAGAATAAGAAAAATGGGTTTCTTAGACATTCACATGCATAACAAATTATTAATTATTAGTAATGCATCTGATCTGGTATGATTTGATATGATTTTAATAAAATAAGAATAAGCAATAAATTGCAGAGGACAGTGCCTAAAACTTTCAAACCCTGTAGTGGCCTGAATTTCTTGTAGAGGCAATATTCAGAAAATGAGCAGTGAAATCCAGAATGTCATTAGAACTTTTAAAACTGGGGAACATTTGTAGTATGTACCGTGTTAAATTTGTAAGCAGCTTTTAGTTTTTCTGTGCAAATATCCTTTTGGCTGTGGTTAATTGTATTATATGCTTATGGTTGATCATCAGGCAGATTTATGTTATCATTCTATCTGATTTGATCATTTGAATTCTTGTTTATAGGTTGTTTTAATATCAGCTACCCTTCCAAATGAAATATTGGAGATGACAAACAAAATCATGAAAGATCCAGTTCAAATCCTTGTAAAACGTGATGAATTGACCCTTGAGGTAAGGTTCTGATTGTTTTTGAGATTGTGGATAAATCATTTTCTACTCATGAGAGGCGGCGAGTGTGGGAGTGTTTTTGTATTTTGAAGCTACCTGCAACATGTCTGTGATTTGAAACTGTTGTTAAAATGTAGTAGGAGCCTTTATATGTTTGTAGAATTGTGACACATATTTTGACCTCTTTCAAAGTATCATTGATGAGTGATGAAACCTCAATGGCCATGAGTATTCCTGTTAAAAATTAAACTCATTCCAATGTCGGCAAAGTCATTACCGACAACAAGCCACTGTCAAAAGAAACGGCTGTGTTCTTCAACCATTGCAGATTCATTTGTCAAAATTGGTGTATTTTATATTGTTAAGTTTGTAATCCTTTCGGCTATAAATAGCCGTGTAATCTTAGTGAAAAACGCAGAACGAGAATTAGAACAATAACATCTAAACTATCTTCTCCCCAATTCAAAATTCCAACAGAAGTGGTATCAGAGCCTGAGCGATCAAACTCAGAGCAAAACAAATTTGAGTATAAACACTCAAATTAAAAGAATTAAAATTACCCACCGTGGAGCTACTGTTCACCGCCTGCAACCTTTTTCCGGCGTACCTGCACCACCACCCGCCGCTCCGATCTGCTGCCCAGCTCCTGTGCCGCCCGCTGCCGACGACCAGTAACGTCGCCGACGCTGCCTCCTCTCTTCCGCTCGAGCACCGCCTCTGCTCGCACATCCGTGTCCAGCGTCGCCGCCCTCTGCCGCTGACGGACCGCTGCGTGCGCACCACCTCTTCCGTGCTCCATCGCAGCCGATATCCCTTAGCCAATCTGTTGTCAAACCTGTTGTGCTGTTGTTGTTTTACCGATCTGCTGTTGCCCAGCAGCCTCCTCCAAGCGCCGCCCTGCAGCCTTCAAGCTCCACCTGCTCGTCGTCGTGAGCACCACTCGCCTCCGCCAGCTGCTGCCACGAGCTGGTTCTCTCTCCTGCTGCTCGTGCTACTCCGTTGTTGTCCCTTTTTATTGACGTTGCCGCTGCTACCTTGTCTATTTGAAGGAAACGAACAAAGGAAGGAAGGAAGATACAAAATAATTGAAGGAAGATTCTTGCTTACGTGGGAAATTTGTCTTGAAGCCACCCACCAAAATAATGCAAGCTGGAGACTTGAGCAAAACAAGGAATTAAATGTTTCCAGGTCCCTAAATGCATTCATCAGTGAAGAAAATAATTAAGAGGCTGCAACCCACCAAAATTAAATTCCACACCTACCGGGTCATAGACATAGTAATTGCCAAGCCGTGGTTGAACTATTAAAATATTTTTCACAATGGCGTCAACCAGTTCCGTTCAATCGCAGGTGCCCAAATTAACCAAAGAAAATTACAGGATGTGGAGTATCCAAATGGAAGCCTTACTCGGATCCCTTGATGTATGGGATATGGTGGAAACAGATTTTGAAGAATTGGCATCAACAATAGAAGACGACGAGGAATTAAAGGAGATAAAAGCCTTGTTCACAATATATCAAGGCATAGATGAAGCCACATTTGAGTTGATTTCTACCGCAAAAACATCGAAAGATGCTTGGGAAATTTTAAAGAAAGCCCACAATGGAGTAGATAAAGTGAAGAAGATCCGGCTCCAATCTTTGAGAGCCCAATTTGAAACTCTACAACAAAGCAGATCAGAAGTCGTCTCAGATTACTTCTCCCAAGTAATCTCTGTTGTTCATCAAATGAGACAAAATGGCGAGGAGATCAAAGATGTTCGTGTTGTGGAGAAGATCTTGAGGTCCCTAGACACAAAATTCAACTTTATCGTTGTTGCCATCGAAGAATTAAAAAATCTCGAGGCAATGACAATTGAAGAATTAATGGGCTCTTTACAAGCCCATGAGCATCGACTCTTCAAAAAGGGAGACGAACAATCCTTGGAGCAAGCACTGCAAACGAAATTGTCGTTTAAAAGAAATAATGCTGTCAGAGGAAGTCCACAATGTGGACGTTATCAAGCACAAAGAGGAAGAGATGGCCGAGTCAATAATCGCTATGATCAGAATCGAAGCAATAATGGCGAAAACAATGGAGGAAATGAACGTGGCCAGAATATCAATCGAGGCCGAGGACAATTCCGAGCCCGTGGTCGCGGACGTGACAAAAACTTTGGAAGATTTGACAAATCAGAAGTTCAATGCCGAGTATGTAAGAAATTTGGTCATTTCGCTAATGAATGTTTTTTTTTTTTAGAAGAAATTTTATTCCGATGAAAGAAACAAAGCCAACCATGGCCAGATACAGTACTTCCCTTAGAACTTAAAGGATAAAAACGCCTACTGCCAGCAAACACTTGCCAGCACCCAATCAATCGGTGTTCAAACTAATATCAGAACCACACTTCTTACACAAATACACCGATCAAAAAAAACTTAATCAAATTGGGATCCCTTACACAAATACACACGAGATCAAACAAACACCTTCAATGTAGCTTAGTGGTTTCAGCAGCAGAGCCGGCAACCAAATTTCGCTAATGAATGTTGGTACAATGCAGACAACAACAAAAATGAGAAGGCGAATCTCATTGGTAAAGAAGAGAAGGATGGTCCAGTTGTACCAATGTCTTGCAAAGAACTAGAGCCACCTCAAACGGTCACATGATACATGGATACAGGTGCATCAAACCATATGTGTGGAAGAAAGGAATTTTTTTCCAAACTTGATGAAAGACGAATGGGCAATATCACATTCGGTGACCTGTCAAAAAGGCCAATTGAAGGTAAAGGAGACATTACCTTTGAGTTATATAATGGAAAACATCTATGCATTTCTGATGTTTATTATGTACCTGAAATTAAAAATAATCTGCTGAGTGCTGGCCAATTGTTGGAAAAGGGATATGAAATCCAAATGAAAAATTTGGCTCTTAGTTTGCGAGATAAGAATAACAGGTTGATCACACATGTCAAGATGACGACGAACAGAATGTTTCCCTTGAAGCTCACTATAGATGACTCAAAATGCTTGAAGGCAACCACTGTTGATAGCGGCAAGTTATGGCATCTCCGGTATGGGCATCTTAACTTTGATGGATTGAAATTGTTGCAGAAAAATAATATTGTGACAGGACTGCCGCAGATTGAATCCTCCAACAATGTTTGTGAGGTTTGTGTCATGGGAAAACAACATCGACACACCTTCAAGAAGTATGGAGCGAGAAGAGCTAGATCGCGACTTGAGCTAGTACATTCTGATGTTTGTGGACCAATTACTCCAGTTTCTATTGGTGGAAACAGGTATTTTCTTACCTTCACAGATGACTACAGTGGAAAAACATGGATCTATATGATGAAAGAAAAAAGTGAAGTTTTCTCTAAATTCAAGGAATTTAAAAACCTTGTTGAGAAACAAAGTGGGTGCCAATTAAAGTGTCTACGGACAAATCGTGGTGGAGAATACACATCTAGAGAATTTGATCATTTTTGCAGAGAGCATGGGATATTATACCAACTCACGATGCCATATACACCACAACAAAATGGTCTTTCAGAAAGAAAGAACCGAACAATTTTGAATATGGTTAGATGTATGCTGAAAGAGAAAAATATTCCCAAAGAATTTTGGGGTGATGCTGTAAATTGTTCTGTCTATCTGTTGAAAAGGTCCCTGACAAAGAGTATTGGAGACTTAACTCCCGAAGAAGTCTGGAGTGGGAAAAAGCCAAAAGTTGATCATCTGAGAATTTTTGGAAGCATTTGTTTTGCAAAAGTGCCAGAAGAAAAGCGTACAAAGCTTGAAGACAAAAGCCAAAAATGTATTTTTCTTGGCTATGGTGAAAATTGCAACGGGTACAAACTGTACAATCCTGTAACCCGCAAAGTGGTGATGTCAAGAGACGTTATATTTAATGAGGATCAAACTTGGAGATGGAATGAAGATGAGCCGACCAAGCATGTTCCTTTTGATGATGAACATGAAAAGCAAAAGGAACAGCAACAACAAATGGAGGACATGGTACCTGATCATGTTGAAGTTGAAAGCCAATCCTCTGATGATAGTCCTATTGTGAGAAGAACAAGAAGGGTCCAGGACATATATGACTCCAGTGAGCAAATTGATGATGAATTCAATAATTTCTGTCTATTTGCAGGTCTTGACCCATTGACATTTCAAGAAGCCTCTAAAGAAGTCAAGTGGCAAAAAGCTATGAAGGAAGAAATTCAAGCAATTGGAAAAAATAATACATGGGAGCTCACAACACTTCCTGACAGACATCGAGCAATCGGAGTTAAATGGGTGTTCAAGACGAAAAGAAATGCAAAAGGAGAAATTGAAAGGCACAAAGCCCGTCTCGTTGCAAAAGGGTACAATCAAAGATATGGAATTGATTATGAAGAAGTCTTTGCCCCAGTTGCCCGACTTGAAATAATGAGGCTGCTCATTTCACTAGCAGCTCAAAAGAAATGGCAGATTCATCAAATGGATGTTAAATCCGCGTTTCTGAATGGAAATCTTGAAGAGGTTGTCTATGTTGAGCAACCACCTGAATTCATAATTGAAGGCCAAGAAGACAAGGTGTACAGGTTGAAGAAAGCGCTCTATGGATTGAAGCAGTCAGCAAGAGCTTGGAATTCAAGAATCGATAAATACTTTATCGAAAATGGATTTGTAAAGTGCCCATATGAGCACTCCCTATATGCAAAAAGAAACCTGTCTGAAGAATTTTTATTGGTATGTCTATATGTTGATGACATTATCTTTACAGGTAACGATAAGGCCTTGATCCAGGAGTTCAAGAAATCAATGGAAAAGGAGTTTGAAATGTCCGATCTGGGGTTGATGCAATACTTCCTAGGCATTGAAGTCAAGCAAGATGAAGAAGGAATTTTTATTTCACAAGAAAAATATGCAAAGGAGATCTTAAAAAAATTCTCAATGGAAGATTGTTGCAGTGTCGACACACCGCTGGAAGTTGGCACCAGATTGACCAAAGAAGGAGAAGGAAACCCAGTAAATCCAACCTACTATAAAAGTCTTGTGGGGTGCTTGAGGTACTTAACCTGCACACGACCTGATATCTTATTTGGAGTTGGTCTTGTTAGCAGGTACATGGAAACACCAAAAACCTCACACTTGAAAGCTGCGAAAAGAATTTTGAAGTACATCAAAGGAACAATCAATTATGGCATGCTATACTTTACAAATCAAAGCACTGAATTGGTTGGATTCAGTGATAGTGATTGGGCTGGAAGTAAAGAAGATCGAAAAAGCACATCAGGTTCGTGTTCTACCTCGGTAGAAATGCATTCACTTGGTCATCAAAGAAGCAACCCATTGTCGCGTTATCGACTTGTGAAGCAGAATACATTGCTGCTGCTGCATGCGTCTGTCATGCAATTTGGCTGAAGAAATTGCTTGGAGATTTGAAGATACAACAAGATAGTGCAATCAAGATTCATGTCGACAACAAGTCTGCCATTGCCCTTGCAAAAAAACCCAGTCCATCATGAACGCTCGAAACACATTGATACCCGTTTTCACTTCATACGTGAACATGTAAAATCAAAAGAAGTAGAGCTGAAGTATATCAACTCAAGTGAGCAAGTCGCAAACATCTTTACCAAAGCACTGAAAGTTGAAACCTTCCAGTATTTGCGGAAAAAGCTCGGAATCCAAGATGATGGAAGAATGAGTTTAAGGGGGGAAAATGTTAAAAATTAAACTCATTCCAATGTCGGCAAAGTCATTACCGACAACAAGCCACTGTCAAAAGAAACGGCTGTGTTCTTCAACCATTGCAGATTCATTTGTCAAAATTGGTGTATTTTATATTGTTAAGTTTGTAATCCTTTCGGCTATAAATAGCCGTGTAATCTTAGTGAAAAACGCAGAACGAGAATTAGAACAATAACATCTAAACTCTCTTCTCCCCAATTCAAAATTCCAACAATTCCGAGTGCTCTGCCCTAGGATCTCTTCTAGCATGTTGCCTTTGTCTTATGCTTTTTTTCATCTGTTTCGTCACAGGGTATGAAGCAGTTCTTTGTTGCTGTAGAAGGAGAAGAATGGAAGTTTGGTACTCTATTTGATTTGTGTGATACTCTTAAAATTACCCAGCAGGCTGTAATCTTCTGTAACACAAAGCAGAAGGTACTTCCTTAGGGTTTTGTTGATATTCATTATTATTATTATATATGTATGTATATATCATATCAACTCTTTTTCCTTGATGATATCAATAGTATTACAATTTTATGTGCGTGGAATTTATTCTTTTCCTCTGTGTCTGAAAGGTGCATTGGCTAACTGCCAAAATGGAAAAGAAAAACTTCACTGTCTCATATATGGACGAAGATATGCCACAAAAGGAGCGAGATGCAATCATGGGAGAATTTAATTCCAATCACTCCCGATTTCTTATTACTACAGATGTTCGGGCTCGGGGAATATATGTTCAGCAGGTGTTGTAGCTTCTTTCTCTTAGAAACTTATCTGAAACTTTTTCAGATAGAGTATAATTTTAGAAAGGATTGTGGGTGGATGTTTTCGCTAATTCTTGGTCAAATCTTTTTTGCTTAAGGCATGCCCAGTGGCGGACCTAGCACTAGGCCAGGTGGGTCCGGGCCCTACCTCAAAATTTTAAAAATTGTACTAGTATTATATTATATTATTAATTTATTTTTAATTGATTGGAATCAAATTAGGATATCTCTATTATATTGCTTCAATTAAAAATTAGTATTTTTATTATTTTAATTTGACATATGATTTATGCTTTTTTAAGATATTTTTGAATTAATTTGAATATTTTTCCATGGGCTTTCGATTTATTGAAGTAAAAGATGAAGAAACGATTCACTAAACCAACTTCAAATTGCTACTTTGTTATATTTGGCTAGACTTTGGGTGATTTTTAGAAATCTTGGATTGTTTAGAGAGATTTTATTTAGTTATATTTTTTAAGAGAATTCATTAAAATCTATTAAGATTTAAAATCCATGAACTATTGAATACCTTAAATATTTTAAAATCTGTATTGAATACACCTATGTTTTTAAAGAGTTTTTAAAATCTAAGTTGTATACACCACAACTTCAAAAAATCCTACGTACTCTAGATTGAATAATCATAAAATTAAAAAAAAAAAATTCGGCCCTACCAGCCGAAAATTCCTGGGTCCGCCACTGGGCATGCCACTTGTGGTAGATAGTACACTGAAATTAAGCAGTTTGTAGATGTGTTCTTTTTTTTTTTTGTATTTCCAATCTCCTTGTTCTGGTTTCTTGAATGTGTTATTTATTCTCTTGTTTTTTTCATTTTATTCTGAAGCAATTATTGAGAAATGGTGAGATCATTATCTCTCTCTCTCTCGAGTGATGTCTCCCTGGTGATCAATTATGACCTTCCCAACAACAGAGAGCTATACATTCACCGTATTGGTCGATCTGGTCGTTTTGGAAGAAAGGTATTATTATGCCCAATATATATAGTCTGTTTTTTTTTAAGGGTGTGTAAAGTTGAATTCTCATCTAATTTCGTTGTAATGGTCTATTGTGTGCTGCAGGAGGGTGTTGCCATTACTTTTGTCAAAAGTGGTGATGACGACATCAAAATTCTTAGAGACATTGAGCAGCACTACAGGACACAGATTGATGAGATGCCTGAGAATGTTGCTGATCTAAATTTAAGTTTGGTTGGAGGAGGTGCTGATGAAATTTGACAGTTGAGTTTTCGTAATCAGCCAAAAGGTGGCTCCAATAATGATGATGATGATTTTAATGTCTTTCCCCCCAGTAATTTTGGTTATGTAATAGTACTTCCTATTATCTCATATAAGTGCTCCATTTTTGCATTTCATGCAGTTCAAGACACAGTTAATATCTTAAATTGTATATAAGTAAAAATTATATTAAAAAAATAATATTATAAAACTACTTGAATAAATGAATCTAACATCTCACTTGACTATATTTTTTTATACAACTATATTAAAAATTTGGTTAAAATTACTTAATGAACAGTAGATATTATGTAAATGGATCAGTTATTTGAGAACAGGTGTAGTAATGTAAATCCACAAGGGTTATAATTTTGTTTTTTTTTTTTTTTCCTTCTCTAGCATAAGAGCCCATTTTAAGATTCTTTCATGGTTAAATCTTTTGTTGATTATTGTATTGCTGGCCATTATGTACCCTACAAACCTATTTACACACTCTAATAAATTAATAATGCGTAAATGATTCAGATGACTGTTTTTTTTTTTAATTAAACATTCGTTTCAATTGGAAATAAATGGGTTCGGTTACAGGGCTGAATTGTAGATTCAGCCCTTTGCTGAATGTTCTGGAAACAAGCATGGGTGGTGCTAAACGGGCATATGACACACCACAACATTTATGACAATCCCAATATAATCCAAATATGGATGGAATACGTTTAAGGTAATAAAATCACCACTTTCTAGCACTATTGCGGCAATCATGGGAGGATGGGTAATATTCCATTTAATATTGTCTCCTAACCAGAATGTGGAGAGGGGAAAAAAGAAACCCATAACGCTGAGTAGGCCTCCAAACGCCGGCCAGAACGAACACATTGTTGGCAGACATTCATAACATTGCAGTCGTGGGTCGATGTTGATAACGTGCTGGGCAGCCAATCAGAATTCAATTTTTTACACGAGGGTATTCATGAAGACGATGATGTTGATCCACAAAACACCGTCCGCATCAGCCGGAAGTGATGGAGATGGCGCCTCTGATGGAGTGTTCGTTGACACCTCAGTGATGGTGTAACACCCCGAAATTCATCCTCATAAGGTTTCAGAATGTTACCGCCACACTTGTCAGTCAGGCTCGCCCTTTGGCTAACTTAATTGACAAGTGCTACGGCTAAATATCTTCACATATAAATTTTTGTAATATGGACTTTAAAAATTTTTGCCAATTTTATAAAATATAGTCATAAGAAAATTTAAAGTACTTAATACCAAAGCCATTATTCTTTCTCACGCGGAAGCATAAACTAAAGGCAATATATAAGACATTAATAATTAAAAGTACGCGGTTCCTTAAAGCAACAATCTTTTTGATGAAAGGTAATCCCATCCCCAAATGCTCATGTCATGAGATGCAGTTCACATGTCAGCTCCAATATCTGTAAAAAGATAACACAACAACTTTTTATCAGTACAATGGTACTGAGTAAGTCAACCCGCTCCACTTTAAGAAGTGGATTTTAAAATAATGGTTGACACTCATTTAAAAAAAATAATTTTCACTTTTTCTTTTAAAAAGGATCACACACATTACCTTTAACAAAATAAATAACTTTCATTCTTACCATTGTAGCAACTATGCACAAGAGGACACCATTTTCCATATATCATATCATATCATATCATATCATATCGATCATAAGTCATGATCAGCATGCAGCGGACTCATATACAGACACACTCCGGAGCCTTGGGTAACCCATCACGGATACACCCAAGAGTATAGACTCATACATGCAACAACGCCGTTTTGGCACAATTTATCAACAATGCCGTCTTGGCATATTTAGAGGGGGAGGCCCCGCAAGACACATCCCTAGTGCATTAGCCCTCTATCAAGTATGGCATCTTACTCAAGTTAATAGTGCACAATGGATTTAAAAGGGTTTTTCACAATTTTTCCACATAATATCCTCTTTAAAAGAGTTTTCAACAATTTCACGGGAGTAACCTCATAACAAGGGCATTCAATAATGCCAAATATCATTTCAACATTTAACTCCCATATCAATATCTCATAGATATGAAAATATCATTTCATGGATCTCAAAATCCAACAATTTCTCATTTGGACCAAATATCAAGTCCAATGTCGCAGTTTACGCCAAGTCAGTTTAAAAATTCATATGAAAGGCGATTGCTTTGAAATTTAAACTGTAGATACTCAACACATAGTTGAACAAGTTTCATGTTTTACACTTTTCAAAATAAGGTATGGAAATAGTTCAAAAATTGAGTTCTTTTCAGAACATGTATTCTGTCAGAAATTCAATGGTGACTCTATAATTTTCAACAGGTTTTAAAAATAGTAATTTGCGACCAAAAATTCTAAAATTTTACTACAAGGTAGATAACATATAGATAAATATTTTTCATGAATAAACCATTTAGGTTTGAAACACTTAAGACCTTCAAAAATGAGGATTTCAGAAACACTATCATTTCTTAGATTTCAACAAAAAGAGATTTCGACCTTTCGATAAAGCGGATCCCATAACTTTTTCATATGAGTTCTAAAAATTATAAAAGTTTCCAGAAATATACTCAACTCAATAAGGAACAATTTTTATGAAAGAACCTTTGAGGTATAATGAACCAAAATATTTTAAAAAGATGGATCATTACGTAAACGAAAAACGGACAGATTTTGGTATAATGAGGGAAGTCTAATTTTGTACTCTTAAAACATGGATGAGGATCTCCAAACTTAAAGAGAGAGTGTTAACTTACAGAATAGATGTATAAGACCAAGGAGATTCAAAGATAATGGCCGTTATAACACAAGATTCGCACCACAAATTACGGGTTTCGCTGAAATTCGACAAATAGAGGGAAATCAATTTATAGTATAAAAATAAAAGATTTAGATCTCTAAGATACAAGTTTCAAGGATGATATCTTACTAACCAAGTGTTGAGAAGAATTAGAACTCTTAGAATGATGAAGGTTGCCAAGCCTACAAGACTCCACAATCCTTAAGATATGCTCACTATGTGGGAGAACTTTGAAGAATAAAATGGGTAGTGAATTTGGCTAATGAGATGGATGAGATTGGTGTGTTTGAAGGCTAGAAACTCCCTCTATTTATAGGCTAAGATTTGAACAATTGAACATGACACATTGTGAGAGTGATTACAACCTCACCAATCATCCAATTAAGTGTGTCTTGAGCAATAATGGTTAGAGTATTTGTATCCACTCATTTGGTCCTTATAGCCTAACAAAGAGGCTATTAATTTGGGAGGCTATTAATTTTGTCCATCATGTTGTCTATTAACATAATGGTTTGCCTATTATGGAGGCTATTAATCTTGGTGGGTTCAAGAGATAATTGATCACCTTTCTTTGCTAGCCATTCATCCAAGACACTTGTTAATCATGTTGATTTTTCATCTATTTGTTTAGGAAGAAATTTCTTGCAATTGCTTTTTAACCTTATATTTGTGTAAGTAGTGTATCATGAAAATGATTGAAGTATTAGCTTGTCTAGAAAAATCATTATTCTTGCCATTATTTAGTGGCATGCATTTATACTCAATGAGTTGGATATGATAATATAATATTTATTTATTTATTTCAAGTATTGTATTTATATTAATGTGCTTTCAAAAAGATAATAATAATAATATACTTGCATGGTTTTATTTTATTCATAACAATACTCAAACCACAAAGTCTTCATGTCATCATCAAATAAAAATTATAATCTATGAATATATTTTCTTATATATAAAAGTTAATTCTCATAGATTCACATAAAAACTCATACTTTTATTTTTATAAAAATTTATTCCATAATGAATACCAAAGTACTTAAAATATTCACATACTATCCTCATAAAAATTTTCAAGACCAATGTGTATATATATAAAAACTTATATATATAATTTAAACAATAGATTTAAAAACTATATAATTCTATTACCCTTGATATTGAAATTCATATTTCTTTTGGAAAAGACAAATTTACATATATAGTTTTTCAAGTGTTGTTTTGTAGAAAAAAACAATATACTAATTCTTTAAGCAAGTGATTAAATATTTAATAAAAGTCTCTTTAGTGAATTACAATTACTTCGGGTAATTTCTATGGTATTACAATCCACCCTCCTTAAGAATCAACTTCGTCCTCGAAGTTTTAATGAAAACTACTATGGCAATCTAATATGCGGAATATAAGATAAAAGTTAATCGAAAAGAAAAAAAAAATTAGGAGATTTTGAACATACCCTATCAAGATTGTGTCGGGTGGTTACATCCTCCTCCCCTTAAGCCTACAGTTATGTCCCCATAACTGTTATTTGGTCGTTTAAAAAGAGATTGGGGTAGCGTTGCTTCATATCACCCTCTAGTTCCCATGTTGCTTCTTTCGTACCATGATTGGACCAAAGTACTTTAACAATCCGGGTGGTCTTGTTCCTTGTCGTTCTTTCTTTGATGTCGAGTATTTGGATTGGATACTCTTCATAAGTTAGATCTTCTTTGAGTTCAATTACTTCCTGTTGAAGTACATGGGTTTGGTCATGCACATATTTCTTTAACTGTGAAACATGGAACACATTGTGCACTCGAGATAGTTGTGGCGGTAGGGCTAGTCTATATGCCAGGGTTCCGACTTGTTCCAGAATGTCATACGGTCCAATATATCGAGGACTTAACTTTCCTCGCTTTCCGAAACGCATCACTCCTTTCATAGGTGATATTTTCAGCATAACCTTATCTCCAACTTGAAATTCTAGGTCTTGTCGCCTAACATCGGCATAACTTTTCTGTCGATCTTGTGTTGCCTTCATTTTCCCTTGGATCATCTTGATCTTTTGGGCCATGTCTTCAATGAGTTGCGGCCCAACCACAATAGAATTCTCACATTTTTCCCAACATAATGGGCTTCGGCACTTGCGTCCATAGAGTGCCTCAAACGGTGCCATACCTATACTAGCATGATAGCTGTTATTGTAAGAGAACTCTATCAAAGGTAGATGCCTTTCCCAACTTCCTTTAAATTCAAGAACGCATGCTCTCAGCATGTCCTCCAGTGTTTGGATTGTCCTTTCTGTTTGTCCATCCGTCATCGGGTGAAAAGCGGTGCTCATTTTAATTTGGGTACCAAGAGCTTCTTGCAGCTTGGTCCAAAAATGAGAGACAAATCTACTGTCTCTATCAGAGATTATATCATGTGGCACTCCATGTCGTCGAACCACGTTATTGATATATGCTCTTGCTAATTGATCCATAGACCATGTATCCTTCATTGGTATGAAGATCGCAATCTTTGTCAATCTATCAACAATAACCCAAATTTTATTCATTCCTTTTGGTGATCGTGGTAGTCCTGAAACAAAATCCATTGATATACTATCCCATTTCCAACTCGGGATTTCCAATGGTTTCATGAGTCCTAAGGGCTTCTGACGTACTGCTTTAACCTTTTGACAGGTTAAACATCTAGCCACAAACTCAACAACCTCATTCTTCATCCTTGGCCACCAATAAACCTTCTTTAAATCCTTATAAAGCTTATCACCCCCTGGATGTACTGAATATGGGGTGTTGTGGCCTTCTTCCATTAATCTTCGTTTTAGCTCTACGCATTTATGCGGTACGCACCATCTTCCTTTGAAGCGAATACTTCCATCCTCATGGATTGCAAAACCAATTGCTTTTCCTTCAGCAACCTTCTTCTTGATCCTTTCAAGCTTTATGTCGCCTGGTTGAGCACTGCGTATTTCATCAAATACCGTAGATTCAATGGTCATAGCATTAATGACATTTTCCACAGTTCCATAATGGACTAGCTCCGTATCTACCTTGACCAAGTCCATATACAGTTTCGAAGGTAAGATAAGAGTATTTGCCACGTGTCGAGTCTTGCGGCTCAACGCATCTGCGACCACATTAGCTTTCCCTTCATGGTAGGCGATGTCCAAATCATAATCCTTGATCAACTCTAACCATCTGCGTTGCCTCATGTTTAACTCCTTCTGAGTAAATATGTACTTAAGGCTCTTGTGGTCGGTGAATATCCGACAAGTTCGTCCGTACAAGTAGTGTCGCCAAATCTTTAATGCGAACACTACCGCTGCTAATTCTAGGTCGTGCGTCGGATAATTCTCCTCGTGAGGCTTCAATTGTCGTGATGCATATGCAATGACTTGTTGTTGTTGCATTAAAACACACCCTAGCCCCTCTTTTGAAGCGTCACTATACACTTCAAAATCTCCATTCTCTGTTGGCAATGTTAAAATTGGTGCTGTTGTGAGGCGTTTCTTTAACTCTTGAAATGATGATTCACACTTTTCTGTCCATTCATACTTCAAGCCTTTCTTCAAAAGTTGAGTCAGAGGTCGTGCAACTTTGGAAAAGTCCTTGACGAACCTCCTGTAATATCCAGCCAGTCCAAGAAAACTTCTCACTTCTGTTTGATTAGTAGGCGTAGGCCACTCGGTGATTGCTGATATTTTTGCTGGGTCAACAGAAACTCCATCAGCTGATACAACGTGGCCTAAAAATGCTACTTTTTCTAGCCAAAAGTCACACTTGGACAACTTGGCATAGAGTTGGTGTTTCCTTAATGTCTCTAGCACCTGATGCAAGTGTTGCTCATGCTCTTCATTGCTCTTTGAATAGATCAAGATGTCGTCGATGAAAATGACTACACATTGATCTAACAATTCTCGAAACACATCATTCATGAGATTCATGAATACTGCTGGGGCATTTGTTAGCCCAAAGGACATCACTATAAATTCGTAATGTCCATAACGTGTCCTGAAAGCAGTTTTCGGAATATCCTTTTCAGCGATTCGCAGTTGATGATAACCGGATCGCAAATCTATCTTGGAGAATACCGTTGCACCTTTAAGTTGATCGAAAAGGTCATCAATCCTAGGTAACGGGTATTTGTTTTTAACCGTTACCTGATTTAAACCTCTATAATCGATACAAAGACGTAACCCTCCATCTTTCTTCTTGACGAATAAGACTGGTGCTCCCCACGGCGACGTGCTAGGTCGTATATACCCCTTTTGCAATAATTCCTCAAGTTGCTCCTTGAGTTCATTCATTTCTAGGGTTGCCATGCGATAAGGAGCTTTTGATACAGGTTCTGTTCCAGGAAGTAGATCGATTGTAAACTTGACTTCACGTTCTGGAGGCATTCCAGGAATTTCTTCTGGGAATATATCTGGATACTCCCTCACTACTGGAATGTCATCAATTTTATTCTCCTTTAACTTGAGGTTATGGATATAGCATGCATAAAGCATATATCCTTTCTGCATAAGACTATAAAATTTTAAGGCGTTTACTACCTTTGTCTTACGTTTGGGGAGTTGGACATAGTAGTTGACCTTTTTGCCTCTCATCTTAGACAGTGAAATTTTGTGTTTCTGACACTCAATTACAGCTTTATATTGGGTAAGCCAATCCATTCCCAATATAATATCAAAATCTTTAAGGTCAAATTCTACTAAGTTTGCATAGAACTCAAGGTTCTTAATGACTATAGGAATCCCATCGTATCGTTTGGTGCACGATACAATTTTTCCCGAAGGCAACTGAATTCCTAAGTTAATCATTTTAGGTTTTGGCATCTCTAATTCAGGCAAGATTCTAGAAGAGATAAACGAACAACTTGCTCCAGAATCGAATAAAACCTTAACAGGCACACTTAAAGCCGTAAATGTACCTGTTATCACATCCCCTTGAGTTGAAAGATCTGCCTGATTAATAACATTGAGCCGCCCTATAGGTGCTCCATGGTTCCCTTGTTGGTTTCTATTTTGCTGAGGCCTCTGTCCTTGATTATTTCCGTTTCGCACATCCTGATTATTTGGCTGAGTGGGGATATTGATAAGGTCATCTCTTTTTGTAATATTTTCAATGCGGGTCTTACACTCCTTCCTCATATGACCTTCTCGGCCACATCTATAACATGTACCCGGCTTGGGGCATCCTCTAGCCAAGTGGGGTTTGTTGCATTTTGGGCATTGTGGTATGTACCCTTCATGGTTTCTAGTACCATTGTTGCCCCCTCCTTTGTTTCCCTGGACGGGTCGATTCTGCCCACCTCGAATATTGCCTTTATTGTTGCTGAGGTGGTTGTTGCTGCTGCTGCTTCCTCGGTTGTCCCTAATCCTCTTGTCCTGTCCTTGGAACCCGCGGCTAGACTCCCCGGCTTTTCTCTTCATCTGTTGTACACGAGAAACTGCGACAGCTCGATCGTAGATCGCTTGGAGGGTAGGATACTGAACTCCAGCCACCACTTCTCTAATGGAGAGGTTTAATCCCATTTCGAACTTATGTGCCTTCTCGGCATCGGTGGAGACTAACTTAGGAGCAAATCTGACTAACTCCTTGAATCTGACATAGTATTCTTGTACAGATTGTGCTCCTTGTCGTAACGACAGAAACTCTTCATACATTGCTGCTTTGGTACTCATCGGGTAAAACCTTTCTCTTAGAGCTTCTGTAAAGTTTTCCCATGTATACTCCTCATGATCATCTAGCTCTCTCTTCTGTAACTGCCACCAGTCATCTGCGTCACCTCCTAAAAAGTACGAGGCTACAGTAATCTTCTGCTCATCTGGGCAACGAGTCGCCTCGAGTAGCTTGTTGAAACTTTTTATCCAATCCTCCAATTTAGTAGGGTCCTCCTGCCCATCATAATGAGGTGGTCTGTATTGGTTCACCACTGCTAGGTGATTGAGCTGGGCTTGAGATGGCGGCACAGCTGCTGTGGCTTGATTAATTTGACCCTGACCCAAGGCAATGAGCATTTGCTCAATGATCCTTAGGCGGTCATTGTCAAGCGAGTTTGGCGTATTTTGATTCTGACGGGTTTGGTTGTTGGGTGCTCCCTGATTAGGAGGTACCATGTTGTGTCCAACGCCCTGATTGTTGGTGGTGTCAGGGTGATGTATATTGTGTGCAGGTGGTACAGCTTGTTGATTGGATACACCCGGTGCTGCTGGCACTTCGTGGTTAGTCATGTTCGGATTTTGGTGTGGCTCCATGTTGTTGAGGGCATTAACACTTCGGAGGGTTTTTCTAGTCCTTGCACGGGGTGCCATTCTGCTAAGGATGGTTAAGCAAGAGTGAGTTCAAGTCTAAGGGATGATTATGTCCTAAAACTCGTTAGGTCATAGTATAAGGATGAGTTAACGCAGAAATGTCTAAGTTAGGAGTATGACTTTATTTAGAGATTAACCAGAAGGAATGAAATAACAAGCTTTATTTCATAAATCTAGAAAATATTACAAGATAGAGAATTTAAAAAGAGCACTTATGATAAGGTCAACTGACTTAGTATATCATAACAATATTTTATTTTTTTTTATATTTTTTTTTATATTTTTTTCTTTTTTTTTAAATTTTATAGAAAATGATGCATGCTCATGAATGCATATGTTCCCACCCCAAAAATAATTTCTAAGTTTCAAAATTTAACATAACCCACATGGGCATTTGAAAAATATTTGGCATATTTCTTTCTCAAAATGGACTTTTTTTTTTAAATCCATAAACCGGAGTTAAACTGTCGCATCCCTTAGTCAAGCTTGCCTTGTTGCTAACTTAACCAAGAAATGCTAAGATTAGAGGGTACCGCCTTCTAAGTAATTTGCCAACTAGTTAAAATATAGAGCTACAAAGTTGATTCCCAGGAAAGACTGGTAGAGCCACCGGCTGACGGGCAATCTTTAAAAACCAGACTCCTTAGACAGAATCAGCTCATGCAGTTCTATATTTAACAGTTTACAAATACTTAGAGTTTAAAAATACGCTCTGATACCACTCTGTAACACCCCGAAATTCATCCTCATAAGGTTTCAGAATGTTACCGCCACACTTGTCAGTCAGGCTCGCCCTTTGGCTAACTTAATTGACAAGTGCTACGGCTAAATATCTTCACATATAAATTTTTGTAATATGGACTTTAAAAATTTTTGCCAATTTTATAAAATATAGTCATAAGAAAATTTAAAGTACTTAATACCAAAGCCATTGTTCTTTCTCACGCGGAAGCATAAACTAAAGGCAATATATAAGACATTAATAATTAAAAGTACGCGGTTCCTTAAAGCAACAATCTTTTTGATGAAATGTAATCCCATCCCCAAATGCTCATGTCATGAGATGCAGTTCACATGTCAGCTCCAATATCTGTAAAAAGATAACACAACAACTTTTTATCAGTACAATGGTACTGAGTAAGTCAACCCGCTCCACTTTAAGAAGTGGATTTTAAAATAATGGTTGACACTCATTTAAAAAAAATAATTTTCACTTTTTCTTTTAAAAAGGATCACACACATTACCTTTAACAAAATAAATAACTTTCATTCTTACCATTGTAGCAACTATGCACAAGAGGACACCATTTTCCATATATCATATCATATCATATCATATCATATCGATCATAAGTCATGATCAGCATGCAGCGGACTCATATACAGACACACTCCGGAGCCTTGGGTAACCCATCACGGATACACCCAAGAGTATAGACTCATACATGCAACAACGCCGTTTTGGCACAATTTATCAACAATGCCGTCTTGGCATATTTAGAGGGGGAGGCCCCGCAAGACACATCCCTAGTGCATTAGCCCTCTATCAAGTATGGCATCTTACTCAAGTTAATAGTGCACAATGGATTTAAAAGAGTTTTTCACAATTTTTCCACATAATATCCTCTTTAAAAGAGTTTTCAACAATTTCACGGGAGTAACCTCATAACAAGGGCATTCAATAATGCCAAATATCATTTCAACATTTAACTCCCATATCAATATCTCATAGATATGAAAATATCATTTCATGGATCTCAAAATCCAACAATTTCTCATTTGGACCAAATATCAAGTCCAATGTCGCAGTTTACGCCAAGTCAGTTTAAAAATTCATATGAAAGGCGATTGCTTTGAAATTTAAACTGTATATACTCAACACATAGTTGAACAAGTTTCATGTTTTACACTTTTCAAAATAAGGTATGGAAATAGTTCAAAAATTGAGTTCTTTTCAGAACATGTATTCTGTCAGAAATTCAATGGTGACTTTATAATTTTCAACAGGTTTTAAAAATAGTAATTTGCGACCAAAAATTCTAAAATTTTACTACAAGGTAGATAACATATAGATAAATATTTTTCATGAATAAACCATTTAGGTTTGAAACACTTAAGACCTTCAAAAATGAGGATTTCAGAAACACTATCATTTCTTAGATTTCAACAAAAAGAGATTTCGACCTTTCGATAAAGCGGATCCCATAACTTTTTCATATGAGTTCTAAAAATTATAAAAGTTTCCAGAAATATACTCAACTCAATAAGGAACAATTTTTATGAAAGAACCTTTGAGGTATAATGAACCAAAATATTTTAAAAAGATGGATCATTACGTAAACGAAAAACGGACAGATTTTGGTATAATGAGGGAAGTCTAATTTTGTACTCTTAAAACATGGATGAGGATCTCCAAACTTAAAGAGAGAGTGTTAACTTACAGAATAGATGTATAAGACCAAGGAGATTCAAAGATAATGGCCGTTATAACACAAGATTCGCACCACAAATTACGGGTTTCGCTGAAATTCGACAAATAGAGGGAAATCAATTTATAGTATAAAAATAAAAGATTTAGATCTCTAAGATACAAGTTTCAAGGATGATATCTTACTAACCAAGTGTTGAGAAGAATTAGAACTCTTAGAATGATGAAGGTTGCCAAGCCTACAAGACTCCACAATCCTTAAGATATGCTCACTATGTGGGAGAACTTTGAAGAATAAAATGGGTAGTGAATTTGGCTAATGAGATGGATGAGATTGGTGTGTTTGAAGGCTAGAAACTCCCTCTATTTATAGGCTAAGATTTGAACAATTGAACATGACACATTGTGAGAGTGATTACAACCTCACCAATCATACAATTAAGTGTGTCTTGAGCAATAATGGTTAGAGTATTTGTATCCACTCATTTGGTCCTTATAGCCTAACAAAGAGGCTATTAATTTGGGAGGCTATTAATTTTGTCCATCATGTTGTCTATTAACATAATGGTTTGCCTATTATGGAGGCTATTAATCTTGGTGGGTTCAAGAGATAATTGATCACCTTTCTTTGCTAGCCATTCATCCAAGACACTTGTTAATCATGTTGATTTTTCATCTATTTGTTTAGGAAGAAATTTCTTGCAATTGCTTTTTAACTTTATATTTGTGTAAGTAGTGTATCATGAAAATGATTGAAGTATTAGCTTGTCTAGAAAAATCATTATTCTTGCCATTATTTAGTGGCATGCATTTATACTCAATGAGTTGGATATGATAATATAATATTTATTTATTTATTTCAAGTATTGTATTTATATTAATGTGCTTTCAAAAAGATAATAATAATAATATACTTGCATGGTTTTATTTTATTCATAACAATACTCAAACCACAAAGTCTTCATGTCATCATCAAATAAAAATTATAATCTATGAATATATTTTCTTATATATAAAAGTTAATTCTCATAGATTCACATAAAAACTCATACTTTTATTTTTATAAAAATTTATTCCATAATGAATACCAAAGTACTTAAAATATTCACATACTATCCTCATAAAAATTTTCAAGACCAATGTGTATATATATAAAAACTTATATATATAATTTAAACAATAGATTTAAAAACTATATAATTCTATTACCCTTGATATTGAAATTCATATTTCTTTTGGAAAAGACAAATTTACATATATAGTTTTTCAAGTGTTGTTTTGTAGAAAAAAACAATATACTAATTCTTTAAGCAAGTGATTAAATATTTAATAAAAGTCTCTTTAGTGAATTACAATTACTTCAGGTAATTTCTATGGTATTACAGATGGACGTTCCAGGTCGGCCTTCTTCACGGGTGAATATTTCATTAACATTATTCCATGTGCTGGACTATGACGTTGAAGATGATGAGGCCGACGAAGCAGCAAAGGGGCCGGATGAAGTTGAGGAAGAAAATCAGGGAGGCGATGAACTTGATGAAGCAACACAGTGATGCGATAAAGTTAGTGAAGTTGAGCAAGGAGCCGCTGCCCGAGGCCAGCATACGAAATATTGACAGGTAAATATTTTAGTGTTTAAATTTTCTCCGAATTACATTTGACATAGTTTGTTTGTTGAATCAAAAGTGGGTTGAATTGGTCTTGGTCGGATGCACAAACGCTATGTAAAGTGTGATAAAATGTGGAGAAATTTGTGTGAATCAATTAATTATATTTAACTTGATTGTGTTGAATCAATAAAATATGAATTTGTCCAGCTAAAAATAAAATATGAATTTTTGTTGGATTAAGTGAAGGTTAATACAATATTCTATTGAGAAATTAGAAGAAGACAAAATTTAGTTCATGATGGTTTTGAATTTGTCATGATCTTATCATATTGTAAAATGAGACAATGTGGGGTGCGTATTAGCGACATGAGATGCTATGCACAGGTGTTATATATATGCTACGAGAAGATTTACATTATTTTCACCACCGTTTCTCTCTATGGCAGATAAAAACAATTCAAGGGTCCTACTTTCCAGACAGTTGCAGATAAATGTAGGATGATATTTTGTATCAAACGTGATAGTTTTGGGTTGTTCATATGCTATTTTAATGCAAAGTGTGTGCTGATTCCATTATTTGCATGTTGTTCGTGTGAGAAAAACTACCTTGTTGAGTATATATTAAGCATGTGCTAGTTCTGCATCCTATGTGCGATAGATTCAAGTACGATATGTAACTTTATACGTCAAGTGTACCACCTTTTACTATAATGACCGGTCCAAGACATGGCAATTGCAACAACCATTAAGAAGTTCGAAATCATACATAATCAAATTTCAAAGTTGAATACCTAAACAATACCTATATAAAGATTTGGTTTGATAGTTTAATCAACACTTCTAAGTGCTGAATGAATGTTTTGTATGTGCTAAGTATTTTATGCAGCCCAGACACTATTAAATACCCAACACACACTTTATTAACACCCAACACACATAACTCATCGGATCAGCAAATCATCATATGCTAAATGTCACCCATTCACCGATCAAAACTGCCTATATAATCCATTATATAACATAACCCTACGAAGGGAAAAAGAGAAAAAAATATATCCTATTGTCAATCAAATTAATTTGAATTTAAACCAATTACACTGTCCATCACAAAAGACATATTCAATCAACACACAACATAAATACTCCCATGACTAAATATCATTCACACACCTGATCATGTTGAAATTTTTCATTGCCCATAGATGGATACATTCCCTCATTTCTTTGCTCTTGTGTGAACCACAACCACGGATATATATAAATATAATATGTGCTTGGTTTATATGATTTATGTGATTGGTTTATATGATTTATGTACTTGTTTTATATTATACATATGATAGTTTTATTTAAATGATTATACTGGTTTTATTTAATTGAATGAATTGGTTTAGTATGAGTTTTTTGTTGATATATGTGCTAAAAAATATGCATATATGTGATGGGTTTATGAGATCTATGTGATTATTTTATATTATACAAGTGATAATTTTTTTAAATGAATGAACTGATTTTATTTAATGTGTGTAATGATTCTGTTGATGAATGTATTAGTTTTTACTCATATATTTGTTGGTTTCTTTTCATGTATATACTGATTATAAATGAGAGATGGATCTAGCTACAAAGTTCAATCTTTAATGAGACCGAGGAGTGCATAAATGTATTATTATAGTGTTCATCTCCAAATCATCATCCATTGATTCTCTTATGTCTAGCTTATTGAATATTATAAGTAGTGATGCGCAGATTACTTGGATATTGCAAGATTCCATTCAGATCAAAGCAAAACAAAAAAACTACAAATATTCATAACTTTTTTTTGTTGCTAGATATACAAAGTTTACAAACTCCAAATAAAGTACACAATATACCCAATTCATCTAGTAACCTCCAATCATGAAGTAATTTTCACATAATAGTCCTATGAATATCATCAGCTTGCATAAGGACCACCAAACATTGTAAAAAGAAAAGCCCCACCCACCTCTCTAAAAATTGGGTGTATATCAGTGAAATACTATGAAATCCAACCCCCGCACAGACAAACAAACCACCCCACAACGGCATTCGCGAATGTAAGCCCCACCTCACCCCTATTTATTTATTTTAGTTTTTGTGAGAATGAAGAAAACCACCCATATATGAACAAATCCATACGAATACAAAAATATACTCATCACCACAACACAAGTATACCCATATATGGTGGATTGCGAACAAAATGATACTTCAAATACCCTCATACGACAGTCGACCCATCCAGACACAACAATGGGGAATGGCCTGGACTCTAGAAATTGGCGGTGAAACAGGGAGATAACATAGTGGGCAACCGCGTAAACAATACCGAAAAATACATAGGCAGCGATAATGCTTTCACACAAAATGAGCGGAGAACGGCGATTGTGGACGAGATTGAAGAGGAGAAGTATAAAATGGATGTAGGGTAACTTTCTTAATTCTTAGGAAGAAATCCCCAAAATTATGGGATACAATTAATTAGACAGCTCATTAGATCTTTTTAATTAAGTTAATAATATAAAAGAAATAATATCTCACAGCTCACAAAATTAACCTAGGACAAAACAAGAGTGAAAACATATATTCAGTACAAGGCTGAATCAGCACTTGAACCTCACCCGAAATAAATGACATTAGGTAGGAACCAGATTACAATCTGCTCCTAACTGGAGTATATTAAATTTTCTTTACATATTCAACTTGTTTAATAGTAAGAAATTCCTGTTTGAACTCTGCATTATTCATCAGATTCTGATAAACTTTTGATATGTGGTGACTCATCTTATAATTACCGAATAGGTTCACATCCGGACACCGCATATGCGGAGTGTTCCGGGGAAGACCAAGGTATGCTGCGTATACACAGGGACAAATATGGCCCTAAATCATCAAATTTGACTTTCCGTTTTTAAATAGAGTGAATGGTGGGTAATTAATGATATTTTCCATTTCGGAGGTTATGCACGATTTTTTTAAAGTGATTAACAAGATTGACTCCATTTTTTAAAAGAGTATGTGTAATTTTTATTTTCAGTATATATTTGGTTTGTCCCCACCAGTCATATTTCTATTGGACCACATTTGTCCATACAATATTTTAAAAAAGTTTCCATTTGACATCAGGAAAAAGACTTTTTGAGAAAACGACACAACACCCTCATACCTTGATTCCATCGAAACCACCACGCAGACCCCTCCCCTCCGCCCCCTCAAAATTGTGTTCTGGAATGGTATCATGAATGCTATATTAGTGATGCAATTGTGTTCTGGAATAGTATCATAAATGCTATATTAGTGATGCAATTGTGTTCTGGAATGGTTTCATGAATGTTATATTAGTGATGCAACTGTGTTCTGAACTAGTTTCTTATATGATACTTATTTGCTGCCAGCGTGTTCTGTCAAAGATTACATATTATTAATGATATTAATCGCTAGGAATTATGATCTGTGACCGTGTACATAATGCTATTCATATCTTTCGTATTCTTTGCGCACCGAAAACCCACGACCATGTGCAAAGTTGCAGTATGCATTATAGGCATCCCTAACAGTTTTGAACTCTCTCCCTTCAAATTCATTTATATCTGGAAGATATTAAAAAGAAATAATGACTTCGTTCCTTCAAGAAAGCATTACAATTGTCTACAATCAAACGAAAAGACTGGAAAATATTACGAAGAAATTATGAGATCATTATCGACCAAATTAATAAATACATTTCAATGTATAAATTCAACACAATCGGCCATCATCTTTACCTGACAACACTAGTGTTACACGGCTACAGGAGGATTCGTCATTAGTTCCTGTGAACGGCTCGGGAGCCGATTCAAATCCCGCCTCCGCATCACCACCATTTTCTTCCATTCCAGATTGTTGTATTGAATCGTCAAGGATTTGTAGAATATCATCACCACCCGGTGAAACGCATCCCAAGTCTGAAACTGTTTTACCTTCATCACCTTTACGGGTGGCCTCATATGCTTTTGCGGCATCGATTCTGTCTCCCAAATCATCCGGCGTGAAGTTGAGGTCCAACATCCCCACAGCCGCCGGATTATTGATGCTGTGTTTGTCATGCACACAAAACCCTAGAATAGGATTTCCCTCTCACCTATGCAAGAAATGGCAGTTTCATATCACCCAATAATTACTCACACTAATTACGCAATCAGTGATCCAATTTTCCAATTTTAATTAAAGTGTCTGTATGGAATGTATTACCCGAATATGAACGCATAGCACAATGTCATCATTGTCGGAACACGTCCGCATATGGGCACTAAAAAAACCTCCGCATAGTAACTGTATTGTTATAATTCCATTGCTTCAGAGCTGTTTGTGGATCACAGTGTTGGAAAGGATCTCCCTCCCGTTTTGGTTGAGGGTTTTGAGCTAAGATCCGATCATGATATTATGATCTTATGATTTTACGATCATACCTCTTTAAAACAATTCCGATCTTCGTAGGATTTTAAAATTAGTAAGATTTACATAGGATCCCGATCCAAATCATAGAATATTATGATCTTATGATCATATTCTCTCTTAAACGATTCTACGATCTTACGATCATACACTTTTAATCGCATAAGATCTTTGTAGGATTTTATGATTTGAGATTACAGTAACCTTTTTGTTATAATTTTTAAACTTAAGAACTTTATTCCTTATGTATGATGTGAAAAAATGCAATTTGCACTGATGTGCAAATTTTTTATGTTTCATTGTAATGTTTTTGTACTGTATTGTCTTAATTAAGTTGCAAGATTCATAAATACACGAATTAATATTTTTACTTGTTAGTATAGACAATTGATTCCATCTATTATTGCAATTTCATAAGATTTTAGGATCCCGATTCGATCCTCCGATTCCGATCATGCAAAGACAAAAACGATCTCATATAAGATTCCGATCTTAAGAACCTTGGTTTTGAGAACCTTCCTGGAAGAGGTCTATTGGCGATGACAATTTCCAGCATTGAGGTACTAAATATTAGGGAGTATTTGCTATAGCCAGGATTTGTTGGTTGTAAACCATTGAAGGCTTCCATCGGTTCTGTGGAGTACATAACCTCCCTTTGTACTTCCAAGACGTTGAATTGAAAGAAATCAGGGAGGTTGTCATCACTTCTTATGTAAAAGATTCTTTTTTTTTTTCAAGACCCGAAGCCAGTTATGCAAAATATTTTGCCACAACTACAAGAGAGCTAGCTTCACTTTGGAATAAAAAGATGAGTGAGTTATACGCCCGTAGCTGTTGGGATCTGTAGGAGTAGTGGCTATCAGTTTTTGGAGTATTTGATACAACTAGCTGTAGCTATCATAAAATATATCAAAAGACATAAAAGGACAAATATTTATGTTGACTATTGGGTAGTGAGTTGTTTATTGAGTTAAAATTATAATTGAACATAAATAAGCTTGCTAGCCTTTTTTAACGCTACCTTAGGTAACTTCTATTTATAGAGCTTCAAATTATAGCTACAACTCTCAAAAGCTAGTGTATAGAACGGAGCTACAATTTTAATATAAAATCAAAAACCACCAAAAGCTCTCAACAGCTACGTGCAGAACAAACCATTTGTATAAGTGTTCGGTAGAATAATTCTAACTGTCATAAATTGCAATTTGAGAAGAAAAATTAATTAAATTAAAAATTATATTTCAAAAACTTCCAAAAACTATCTAGTGTTACAACAAGGCTCCGACATCGACACTGCGTATGTGTTTTGTAGCCTCTTACGTCGACACTATGTGTAACATATGTGGCTGATTTGCTATAATTAGATTTAATTAGAGTCTAATGGGCCTATAAATAAGGAAGTGTATGTACCCAGATGATGTATGGAAATGAAGTTGCAAGGCCATTACTAATATACTTCCATTTCAGATTTTGTCTACCACTTCGTTTTTCTTATATCAAATATTCCACTCATACACAATAACGAGCCCTACCATTATACATAATATATCTGTCCACATATATAGTTATATTTTATAACACGTTATCAGCACGAGGGATCTCTACCGGAGTTCTATCGGAGTTCTGTTTTAGGTATAATTTTATATCGTTACTTATCAATATAATTATGGCTAATCTCTCAAAGCAGGAATTTCTCCCGTTATGGGTTTCTGGAGATAAATTACATGTACCGGGCACGGGACGTAAAAATGCACCTGGCATCTATGGGGTTGGAAGATACTATCGCCCCTGATAAAAAACCATCCAGCCAGGATAAGGCAAAAGCCATGATCTTTCTGTGCCACCATATTGATGAATCTCTGAAACTTCAATATGTGACGCTGGAATTACCACTTGAACTGTGGCTGAAATTAAAAGAGAGATATGATCATATCAAAATGAGGGTGCTGCCAAAAGCTCGAAGCGAATGGCATAATCTGAGGCTCCAGGACTTCAAATCAGTCCGTGAATATAATTCAGCGATGTTTCGTATTACATCGCAACTGACACTTTGTGGGGAAAAAATAAATGAATCTGATATGCTGGAAAAAACATTCTCCACATTCCATGCCACAAATCTGGTTTTACAGCAGCAGTACCGTGAGAGGGGTTTTCAAAAATATTCTGAGCTCATCACCTGTCTACTTCTGGCCGAGCAAAATAAAGAATTATTGCTAAAAAATCATGAATCCAGGCCAACAGGTGCTGCCCCGTTTCCTGAAGCAAATGCCACAGAAGCATAAAACCAAGTGCGGGATCGTGGGAATCAAAGAAATCAGAATATTAATCGTGACAGAAATCGGGATCGCGGTCGCGGTAGGCCTGAATCATCTGGGAGAAACAAATATCGAAATAAACCTCGATATGAACCCAACCGCAGAAGTGACAACATGAGGCCCTATAAATCGCAGCCAAAGTTTAAAAGAGACAGAAATAATGATCAACCGTGTGATCGCTGCGGAATCAAGGGTCACTGGGCCCGGGTTTGCCGAACAGCTAGTCATTTAGCTGAACTGTACCAGGCCTCTAAAAGACAGGAAAGATCTGATCCCGAGACACATCATGCCACCCACGATGATACATTTGATGATATTTTGAATGCCGATATTACCCACTTGGACACTGATGACTTTATTGGTGGCACAAACTGAAGAAAAGTGAAAAGATCGGCTTTACATTTTGTATTTTGCGTATGGTATATTTTGCCTTATGATATTTTGTATTTTAGTATTTTACTCCCCGTTTTGTACCCCCGGTTATAATGTATTTTGCAGTGGCTATATTATATTACTGATGTTGTTTTTATTACCTTCTGAAAAGAAATGGATGACCAAGTCGAAAATGAAATCTGCCTCATTGACAGTGCTACAACGCACAGTATCTTAAAAAGCAAAAGTTTTTTCTCCCATTTAAAATTGGGAAAGACCGCAGTAAAAACTATAAGCGATAATGAAAATTGTATTGAAGGATCTGGAAGAGTTGTTATATTTCTCCCTAAAGGGACAAAATTGGCATTTGAAAATGCCCTATATTCAAGCAAGGCTCGGAGAAACTTGCTAAGTTTTGGTGATATTCGAAAAAATGGCTATCACATTGAAACTTTAAATGAGACAGGAAATGAGTATGTTTTAATTACTCAAACCATCAATGGTGAAAAGTTTGTTCATGAAAAGCTGCCATGTTTGACATCCGAATTATATTATACAAAAATTTATGCCGGAGAAGTACATAACCTAGTAGGCCTAAAGGCTACTAGTGAATTTATAACTTGGCATGAAAGGCTTGGACATCCAGGCAGCGTGATGTTGAGGCGAATTATTGAAAATTCCAGTTGCCATAAATTAAACCATAAAATGGTTTTGAATCCAAATGAATTTACATGTGCTGCTTGCTATCAAGGAAAATTAATTACAAGGCCTTCTCCAGCAAAAGTGAGAATCGAATCCCCTGCATTTTTGTAAAGAATTCAAGGTGATATATGTGGACCAATTGATCCACCTTGTGGACTATTCAAGTACTTCATGGTACTAATTGATGCATCAACAAGATGGTCCCATGTCTGTTTATTGTCAACTCGCAACCTGGCCTTTGCTAGGCTACTTGCACAAATTATTAAATTGCGAGCACAATTTCCTGATTATCCAATAAAGAAACTACGCCTTGATAATGCTGGAGAATACACATCAAATGCTTTTGATGATTTTTGCACATCTGTTGGTATCACTATAGAACATCCAGTTCCGTATGTGCATACCCAAAATGGTCTGGCTGAATCATTAATCAAAAGGTTGCAATTAATTGCAAGACCTTTATTGATGAAATCAAAACTCCCTGTTTCTGCTTGGGGACATGCCATATTGCATGCAGCAGCATTAATAAAAATCAGGCCGACAAGCTATCATAGATACTCCCCTACTCAAATTATAACTGGAAAAGAGCCCATTATTTCCCATTTGCGAATTTTTGGGTGTGTTGTATATGTACCAATTGCACCACCCCAACGGACAAAAATGGGACCTCAAAGAAGGATGGGCATCTATGTCGGGTATGAATCACCCTCGATTATTAAATATCTTGAACCAACAACGGGTGATTTATTTACTGCAAGATTCGCAGATTGTCATTTTGACGAATCACATTTCCCGACATTAGGGGGAGGAAGTAATCAACTGACAAAGGAAATTTCGTGGAAAATCCCACTTGATATATGTGATCCTCGTACAAAACAATGTGAATTAGAAGTCCAGAGAATTGTGCATTTGCAAAGGATTGCAAATCAATTGCCTGATGCCTTCAATGATGCTGCAAGAGTAATAAAATCTTACATTGAAGCAGCAAATGCACCGGCCAAAATAAATATACCTGAAGGGCAAATTCCAAGTGCTAATGAATCTAATCCATGACAAAAGCGTGGTAGACCAATGGGTTCCAAAGATAAAAATCCACGAAAGAAAAGAATTATACACGTGGAAAATGAAAAACCCGAAGAGGTAACAAATTCAACTTTTGAAGAAGTTGATGCTGAAAATGCTAATCCAGAAGAAAGTGAAACTATTGAAACCGCTTTCAATTATATCACTTCTGGAAAATATTGGAACCGGAAAGAAACAAAAGTTGATCAAGCATTTGCATACAATGTAGCACTTGAGATGATGAAAGATGACGAGGATCCTGAACCAAAATCAGTTGATGAATGTCGACAAAGGGATGATTGGCCAAAATGGAAAAATGCAATTAAATCAGAATTGGATTCACTGAACAAAAGAAAAAGTATTCGGCCCAATAGTCCAAACACCTGAAAATATAAAACCAGTTGGCTACAGATGGGTGTTTGTGAGAAAAAGAAATGAAAATAATGAAATTGCAAGATACAAAGCAAGGCTTGTAGCCCAAGGATTTTTCCAAAGGCCGGGAATTGATTTTGAGGAAACATATTCCCCGGTTATGGATGGAATAACTTTCAGGTATCTCATGAGCCTGACAGTACGAGAAAAGCTTGAAATGAGGCTGATGGATGTTGTTACTGCTTACTTATATGGCTCATTGGAGAATGATATTTATATGAAAATACCTGAAGGGTTTAAATTGCCTTAATCTTATAACTCAAAGCCGAGAGAAATTATTCCATCAAATTACAAAAATCGCTTTATGGGCTCAAGCAATCGGGCCGAATGTGGTACAATTGCCTCAGTGAAAGTTTAATAAATGAAGGTTATATAAATGACCCTATATGCCCATGTGTGTTTATAAAGAAAAATGGGTCAGAATTTGTAATCGTTGCAGTCTATGTTGACGATTTGAATTTAATTGGAACTCCTGAAGAGCTAGAAAAGGCTGTTGAATATCTTAAAAAGGAGTTCGAAATAAAGGATTTTGGAAAAACAAAATTCTGTCTTGGCTTGCAAATTGAGCATTTGGATAAGGGTATTTTTGTTCATCAATCAGCTTATACCCAAAAGGTATTGAAGCAATTTCGAATGGATTATGCTCATCCGTTAAGTAGTCCAATGGTCGTTCGGACACTTGATCCTGCAAAGGATCCATTTAGGCCAAAGGAAGATTATGAAGAACAACTTGGCCCAGAAGTGCCATATTTAAGTGCAATTGGCGCGTTAATGTATCTGGCAAATAGCACGCGACCTGATATCGCGTTTGCTGTTAATTTACTCGCAAGATTTAGTTCTTGCCCTACTCAACAACATTGGAAAGGCATAAAACACATCTTTCGCTATCTCCAGGGAACAGTTGACCTTGGGTTATTTTATCCAAAAGATTCTCGACATGAGTTGATCGGATATGCCGATGCAGGATATTTATCAGATCCACACAAAGCCAAATCTCAAACAGGCTATATTTTTGTGTGTGGTGGAACTGTTATCTCATGGAGATCTATGAAACAAACATTAACGACTACTTCATCAAATCATGCTGAAATATTAGCAATCCATGAGGCTAGTCGAGAATGTGTTTGGTTGAGGTCAATGACTAATCATATATTGAAAAATTATGGTTTGGTCACTGAACCAAAAATGCCCCCAACAATTTTATTTGAAGATAACTCGGCTTGCATAGCCCAATTGAAAGGGAGTTATATAAAAGGAGATAGGACTAAACACATTTCACCAAAATTTTTCCATACCCACGATCTTCAAAAGAATGGTGAAATTGATGTGCAACAAATTCGATCAGACGAAAACTTAGCGGATCTGTTGACCAAGGCATTACCAACTGCGACATTTGAGAAGCTCGTGAAGAAAATTGGAATGCAGCGGCTTCGAGATATAAAGTGATGTCCAAATCAGGGGGAGAAATACATACAAGAATATTGTACTCTTTTTCTTTCACTAGGATTTTTTCTCCCACTGGGTTTTTTCCTAGTAAGGTTTTAACGAGGCATATTCTTTGTATTAAAGCAGCCAAGGGGGAGTGTTACAACAAGGCTCCGACGTCGACATTGCGTATGTGTTTTGTAGCCTCTTACGTCGACACTATGTGTAACATATGTGGCTGCTTTGCTATAATTAGATTTAATTAGAGTCTAATGGGCCTATAAATAAGGAAGTGTATGTACCCAGACGATGTATGGAAATGAAGTTGCAAGGCCATTACTAATATACTTCCATTTCAGATTTTGTCTACCACTTCATTTTTCTTATATCAAATATTCCACTCATACACAATACCGAGCCCTACCATTATACATAATATATCTGTCCACATATATAGTGATATTTTATACTCCAACATCTAGCATAATTTCTGATTGTAGAATTTTTTTGAAATTATAATTCACAGCCTTAAAAAATGTGCATAATGAGATTTGTGTTATAGAAATAACTATCTTTATTTATGTATGTGTACAATAAAATGGTATATGGCTTATTAGCTTGTGTTTATAGTGGAAGTATTGTAATGGAAATTGGGATTAAATGATGAAAGAAAGGAAGTTTAAAAGTGGGATAATAAAATGGATAAAGTGTAATAATTATGGCTATGAAATGAAACAAGTATTAAGCTTGCATAAAATTTTTCTTAACTTCTCAATACATTACATAGGCTATTTATAAACTTTTTTATCCTCTCACTATTTACTAACCTCATAATCAAGGCATATACATTTCAAGACTTTCACATGTCTAACCTTATGATCAAGGCATGAACATGGATGTTGAACACTAGACATTCACATGTTTTGTTTACATGCATAATACTCCCCCTTGAATGTCGTCAATACGAAGAATATGCCTCGTTAAAACCTTACTTGGAAAAAACCCAGTGGGAAAAAATCCAAGTGAAGGAAAAAGAGTACAGTATTCTTGTATCAGATGCTCCCCCTGATTTGGACATCATTTTAAATCTCGAAGCCGCCGCATTCCAATTTTCTTCACGAGCTTCTCGAATGTTGCAGTCGGCAATGCCTTGGTAAATAGATCCGCTAAATTATTTTCTGATCGAATTTGTTGCACATCGACTTCACCATTCTTTTGAAGATCATGAGTGTAGAAGAATTTTGGTGAAATATGCTTCGTTCTATCTCCTTTGATATAACCCCCTTTCAACTGGGCTACACAAGCCGAATTATCTTCAAATAAAATTGTTGGGGGCATTTGTGGTTCAATGATTAAACCACAACTCTTCAATATATGTTGAGTCATTGACCTCAACCAAACACATTCTCGACTTGCTTCATGGATTGCTAATATTTCGGCATGATTAGAAGAAGTAGCAGTTAGAGTCTGCTTCATTGACCTCCAAGAGATAGCAGTTCCACCACACGTGAAGATATAGCCTGTTTGAGATTTGGCTTTGTGTGGGTCTGATAAATAACCTGCATCGGCATAGCCAATTAACTCATGTCGAGAGTCTTTTGGGTAAAATAACCCAAGATCAATTGTTCCTAGGAGATAGCGAAAAACATGCTTTATGCCTTTCCAATGTCGTTGAGTAGGGCAAGAGCTGAATCTTGCGAGTAGATTGACTGCAAACGCGATATCAGGTCGCGTGCTGTTTGCAAGATACATTAACGCACCAATTGCGCTTAAATATGGAATTTCTGGGCCAAGTTGCTCTTCATTATCTTCTTTTGGCCTAAATGGATCCTTTGCTGGATCAAGTGCCCGAACGACCATTGGATTATTTAGCGGATGAGCATAATCCATTCGAAATTGCTTTAATACCTTTTGGGTATAAGCTGATTGATGAACAAATATGCCTATTTCCAAATGCTCAATTTGTAGGCCAAGGCAAAATTTCGTTTTCCCGAAATCTTTGATTTCAAACTCCTTTTTCAGATATTCGACTGCCTTTTTCAACTCTTCAGGAGTTCCAATTAGATTTAAATCGTCAACATAGACTGCGACGATCACAAATTCTGACCCATTTTTCTTTATAAATACACAAGGGCTGATCGGGTCATTTGTATAGCATTCCTTTATCAAACTTTCACTGAGGCGGTTGTACCACATTCGGCCAGATTGCTTGAGCCCATACAACGATTTTTGCAGTTTGATGGAATAATTTTCTCTGGGTTTTGAGTTGCAAGACTCAGGTAATTTAAACCCTTCAGGTATTTTCATATAAATATCATTTTCCAATGAGCCATATAAATATGCAGTAACAACATCCATCAGCCTCATTTCGAGATTTTCTCGTACTGCTAGACTCATTAGATACCTGAATGTTATTCCATCCATAACTGGGGAATATGTTTCCTCAAAATCAATTCCCGGTCGTTGTGAAAAACCTTGGGCTACAAGTCTTGCCTTATATTTGGCAATTTCATTATTTTCATTTCTTTTTCTCACAAACACCCATCTGTAGCCAACAGGCTTCACATTTTTTGGTGTTTGGACAATAGGGCCGAATACTTTTCGTTTATTCAGTGAATCTAGTTCAGACTGAATCGCATCTTTCCATTTTGGCCAATCATTTCTTTTCCGACATTCTTCAACTGATCTTGGTTCAGGATCCTCGTTATTTTCCATTACATCGAGTGCAACGTTGTATGCAAAGGCATTATCAACGTTTGTTTCTTTTCGGTTCCAACATTTCCCAGTATTGATATAATTGAAAGAAGTTTCAATAACTTCATTTTCTTCTGGGTGAATATTTTCAGGTTCAACCTTTTCGGGGGTTGAATCAATTTCTCCTTCGGGAGTATCATCTGTGATTGATTTATCACCCATATGGATAATTTTCTTCTTTCGTGGATTTTTATCCTTGGAACCCAAAGGCCTACCACGCTTCAGGCGTGCAGTAGGTTCATTTGCACTTGGAATTTGCCCTTCTGGGACATTTATATTGGCTGGTGCATTTGCTGCATCATTTATATATGATTTTGTGACTTTAGCAGCATCATTAAAAGCATCGGGTAATTGATTTGCAATTCCCTGCAAATGCACAATTCTTTGAACTTCAAGTTCGCATTGCCTTGTACGAGGATCAAGGAAATCAAATGGACTTTGCCAAGATATTTCCTTTTTCAGTTGATCATTTCCTCCCCCTAATGTCGGGAATTGAGTTTCATCAAAGTGACAGTCTGCAAATCTTGCAGTAAATAAATCACCCGTTTTTGGCTCAAGATATTTAATAATCGAGGGTGATTCATACCCGACATATATGCCCAACCTTCTTTGAGGTCCCATTTTTGTGCGTTGTGGTGGCGCAATCGGTACATAAACCGCACACCCAAAAATTCGCAAGTGGGATATATTGGGCTCCTTTCCAAACACAATTTGTGTAGGGGAGTAGCTATGATAGCTTGTCGGCCTTATTTTCACAAGTGTGGCTGCATGCAATATAGCATGTCCCCAAGCAGAAACAGGGAGTTTTGATTTCATTAACAAGGGTCTTGCAATTAATTGCAATCGCTTAATAAATGATTCTGCCAGACCATTTTGCGTGTGCACATGAGGCACAGGATGTTCAACAGTAATTCCAATCGACATGCAGAAATCATCAAATGCATGTGATGTATATTCTCCAGCATTATCAAGGCGTATTTTCTTTATCGGATGATCTGGAAACTGTGCTCGCAATTTTATAATTTGTGCAAGTAATCTTGCGAATGCCAAATTGCGAGTTGATAATAAACAAACGTGTGACCAGCGTGATGACGCATCAATTAATACCATAAGGTACTTGAAAGGTCCACACGGTGGATCAATAGGTCCACATATATCGCCTTGAATTCTTTCTAGGAATGTAGGGGATTCAATTCCCACTTTTACTGGAGATGGTCTGGTTATCAATTTCCCTTGTGAACAGGCTGCACAATTGAACTCATTTGGGTTCAATATCATTTGCCTTTTCAATGTATGGCCATTTGAATTTTCAATAATTCGCCTCAGCATTACACTGCCAGGATGCCCAAGTCTATCGTGCCAGGTAATAAATTCACTAGTAGCTTTCAAGCCTACTAGGTTATGTATTTCTGCGGCACATATTTTTGTATAGTATAAGCCAGAGGAGCAACATGGCAATTTTTCATTCACAAATTTTTTGCCATTTTCAATTCGAGTTATCAAAAGATACTCGTGATCTGCCTCTTTTGAAGTTTCAATGTGATATCCATTTTTTCGAATATCATTGAAGCTCAGTAAATTTCTTCGAGCTTTGCGTGAGAACAAGGCATTTTCAATTGCCATTTTTGTCCCTTCAGGGAGAAATATAACAGCTCTACCGAAGCCTTCAATGCATTTTGCATTACCGCTTATAGTTTTCACTGCGGTCTTTTCCAATTTTAAATTGGAGAAATAGCTTTTGCTTTTGAAAATGCTATGCGTTGTTGCACTGTCAATGAGGCAGATATCATCTCCGACTTTTGAATTTCCAGCATCCATTTCTTTACAAGAATATAAGAATGTTATTAAACATCAGCAATATAAATATTATTAATGCAAAAGCATATTTATATTATACATGGATAATAAAAGGGAAGTACAAGATATCATTATTTATATTAAACAGGAATTATAAAAGACAAGTAAAATATATATATATATATATAGCTATATAATATATTATTTGGTAACAGTATCTGGCTCAACAAAATCATCAGCTTCCAGGTGCGTGATATTATCATTTAATATATCATCATAAGTATCATCGTGGGCATTATGGTGTGCTTCAACACCTGATCTTTCTTTTCGTTTCGAGGCCTGATACAGTTCAGCTAAGTGTTTAGCTGTGTGGCATGTTTGAGCCACATGGCCTTTAATTCCACAACGATCACAAATTTCATCATTTTGTTTATGCTTTCTTGCATAATTTCTTTGTTGTGGTTTGTAAGGCCTTCTGGTATCATATCTGCGATTTTGCTCAAATCGAGGCTTATTTCGATAATTATTTTGACGAGATGATTCACCTCTGCCTCGATTGTGATACCGATTTTGGCCACGATCATCATTTTGATTTTTAAAGTGCCCACGATCACGCACATATTTCGATGATTGAGCCGCGTTCACCTCAGGGAACGGTTTTGCACCTGCGGGCCTAGATTCATGATTTCTCAACAACAATAGGCTGTTTTGTTCAGCCAATAATAAGCAGGTGATAAGATCAGAATATCTCTGAAAACCTTTTTGACGGTATGTCTCACTCAATACTGAGTTTTTAGCATGAAACGTAGAATACGTTTTTTCAAGCATTTCTGCTTCAGATATCTTTTGCCCACATAATTGCAATTGGGCCGTAATTTTGAACACAGCGGAATTATATTCCCGGACTGTTTTAAAATCCTGAAGTCTCAGGTTTGTCCAGTCATCAAGGGCTTTTGGAAGCACCGTCTTTTTAAGATTATCATATCTTTCTTTCAGCTTTTCCCACAATGCCAGTGGGGATTCCACAGTCACGTACTCCATTTTAAGTGCCTCTTCGATATGATGGCACAAGAAAATCATGGCTTTTGCCTGATTTTGATGGCTGGGATTTTTGCCTTCAGCAATAGTATCTTCCAGACCCATTGAAGTAAGATGCATTTTTACATCTCGGGCCCAGGACATATAATTGCTTCCTTCAACGGTTAAGGGAGCAAATTCCTGCTTTGCAAGGTTAGCCATAATCTTATTGAAAATTTAGAAATAAGAGATTATACCTCAAATGATAATCTGGACAGAGTCTCCTCGTGCTGATAACGTGTTATAGAAATAACTATCTTTATTTATGTATGTGTACAATAAAATGGTATATGGCTTATTAGCTTGTGTTTATAGTGGAAGTATTGTAATGGAAATTGGGATTAAATGATGAAAGAAAGGAAGTTTAAAAGTGGGATAATAAAATGGATAAAGTGTAATAATTATGGCTATGAAATGAAACAAGTATTAAGCTTGCATAAAATTTTTCTTAACTTCTCAATACATTACATAGGCTATTTATAAACTTTTTTATCCTCTCACTATTTACTAACCTCATAATCAAGGCATATACATTTCAAGACTTTCACATGTCTAACCTTATGATCAAGGCATGAACATGAATGTTGAACACTAGACATTCACATGTTTTGTTTACATGCATAATAATTTGAAACTTTTCAAAACTTCCAAAAATAATTGAGATGCAAAACAGGTCCAACATCTACCCCAACATCACTACTTTTGACCGTCCACGTGGCCGATTACAAAATCTATGTTGTTCTCGAAAAATGATGGCAGTAGCAGTTTCAACGTCGTTCCCAGAGTTCACACTCCCACCACAGCTCCGACTTCGAACTAGGCTACGCAAATCGGTCTCGATTGATTTCTCCATTCGCTGCTGTTCGTCCTCCCCCACACAGCCGATGGACCCCCAGACCCCATCCAAAAGAGTGGTGGTGTGCGGCGGCGGAATAATCGGCGTCTGCACCGCCTACTTCTTATCCAAGAGAGGAGCCGCCGTGACCCTAGTGGAGAAATCGTCCATCGCCTGCGCCGCCTCCGGTAAGGCCGGCGGTTTCCTCGCCCTCGACTGGTGCGACCGCGGCCCCGTCTCTTCGCTTGCACGCGCCAGCTTCAATCTCCACCGCACCCTTGCCGATGAGCTCAACGGCGCGGAATTGTACGGATACCGCGCCGTGAACACTCTCAGCCTTTCGGTAAACGAAGCTTCTTCCCCATCGCCGTCTCAGTCGAAGCGGAAATCGAGCCCTAATGTTCCACAGTGGATTGATGGGCACGCGAAAAACCCTAGGGTGATTGGAACTACAGAAACGACAGCGCAAGTGCACCCGCAATTGTTCACGAAGACGCTGCTTTCGAAGGCGGTGGAGGATTACGGATTGAAGGTGGTGATTGGGAAATTGGAGAAGGTGGAGGCGGCGGAAGGGCAGGCAACGGCGGTAGTTTTGGAGGACGGCGGCGTAATTGAGGCTGACGCCGTTGTTTTGGCGCTTGGTCCCTGGACTGGGAAGTTTTCACTGCTTGCCTCCATTTTTAGGGTTCATGGAATCAAGGCTCATAGCATTATTCTGAATCCCAAAGATCCTGATTCAATTACCCCTCATGCTTTGTTTTTGAGCTATTATCCTTCTCATGGTGGGAATCCATTAGACCCCGAGGTTTATCCCCGTCCCACAGGCAAGTTCAGATTCATCTTGGGATTTCTTGATTCAAAGATGCCCATCGATAAAACTTGTATACTTCCATTGCCCTAGAAATTTTAGTTTCTGCTAATAATTGTTGTTGTGTTGGTTGATTGATGCCTATATATTGATGGGACAATGAGGATGATAAAATGTGGTCTTTGAGTTGGCAGGTGAGGTGTATATATGTGGGATGTCGTCGGAGGAAGAGGTGCCGGATGATCCGGAGGGGGTGATGCCGGTACCCGAATCCATACAGGTGCTTAAAGGTGTAGCAAGGAGTGTGTCAAGCCATTTGGTGGAAGGCGAGGCGACAGTGAAGGCAGAACAGGCATGCTTCTTGCCCTGCACGGATGACAGTGTGCCTGTCATTGGCGAAGTCCCTGGAATAAAGGGATGCTATGTGGCAACAGGGCATAGTTGTTGGGGTATTCTCAACGGCCCAGCCACTGGTGCAGCAATGTCCGAGCTTGTACTCGATGGCAATGCTAGTATAGTTGATCTTAGCGCCTTTGATCCTGCCAGGTTTGCTCTTGCCAGGAAACGGTAGATGGTTTCTTTCTCTGTTGTATGTACATTATTGAAACAGTACAAGATTTCATCTCAAATAAAAATCGGCATTTCCAGTAGTTTTGGTCATTTGTTGATTTGCATATTCTTTAGATTCATTCTTAATTAGTACATGTGGTGAATTATTAATTTTGTTTCCTACAAACCTGTCCGCAAATTAATATAGAGCGAAGGTAATTGTAAGCATTTGACCAATTCTCCTTCCCAAATCTCGGGGTTGAAAAATGACCGTTACCCAAAATAAATAAATTGTAGCCTCGAGAAATTGTTTTATCAACAAATGTCATACTTTTTATCCACACAAGGAGGAGCTCAATAATTAAACCCAATTATGAATGCGCCAGCAAACAAGGTATGTTCATTGCGACAACCCTTTGATCCTTTCTGCACATGTATGTTATTATCAATGACAAATGGGAGATCTTATTGAATTAGTTGCTATCTTTTCAGGCAAGTAACACACCTGGTACCTGTAATCAGATTCCTTATGGCAAGAATACAGAACAAGGGCAAAAGCAGATTCATGCTCAGCAGCCCACAGCCCCCAACATCGTCGATTCTCAACAGTCCATGGCCCCAAACACTTGTCATCCTCAGCCGCCCACAGCCCCAAGCACAAATCACCCTCAGCAGCCCACAGCCCAAAATACAAATCATCCTCAGCAGCCCACAGCCCCAGACAGCCATCGGCCTAATCCACCCGCGGCGTCCGACACTGGTCATCCTCAGCCATCAACAGCCGCCAACGCCAATCAGCCTCATCAGCCCACAGCATCCAACACTGCTCAGCCTCAGCCGTCCACTGGCCCCAATACAAGTGGTGGAATTTTGACAATGGCTGCTGCAGCAGTCTCATCCACTCTTGAATCTGCCAGGCATGCCATTTCTGATAAAGAATAGTTTCATTTTCCAATTCACTTTAATTAGATCCAGTTTCTCAAAGATGGTTTAATTTGAGTCGCGGTAGTCAATGATGATAGATGATCTTTTGTTATTTTCTGCAAGTGTGAGGATGTCATCTTGTAAATGAAAGGAAATGGCGTTTCATGATTTATTCATTACATGTTGTAGATAAATTACATGGGCTGTGAAAGTGATTCAAACATCAATTGATCTTTTAATGAATCCCTGCATTAGCTACATTGCTACAATATAACTATAAGATCTGTTAAATATGACCCGATTGATTTTTTGCAATATTGCTCGCAACTTTGGCATTATCCAGGCATCAAAAACTTCAGTAAATAATTTGCATCCATGGATTGAATGTGTTCAAAGATCTATGAACTGTACTATTCTTTCTACCACCGAAAAGCATTGAACAAATGCTTGCCCTTTATTCCATACTAGTGTCTTCACCTTTCAAGAATCTAATTCTTTAAACCTTTATTTCTTCAGATGCTGTAACATACACCTAACTTTGATTGATTTTAGAACACTCTGAAACTCTTGCAGACATCTTTTACTTCTCTAATCAACAACTCAGTCACACACACGCACACACATACACAACCTTGTGGAATGGGTTCTGCACTGTCCCGATTCTTGAAAACACTATTCGCTAAACACGAAATGAGGATCCTGATGGTGGGACTTGACGCTGCAGGAAAAACCACCATACTCTACAAACTGAAGCTTGGGGATGTTGTCACCACCATTCCCACCATTGGTAAAATAATTCTGCAACACTTTTCTCTTTTGCTCCCATAATTGTTAAAAGTCTTTATTAATGGATCATAGGCTTCAATGTGGAGACGGTGGAGTATAAAGACGTGAGCTTCACGGTGTGGGATGTTGGGGGCCAAGATAAGGTACTTCTTCTAACTTTTAAATGTTTAATTCAAGATGTTTAATACAAGAAGTCATGAAAAGCATGTTACTGGCCCTAATAGTGCTTAGAAATCTTTTGCAAATTGATTTGCAGATACGGCCATTATGGAGGCACTATTTTCAGAACACACAAGGGCTGATCTTTGTGGTCGACAGCAACGACAGGGAAAGGATCTCTGAAGCCCAGGATGAGCTCCATAGGATGCTCCATGAGGTTCATATTCTGTTTTCTTAGATCAAATTTATGCTCAGAATAAGTTGTTGAAGGTTTCAGGAGAAACACATCCACTGGCATATCTACATGTGTGTATTCTCATTTTTGTTATATCGTTTCAAAATCTACACAGGCAGAACTGCGGGATGCAATTCTACTTGTGTTTGCAAACAAACAGGATCTTCCGAATGCCATGAAAGTTCCAGAAATCACTGATAAGCTTGGCCTGCACTCTTTACGTCAGCGTCCTTGGTATGTAATGAAATACCATTGTACATGTATATAAATCACAACTTCATGATCAAGAAGAAACCAAACCCTCAACAAAAAGAAAAATAAAAAGTGGTTAATAAGATGAATGAATTACTGAATTTGTAAATTGCAGGTATATACAGGCCACTTGTGCAACTTCTGGACAGGGGCTCTATGAAGGGCTTGATTGGCTCTCAACTAATATTTCAAGCAGGGTAACAAAATTATTCTTGATTATATATATGTATATATGTATGCAATGGATATTATTGTGTTAAAATTTAAAAAGTTGTAAACAATTTTAATTGAATATTGAGGCCATTCATATCCAGGAACAAACACTGCTAAAATTGATTTGTATAGAGTTCAATAATTGCTAAATTGACTTCGAATTATTGATTGTTAAAAGTTTCAACAGTTTTAAATATTTTAGCACCATGCTGAACATCTGTATCTATTGTTTATGGTTTTCCCTGTTAAACATAATGTAAAAAGACGAGACATTTCGTTTATATTTGCAGGTTTAATTCAAGCCGCAGGAAATGAAGGCTTGCAGCAATCACAAGAAAGATTAAAATCTTGGGGTGAGCAGGTCTGTTATTCATAAAGTTTTCATAGTTTATATATTAAAGAATCCTCTAATAATAGTGTTTTGTTAAATTGTGTTTGACGTAATATATGTGGACTTCTTGTAAAATATATTTTGGAAATTAGAGAAGGATTTTATTGTGCCGTTTGTTGTAAAATCTGGGTCTGTTTGATACATTAGGGTTTGGGCTGACATGCTTAAAAATCAATAAGGCAAACCCAAGAATAGTGATATTGACCAAAAATTGTAGTTAGATGGTAACCATACTGGACATTGAAAACAATAGGAAATCCATCAAAGGAAACAAGAGAGAGGAAATCATCGTCTCCCTTAAGCTCAATATCCTAAATTACATGGATCATGCTGCTGCATTGGATCCTACTCCTGCCCATCTTCATCCATAGAATAACGAAAGAAAGAGTTACCGGAATTTTTATGTTCAATAATAATGTGAAACCAAAAATAGTCTATGAGCTTGTTTTTCATCCTCCCTTTTAGCTCTCCTATCACTAGGAAGGATATCCCTTCCGGTGCACGATGAATCTAACAATAGGGAAGTACTCGACAACCCAATTTGAGAACACTTGTGCCACCTCCGCGCATCTTAAAATTATGTATGTAGCCTAGGAATGTAGAAAACACTTGGGGACTTGTTTGGCATAATAAATTTGGATTCGAAGGGATGAATTTTGAAGAATGAATCCGCTACTAAAATGAAGATTCATTCCTTACATTCATATTACAGTTTCAAATTTCCTCACCAAAACAAATTGAAGTTAGATTCATATTTGTCCAATTGAACAAAGCTTTAATTTGGTGTTTCTGGTGACTCTTGCATAAAGCGTTTGGTGTTCTTACATTCTGAAACAGAAGGGCTGTCTTCTATGAAAATCAGTATTTACAAAATAGAATGAGAACTAAAAAGTAGAATAAAATTTAGTGAGGGACGAGTAGAGAATCATATTCTTCTTTAAGCCTGAATTGATTCTCTCTTTTAGCCTTAATTTTTTTATGAATCCGCAGTGCAATTGAGTTTTTGCATATATTCTTCCATGTGTACATCACTTTGTGTGGTTCAATTTATTATATATCTTGAAGATCAGGATTATAGTAATTCATAACATATAATTATTCTCCCCTCTGCCACTATATAAGAATGGAATTATTTCATTTCCAAATTTATCCGACACAAGTTGTTAATTTAGCAATTTGAACTGCAATTGTATAATGTTAGGAGAACAAGCTGTAATGAAGGCAAATGAATAATGGACTATCTGAAACTAGTCACAGAATTGCAATTGACTGCAGAGACCACACCACCTGACTCACTGCTCACGTCAGACATGGATGTATACCATCAGATTATTACTACTCCTTCTGTCCCACTTAAAATGTCTCATTTGATTTCTGCACATAATCCAATGCATTTTTTTAATCATTAATATATCAAAATATATACAACTAAAAATTATATAAAATATAGTATATTCTAAAACTATACGATTAGACGTATCTAACAAGATCAAACTCGACTATTTTTCTCAAATATATAATTACAATAATATTGAGCCAAAGTTGAACAATAAACAGTGTCAAACGGGACAATTCAAGTGGGACGGAGGGAGTAATAATGTTTGCATTATTAAAAAGCTGCAGCAAAAGAAACAAAAAGGTCATTTCATATTAACTACCTACCAAAGCATACAACTACAAGATCCCTCCCACAACTAGACGAGGAATGGGGCCGGTTTTGGGGCGGGGAGTAGCATTCCCATCCCCAAAACTGTTAGGATTTTTAATCCCCAAAACCGGCCCAATCCCCGTCGGGGACCTTATCGGGGATCCCTATCGGGGACCATAATTTCCCCGATCCCCATCGGGGACCTTATCGGGGATTCACTTACACCCAATTTTTAATTTTTTTTTCGGCAATTGGAATGGTCGGAGTCTTATTATTCGAGACAACTTTCTTTTTTTCTCAAAGATAGACAACTTTCAATATAAATAATATATCAAAACACACATATAAATTACTTCCTCCGTATTTATATAATGTTAACGTTTGCATAGTAAACAATATTCATTGTGTAATTTTGATTCAATTTTTTTACACAGTTACATAAGATAAAACACAGTCAAGTGAGATCTTGTTAGATTCGCCTAATCATGTAGTTTTATAATATTAAAGTTTTATAATTTTTTATTTTATAAAATTTGAGATATTACTCTTTAAAAATGTATATTGGGTTGCGTGAAAATATGGAATGTTAAAATTTTTTGAATACGGAGGGAGTATTTAACAATAAACCATAATTAAAATTAAAAGTTCATAATAGTTTCCAATATATAATTAACACACCAAACTAATGGGCTTTAATCAAATACTTCCTCCGTCTCATTATTTTTATTACATTGCCCTTTGACACACATGCCGAGACACATTTTCAACGGTTAATAACTTAAATTGTGTACAACGAAAAATTATAAAAAAGTTCATTGTCTAAAACTACAAGATTAGACGAATCTAACAAGATCTCACTTGACTATGTTTTTTCTTATATAGCTATACTAAAAATTTGAATCAAAGTTAAACAGTAAATAGTGCAAAAAAACCATCCATAACAAATATGTTGAGACGGAGGTAGTATAATATAGAAAATATTAATTATAATATATAAAATATAAAAAATAATATAAAAAACATATCGGGAATGGGCCGGGGCGGGACCTACTTCCCCCATCCCCGATAAAATCCCCAATAAAATCCTCAATCCCCGGCCCATCCCCGATAGTAGTCCCCCAAAACCGAACCGAAAATTCGATTTTCGGTTTTCACCATTGGGTATGGGCTTTTTTGCCATCCCTACTAGACCTGTCAAAACGGGCCGGCCTGCCCCACAGGGTAAAAAAGGCGGGGCGGGCTTAACTTTTAAAGGGCCGTTTAAATGCGGGCCCAACCCGCGGCGGGGCGGGCTTTTGCGGGTTGGGCCTGCGGTGGGGCGGGCTTAACCGCGGGCTTTTTTAATATTGTGTTTTGATTAAATTTATTATTTTTTAGTATGAATGTTTAGCATAAAGTTATCAAACATTTAAAATATTGAATTGATTGCATATTGAATTACAAATCTTAATACAAATTATCTGTCTCTTTTAATATTTTCATGTTCATTAATTTTATGGATATCAAGTTTTTAAGTTTAAAACTCCTTTTATTCTATCTATTAAAAATTAGTGCAGATAAATTTTTATTTTTTTAAATAAAAATTAATGAATTATGCCCATACAGTCTTACCTAATAAAATATAAAATTTAGTGAATTATATCCAGACAGTCTTACCTAATAAAATATAGAATTAATGAATTATGCTCAGACAGTCTTACATAATACAACTCTAGCAAATACTTCATCTGTGAGACCTAAAATTTTAATCAGTTCAATCATTAATTATAAAAATTTTGTCACACATATTATATTTTGCCAAATTTAATATACTCATTTAGTATTAAAAATGGAATAATCATAAATTCTTTTAAAGAATTATTCAAAAAACCCATATTAAAGTAAATAATTGTGCCAATTAATACACTCTTACTTATTTATAATTATAAATACCAATTATAAATCTCTTTATTTCATTTTTAATATATATATTAAAAAATATATCCGAATTTTATTTTTTTACAAATAAGAAATAATACTATATTTAAATTAAAAGCTCGCGGGCCGGCCCGTATAACCCGCTGCCCGCGTGTGGGGCGAGTCGGGCCTAGACATTTTGAACCCGCCCCATTTAGGCCCACCCCATTCAAGCCCGCAAAAATGTGGGGGCCCGCGTGGGCCGGCCCGTTTCGACACCTCTACCCACAACTTATGTGTAAGATCAAGAACCTCTCTTCAATGCTTCAAATCTCATTGTTAATAAAAATTCATCAAGAAAATTCAAAATTTTCCCTCCAAATAATTCTAGTTCAAGTACAAATTAAATTAAGGGCTCGTTTGGATGAGTTTTTGAAAAAACAGAAGTCATAATCAGAAGTAGAAGTACAAGTCAAAAGCAGAAGCAGATAACTTTTATGTTTGGATGTAATTTTTAAAAAAAACAGTTTTTTTTTTTTAAAGTTTGTTTGAATGTATGAAAGTGAATTTTTTTTAATGTGTAAATTAACAGAAATGACATACTATTTGTTTCTAATGTAAATAATATAGTACTCCATCCGTCCCAGTAATACCGTCCCAAAACTTTTGGGTACGATATTTTAGGTAGAATCGGGTTATTGTGTTAAAGTAGAGTAATTAGTTGATGTGATGTTTATTTGAATCAGTATAATATATTTCCCTCTTACAACTATATGGACTCCATTATATATTCACAAATCAACTCTACATTAATTCTCGTACTCAACAGTAATAAGACATTATAAATGGGATGGGGGAGTATTATTTATTTATATATAATATATATCCTTTATAACAATATATTATAAATATATAAATATATATAAATAACTAAATGGGGTATTTTAGACATTTAATATTTTAATAAAATATGTGTTTTTGGTTTCTATTTTTGGAAAAGGAGTACTCCTATGCTGCACGTTTTGACTTTTCCATCTTCTTTTGTTTTTTCTAAAAGCTCATCTAAACAACAATTTTGTATCAAAAGTATTTTTAGCGGAAGCAAAAACCAAAATCTCTTTTCCACAAATTTATCTAAACGGGCTCTAACTTCCTATGACGTACAGTTGGCATGTCACCCCTGCGCCGGTTTTCTTACATACAATCATATTCATACCGCGTGTCCTCAAACATCATTGCCGACTTGGCCATTGGGTGCCCGCCCTACTGAAACAGCCAATTGGTGATTGGGAACTATGATGGACGTGTGCTATGCTGCCAAGTGGAACATCCACTCAACGCGGGCTTATGGATTAGTAAAATCATTCTGAATCATTTATTAGCCCTTTAATTTTTTTGTAATTCCGTCATTTTCTTTTTTAAGCCTCGTATGGTCCTTTGAAAATACTAATTACCTCGTAAAAAGTCCGAGTCCTTCATTAATTAACGGAAAAAGCCAATATAATTCCTTTCTTTTACAAAAAAGCTAAATCAGCCATTTTTTTATTTTTTTGCTCAATTGATCTGCTATGTATACTAATTATGTCATAATCGGTCCTCCACCCACTAATTATGTCCTAATTACATATTTTTGGTCAAATCAGTCCCTTTTTTTTTTCCAAAAATCTAAATTGGTCCGTTATTAATTTTTGTCATCTTTCACATTTCAAACCACTAATAACTCAAATTCGATATAAATAAAAATTCTAAAATTTCGATATTTATAAACTATACGACGAGACGAATCTAACAAAATCCTACTTGGCTCATCTTAACTTGTATATCTATGTTTAAACTTTAATTCAAAACAAGTGTGTGAATAGTAACAAATTAGATATTGTAGTTATTAAAAACATGGAGGGAGTATATCGCAATTGGTCTTCATTTTATAGAGAAACAACAAAAAAACACCTAACTCTAAAAGAAGATCTACCGCGGTACCTGATGACCAGAATTCCGATGGCATCCAGCGAAGGTACTGTCCAATCCGATGCGAGAATGGGTTTCGCATATAGGAGGGAGTCGCACAAAATGATGTTCTTGGAAAACGTAGGTCAAACGTCTCCCACATCTGTTGGAAGCCCGTTCTCGCATCGAATTGGGCAGTACCTTCGCTGTATGCCATCGGAGTTCTAGTCATCAGCTACCGGGGTGGATCTTATTTTAGAGTTCGGTGGTTTTTGGTGTTTCTCCATAAAATGAAGACCAAGTGCGATATACTTCCTCCATTTTTTTAATAACTACATTGTCTAATTTGCTAATTATATTTTAAACATAGATATATAAATTAAATTAGTCAAGTAGGATCTTGTTAGATTCATCTCGTCGTATAGTTTATAAATATTGAAATTTTAGAATTTTTACTTATATTGAATTTGAGTTATTAGTTGTTTGAAATTTGCATTGGACTGCATGAAAGGGAGCAAAAATTAATAATGGGCCAATTTAGATTTTTGAAAAAAAAGAACTGATTTGGTAAAAAAAAATATGTAATTAGGGCATAATTATTGGGTGAAGGACCGATTCAGACGTAATTAGTATATGTAGCGAATAAATTTGGCAAAAAAAAAAATTAAAAATGACTGATTTGGCTTTTTTGTAAAAAAAAGACTATATTGGCCTTTTTTCCATTAATTAATGGTGTAATTCTAACAAATTATTGTATGTGAGTGGCCAAATTAGTCCATTAACTATCATCATTTTAGCCAATTTACTTTGGCCCTGTTTGGTAAAACGACTAAATCGAATCAGCTAATTTGTGAGATAAAATAGCTTTAGTAAAAAGATAAAATACCTTAAAACAGTGTTCAATCAGCTATTTTTGAAACCGCTGCAAATAGCAGCATTTTGGATTTCAACTTATTGTAGGCAAAAGGTTGGCCTTGAAATTGTCAAACAACTAATCTCGACTAATTTATTACTCACCTAATCAGTTAACAGCTAACAGTTCATTCCCAAACAGGCTCAAATTATGAATGATAAATTAATCCCAACACTTTTATTTTATTATATTGAGACTCCAAAATTATATTTGCCATTTTGATTAATAGATCTTCTATACAAAAGATCCAACACACTTCCGTAAATAAAATTAAATATCAAGCTTCCGCTTTATGGACATTCTCCAACCGTCCAATTCTAGTCAATGGTTCACTAGTTTCCTGGCCCCTAAAACAACGACCAAAATAATTTTATTTAATTTCCTATATTTAGACTAAGAAGGTTTGGGAAAATTATTTTAATAGTTAGTATTTTATAATTATAAGATTTATTTATACGGATTGAATACAAAGTCAGCTAAAATCAACATATAGCTATATAAACCCGGGTCCAGTTAGGGTGCGATCAACAAATCCCGCAGCACATCAAGACAGCGATCTGAAGCGTCCGTTTAAAATCCAAGGGTTGTAAATGAAAAAGGGTATAATTGTCATAACACAATAATAGTTCATTTTAAAAACAATGCATTTCAGCGATACGACAAGTATTTTAGACATGTTATCATATCTAATATTTGGTAACTCTATATTTAGTATGTTATCATATTTATTATTTGGTAAATCATATCAAATATTTGGTAATCCATATCTAATATTTCAAATAATATCTTTTTATGATCAAAGATACGTATTGGCTTGAGTGGATGGGGGCTCTAGTCGCTTAAGCAAGGTCTCGGGTTCGAGCCTTGTGTATGCAGAAAACTGCTTTGGGAGAGGCGTCCTTAATTGCCCTTGCAGATCCTCGAGGGATTAGTCTTGGGTCCAATGTGGCCTGAGGATACCCTGGTATTCACCTAAAAAAATTTATTAATAGATCATTTCAGCGATCTTATCAAAAACAATTAAGTGATGCTATAAAATATATTTCAGGGACCACAAGTAGAGGAATTCAGCGACCGTATCTAGCATAATTCAGCGAAGGTACCAAGAATAATTCAGCGACGCAACCTAGAATGATTCAGCGATGCTACCAAAAACAATTATGTGATGCTACCAAAAATAATGAAGGGATGCTATCAAATATATTTCAGCGACCGTATCTAGCATAATTCAGCGACGGTACCAAGAATAATTTAGCGACGCAACCTAGAATAATTCAGCGATGCTACCAAAAACAATTATGTGATGCTACCAAAAATAATGAAGGGATGCTATCAAATATATTTCAGCGACCGTATCTAGCATAATTCAGCGATGGTACCAAGAATAATTCAGCGACGCAACCTAGAATGATTCAGCGATGCTACCAAAAACAATTCTGTGATGCTATCAAAAATAATGAAGGGATGCTATCAAATATATTTCAGCGAGATCAAGTAGAGGAATTCAGCGATGGTACCAAGCCGACGCTACCAAGAATGATTCAGCGATGCTACCAAAAATAATTCTGTTATCATATCTAATATTTGGTAAATAATATCATATCTAATATTTGGTAAACCTATATTTAGTATGTTATCATATCTAATATTTGGAAAATAATATCATATCTAATCTAATATTTTCAAATAATCATCAACGAATGGTAACAAATATTTTAATAGATAATTTCAATCATGCTACAAAAAAATAATTTAGTGATGCTATAAAAAATATTTAAGCGACACTATCCTAGAAGAGTTCAGCATTCAGCCACATTACACAGAAGAATTCAGCGACGCTACAAAGAAGAATTCAGCGAGGCCGTCAAGAAGAATTCAGCGATGCTATGAAGAATAATTCAGCGACTCAACTAGAATATTTCGGGTACGTTTTCATGAACAATTCGATGACTTTATTTAAAAATATTTCAGCGACGTATATCTATGTATAGCAGCATAATTAAGCAAATTGGAGAGTAATATGAGATCAATCCTTGAAATGCAAAGAAGAAGAGAAGAAGAACGGAAGAATAAGAAGAACGGAAGAATAAGAAGAACGGAAGAAGAATGGAAGAATCAGCAATTGTCTGTTCACAAACTAAATGTAGCAAATTTACTATTTTAACCTTTAAGTTAATCTCAACCATCAATTTATAAATTAAATCAATGGCTGCGATGTACCGCAGTACATCAAGTCAAAATGCTTAGTCGCACCCTAACGGAATTGTATAAACCCAGTCAACTCTATATGGTGTCTATGAATTTTTTTAATCCAATTTTTTTTTGTTTTTTAAGTCCAAAACAATACAACAAAATTGAATTGAATACACCTCCACCTCCAATGGAGTAGTTTTATCATTTTAAGGGAAGTTTGGTTGGGCTTATTTACGAGAATATTAGGAAGCTTAGCTTGGAGTATATCTTTTTCTTTTTTTTAAAAAATTTTTTTAAAAATTTATTCCAGAAGACTTAATTAGGTCATTGATAAATTTTATAAGTCTCTATTTATAGTCGATAAAGAATAGCCTCAGTAGCTACACCTACACATTGATCCCTAAGATATGGGATAGTATGAATAATTATGATCCATCTCGTACAAATTTCTTCATCATATTTAATAATATTTGTATATATAAACGGCTATGTGTGATGGTATGTATAGAATTATATTTGTGTATATGTGGGGTGTCTAAGTAGATATATTAGCTATGAAAGCCAACACATAAAACAGATACGCAAAGTTGAAAATAGAGTAGAGAGGAGAGAGTATATTAATGTTCAGAAGTGGAGAGCTACAAATCTAATTGCAACTACTATCAATACATGTATTTATAGAACTAATATATCGCTACTTTACAGATAAGAATTAGAATGAGAAGTTCAATTTGATTTTTTTCACTGCTTGCATAATAGTCAAGACATGCACAGATGCATGTATCTATTATACATGCATGTATAATACTCCCTCTTGGATGTCTTCTATATAAAGAATATACCTCGTTAAAACCTTACTTGGAAAAAACTCTATGGGAAAAAATCCAAGTTAGGAAAAAAAAGTACATTATTCTTGTATGTTTACTTCTCCCTCTGATCGAAACATCAGTTGAGATTCTTTAGTTGGCGCATCCCAATATTTTTTACCAACTTCTCGAATGTTGCCGTTGGTAGTGCCTTGGTAAACAAATCTGCAAGATTATCAGCAGAACGGATTTGTTGCACATCTATTTCACCATTTTTCTGTAGATCATGAGTGAAGAAAAATTTTGGTGAAATATGTTTCGTTCTATCTCCTTTAATATACCCTCCCTTCAATTGTGCTATACAAGCTGCATTATCTTCGTATACTATTGTTGGGGGTATTTTTTCTTCAGTAGCTATGCCACAATTTTTCAATATATGGTGCATCAAAGATCGCAACCATACTCATTCTCGACTGGCTTCATGAATTGCTAAAATTTCAGCATGATTTGAGGAAGTAGCAGTCAATGTCTGCTTCATTGATCTCCATGAAATTGCAGTACCGCCAAAAGTAAAAACATAGCCAGTTTGAGATTTGGCTTTATGCGGATCTGACAAATATCCAGCATCAGCAAAGCCGATTATTTCATGTCGAGAATTATTTGGGTAAAATAACTCAAGATCAATAGTTCCTTGGAGATAGCGAAATATATGTTTAATTCCACTCTAATGTCGTTTTGTAGGAGATGAACTGAATCTCGCTAATAAATTTACTGCAAATGATATATCTGGTCTAGTGCAGTTTGCGAGATACATTAAAGCACCTATGGCACTTAAATATGAGACCTCTGGCCCAAGAATTTCTTCATCTTCCTCTTGTGGTCTAAATGGATCTTTTTTTATATCAAGTGACCTTACGACCATTGGAGTACTCAATGGATGTGCTTTATTCATATAAAATCGCTTTAATACTCTCTGGGTATAAGCTGTTTGATGGATAAAAGTTCTATTATTTAAATATTCAATTTGCAGACCAAGGCATGATTTGGTTTTACCAAAATCTTTGATTTCAAACTCCTTTTTCAAGTATTCAACAGCCTTTTGGAGCTTCTCTGGAGTTCCAATCAAGTTGAGATCATCAACATAAACTGCAATGATTACAGACTCTTGTCCATTTTTCTTAATGAAAATACATGGACAAATTGGGTCATTTGTATAACCCTCTTGTATCAATGACTCACTGAGTCGGTTATACCACATTCGTCCGACTGTTTCAGTCCATATAGGGATTTTTGTAATTTGATGGAATACATATGTTTAGGATTTGATTCATATCTTTAATCCCTCTGGGATCTTCATATAGATATCTGTATCTAAATTTCCATATAGATATGCAGTAATAACATCCATCAATCTCATTTCAAGATTTTGATGGACTGCTAAACTGATAAGATATCAAAATGTTATTCCATCCATTACCGGGGAATATGTTTCATCATAATCAAATCCGGGTCTCTGTGAGAACCCTTGGGCGACTAGTCTTGCTTTGTATCTGACAATTTCATTTTTGTCATTTTTTTTCTTACAAAAACCCATCTGTATCCGACTGGCTTTATATTTTCTGGTGTTTTGACAATTGGTCCAAACACTTTTCTTTTAGCCAGGGAATCCAATTCAGATTGAATTGCATCTTTCCATTTCGGCCAATCTTTTCTTTTCCGACATTCATCAACCGATTTTGGTTCATGATCCTCGTCATCATTTATGATGTCAAGTGCTATGTGGTACGAGAATACATTATCTATGATAATTGCATCTCGATTCCAAACATTTCTGCTTGTGACAAAATTGATTGATAGTTCATTATTTTCAATTTCATGTTCCTCTGGAACTGCAAGTTCCTGCTGATGGGTGATTTTCACTACTCATATTTTACCACAAGCGGATGGTTGTCATCAAGTAATAAAAACCGGTGAATACCGGGTCGAACCCAAGGGAATTCAGAATAATAATTCATTCTGGAGAAAACTTAGTCATTTTAAGTTCATTAATAATATATTTTATATTTTGAAAAGAGTTTGTTTAATTCTAATGGTGATTAAATTAAAAATAGTGACATTAAATTTAAAAATAAAACAAGTTAAAATTTAAAATAATAAAAATAAAAATAAGATATATGCTTGTAATGATTTAGAACATGCCATCTTTATATAAAAGCGAAATTGCATAATGATTTAGCATTTCCCAATGTCTAAAAAGATCAATTTCAGCAGATTTAATATTTTATAAAGATTAAAAATATAACAATTTCCTAATTTTCATAATTTGTCAAAACAGACTTTATAGAAGTAAATTAAATTATCTAACATTCTGCAATCATCAGTCTAGGCATAAATTTGAGTCTTTCCCAAGCATACAAATTTTCCTATTGTGATTAAACGACACATTTCATTTCCCAAATCAGCGTGTACATGCCAAAATCTATTTTAATATGATTTATTCCCAAGACCGGTACTAAAATCTAATTTTCACTTTTTATCTCCCGATTTAGCAAAGTAGAAATCATACAGATTAGATTCTAACATTTAAATATGCAGAATAGTGTAAATAATCTAACAATTATGATAAAATATTGATAAAACATGGTAAAATGGATTTTAATACTAAATTTAGAATGTGAACAGATTAGGATTGTTATTAGATTAATGTAGACAGAATATGCAGAATGATCGATCATTTCAGATTAGCAGATTAAAAATACAGATTTCAGAATTTTTGCCAAAACATAATCATCGATCAATTGCAGGCATCCAATACATAATCCTAATTCAAATTCTAACAGTTCTTGCAGATTAATCCAGATTAAACAGATAAACATCGACATTTATTATACTTCCATAAAACATAAATTCGTACTTCAAAAGTGATTCTGAACTCCCGTTCTAGAATACTTTTAACACGAACAACATAGAAATCCATTTACAAACATGAAAACAGTAGGAAATTATGTTTAAAAGCAAATCCTAAACATTACAAAGCGAGAAAAAGAAAAACAACACCTAGAATGCGAAGAACACAGTCAGAAAGAAGTTCTGATCACTTCCTCCGGCATGGTTCGGTGTTATCGCCTTCTTCTCCAAAGTTGCAGAGCGTTTCCAGAGAGTTTCTGATGATAAAATGAGTCTGGATTTTGAAGAATGAAGAGAAACGGGCCTTAAAACCGTGTTCGGGAGGTTAGAAAACTGCTCAACCGCGACTGTGGCGCAAAAAGTGGCGCTCGGAAGAGGTTTTCGGCGCCACCAAGACGATGCGGCGCATCCTGACATTTTCCAAAAATTCTGATGCGGCGCAAAAAGTGGCGCTTGGAAGGGGTTTTAGGCACCGCCAAGAAGGTGCGGTGCATTCTGACAATTTCCTAAAATTTTGTCCGCGGTGCATTTTGTGGCACCTGAAGGGTGTTTTATGCACCGCCAAGAAGGTGCGGAGCATTCTGAAGCTTTTTTACCTCTGAAATTTTTCTAAGTGTTGAAGCGGTGCCTGGTGCGGTGCTCGGAAGGCAGTTTAGGCTCCGCCATGCCTGTGCGGAGCATTCTGGGAAGATTTCAACTTTTTTTTTCTCTCTTTTTTTTTAAGTCTGAATCTTGGCAGATATCACATTAAATATTCCTTATTTTCAAAAATAAAGCTTCCGAACATCGCTTTTCATCATTTAAATGCCTGAAACAACATTGCAATGCATTAGGTTTGCCAAAAGTTTTATTAAAAACACATAAAAACATGATAAATTTAACCTAAATAAGCCAAATATAACCATGATCACTTGAAAAATAAAAACACATGAAATACACCTAAAAGTGCAATGAATTAAGGTAAAATGCACTCATTTTGGACATATTGTGGTACAATTCAAGCTTGTATAAGTGTGGTTTCACAGGGTGCATCAACATCCTCACACTTAAATATTGCTCGTCCCTTGAGCAATGAAGTCAATTAACACATCAACATGCCAATCAAGATAATAAAGATGAAGTCATTACAGTTATGCCAAATCATAGATTTCAACAACGCAATGAGCTAAAGAGATTCAAAAGTTTAATGTGCTAGAACAAGGTAAATTGTCATGCATCAGCTATCAAAACCAGGTGTCCAAAGCACTTACAGTACAAAAAGCAGATTAATCACACATAGCAACTCAAAATGGGAGAGTGAATAATGTAAATATGCTTTTCTATTCCTGTCTTCAAATTTGCTCAATTAATGACTCGGTTTCACAATTATTCTAGACACTTTGGCTGAGTTGTAGATGGTTGAATTCCAAAAGCTACTCATGTCTAAGAATGCGTGCCATTCTTATAGCCAAGAGTTTATAAATATTCTGTTTAATACCCCTTTATTCAGCATTTTCTCTTTTTTTTTTTTGATCTTGCATTTTCTAATTTTTTTTTCTTTTTTCAAGATAACCTTTTTTTTATATATATAGGGGTCTTACTCTGACTTTATTTATAACTAAGCATTTAAGAAGACATGGAACGAGCATATTCATATATAAATAATGATAACTCTCCACATGACAAGTAGACCAGTCTAATTAATCAAAAAACTTTCTGCAAAGTAAATAGAATTGTCACCAAAGTTCGAACAACTAGCATGACAATTTAACAAAGTCTAGGACTTTAAACTAAGAATCATGATGCTCATTAAGTTGTAAAATCGGATCTAAGCTGAACAGTTAGACTTATTCGGATTTCTCTTAAGATTGGCTGTGATGTGGTAATTCAAATAATAGCACACTGTGAAAACACAATTTAATATAACATATTCAACATATCCAACCTAAAGCATTTACCATATTTATTCTAAACATAAGGAAATATTAAAAACATAACTAAGCTCTTACCAATTTATTCCCATGCAAATTAGTAAACATAAAATATGAAAAGATCACACCTGGATTGTTTAGGGCTTTGATTTTCATTCATCATCACGGCTGTCATCATGCTCCTTTGTTGGCATATCCTGCTTTTAATATATTTATATAGCAATCACTCAAGCAAAATAGTTGTTAATGTAGATGAGAAATTCCAAAATAATCCAATTTATAAAATACCATCCATAACTCATTTTACAGCAGATAATAATAATTTTCAGCAACTTGAAGAAATATGGACAGATTTATTAATGATAATTCCATAATTTCACCAAAAGCAAAAACAACATACGTTTCAAAACGGAATTTACAGTAAAGTGCCAACCACTATAATAAATAGTTCCTTGATTTTTCATGATGACCCAACCCTGAGTATGGTGTTAAATAGATAGTTCATGCACTGAATAAACTAGATATATCAATTGATGAAGAGCTTCCAAGTTTGTGATCATAAAAAAATCCCCCTCCATCCTCACACTTAAACTGAACTAGTAGTTTAGTTTAAGTGCATGATAAAAGGATTATTGTGGGATTTCAACTTTTCAATCTCTAACTCAAAATATAGCAAGCATTTAAAAATTCGGATTGAGTTAAATCATGTCTTAAATTTTTTTTTTAGCTTTTTAATATGATCTATACATCTTAATTTATTGATTTTAATGCCTGCATTGTGTAAAATCACAAAGATTCGACACTTCAACAACATTAATCCCGCTTCTTCATCAATTATCATGGTTATTTACTTTCCTGTTATCAAATCAACAGCTCACAACATTCCAGTTTAACATGATTCAAGTAAGAGCTATTTTATTAGAATTAAAAACATGCATAAACATAACTTAAACATAAATATAAACTTAACCACATGCTCACCATATTAAATACAAATAAACTACCTAAGTAGTGCATAGCAGAGCAAACCAATATCCATAGCAAAAACATCCAACCAAGTAACAAAGGTATTTCTTATACATTATTTGTGGAACCTGGTTACACAAAAACTTCGGGTTAGTGTTAAATATATGCATTGCTCCCCATCCTCACACTTAAGTTTAAACCAAAAGTTTAACTTAAGTGCATTGTATAAAGCAAACATATATCAACCTAGAATGTGGGATTTAAACAACTAAATGACCAATATATTTTATTTTAAAAGCTATAAGTTCTAAGTCTCGTACAAATTTAAGAAAATCACTTTTTATAACTTAAAACTTATTATTAAAAAGAACACATTTTTAAGTTATAAAAACTCCCTTTTTGTTAAAAATTTTAGATTTAATGCTTAAAGCTAACCAAATTAGCAAACTAGTTCTTATTAATGATTCGAAATAATGATCAAGAACTTTTAGTTTATTTTTTTAAAAAAAAAGTAACATAAGTTTGCCTTTTTAGTTAAAAATTCATAGGATGAGTTTTTTATAATAAAAATGTTTCTTTTTCATAAATTAGAGAAAAAATGAAGTTTCAAGCTTTAATGTTACCAAAATTTATTAATGTAGATTAAAACAACATGGTTAACAATATTCATATATCAACTAAGATTAAACATGTTATTTTAACACATTTTTATAAGAAAATTTCAAATTTCAGATACTGTAATACCATTTTCCCAAGAGGTGTAATCTGAAATTTTACAAACACTCTATAAATTTGGCATAGGTCTTGAAAATATGTTCTAACACTCATACTGTTCATTTTAAACAAGAATTTATATACGTAAACCAATTTTAATCCCACATTCTACATAACCCAAAATTTAATTAACAACAAAAATACTAACAATAATACATTCCAAATCACAAAATTGGACGGATTATTGAACTAGAATAGCTATACTTACCCCAAATTGAAGCTTTGAAGCACTTTAACAAGAAATCCCCAAATTTGAGAAGCTAGGGTTCTTAAGCCTCAATTTCAGCTTCAATTATCGAGTACATTTCAGCTTCTACTTTCACCACATAACATTTACTACTTAATTATTAAATTAGAAATATGGTGGGCATATTTTATTAACAAAATTAAAAACCTGAAGAAATAAGCATAACGTGACATAAAATGAAAATAAAGACATGCATAAACCATAAATATGATAATAAAGACAAAAAAAAACAGATTATTATTATTTTTATTATTATTTATTTTTTTAAAAGAACTGTGGTGGAAGGAAAATTGAAGATGATGACTGCGGTTGTGAGATTCAATAGAGAGAGGACTGTGAAAGAGAGAACAAGATGGAGATTACTATTTTATTATTATTATTATTATAATTATTATTATTATTATTATTATTATTATTATTATTATTATTATTATTATTATTATTATTATTATAAGGTTTAAATTAAATGGGTAGGTTTTTAACCCAATTAGAGGATCAAAGATTAATTTTGAGCAATTGAGGATGAATTGGAATGGATTTTAAGCATAAAAGTTTGTAAAAATCCGAGTTTGGCAAAAACCCAGTGGTTCCCATTTTATGCTACATATGGTAATCAAACAAGTGTTTACGCCCAAATGATGAAAATGATGCCCAAAATGGCAAAACCCAAGTGTTTATGCTACATCATTGGTGAAAATGATGCCCAAAATGCCTTGCTTGTGTTACTTTGGTGCTTAACTGAGTTTTCGAAAACCATTTATGAAGAGTGGCATCTAAAATTCAGTTTTGTGCAAATTTTGTAGCAAAAATAGGGTGTGATTTGCTTAATCGAAACATAATATTCCATCCATTTTCCTATTCATCTTAAGAAAAATTACCCTAATTAGTTCTAATCATCCCTTATAAATATCTATGAAATTCTGTTCATTTCATCAATCCCTCTATCAATTTATTTCAGCCTTTCTTCTATTCTACTTAAATCACCACAAAAATTCTTTCAGTTATTGATCACTCTAATTCTTAAGAGTCACTCCAAAATTACATATAATGAAAATCATGCAAGAATCATTTTTTATATATTTTTTTTTAGTTGTAAGTAAAATATATAAACTAAAATAAAAGAAAATCAAACATATTAAGCAAAAGACATAAATAACTATTGCTAAGCATGCAAAGGCAGTATGCGAATTCCCTTTCCTAATTAGCTTTCAAAGACAAATGCACTATTTTCTAAATTAAAGGTCTAAATGGTGGGTGCACTTCCATGATCCTGTCATTCATGCGTTATAAGGTCAAATTGCACATCTTTATACAATAATTTAAATAAAGGTAATGCAATCATAAGAAAATTATTGATTAACATTCTAATATATCAGCATTCCCTCAAAAAAAACTCATTAAAGTTGTAATGTTGTCAAGATGTGGAATTTAATCTCAAACTTTAGCTCTAGCATCCGTTCTCAACACTTGATGTAATACAATTAATTAAAAGTAATCTAATTTATTATTAAGAAATACGTACCTCAAGTGTGTTGGTAATACCTTTAAATAACGTGTAGGTGGTTTTTCAATCGAGGGTATCCATTTGAAATCCTCAATTATATATGTTGTATACAACGCGCCGCCATCCTCACACTTGTTCTCTTGCAAATCTTCCTCTTTTTTAGATGAGAAACCCAATATTCTTTCAAATTTCAGGATCACACACTGATTTAGCTCGATGCCCTTACACGACATAGAATAGCAAAAAGTTATAACAATATTTAAAAAAATAGAAATAACATAAATATATTCAAATGAACTTAAAACAACATAATTTTCACAATAATTCCCCGGCAACGGCGCCAAAAACTTGATGGGTGATTTTCACTACTCATATTTTACCACAAGCGGATGGTTGTCATCAAGTAATAAAAACCGGTGAATACCGGGTCGAACCCAAGGGAATTCAGAATATTAATTCATTCTGGAGAAAACTTAGTCATTTTAAGTTCATTAATAATATATTTTATATTTTGAAAAGAGTTTGTTTAATTCTAATGGTGATTAAATTAAAAATAGTGACATTAAATTTAAAAATAAAGCAAGTTAAAAATTTTAAAATAATAAAAATAAAAATAAGATATATGCTTGTAATGATTTAGAACATGCCATCTTTATATAAAAGCGAAATTGCATAATGATTTAGCATTTCCCAATGTCTAAAAAGATCAATTTCAGCAGATTTAATATTTTATAAAGATTAAAAATATAACAATTTCCTAATTTTCATAATTTGTAAAAACAGACTTCATAGAAGCAAATTAAATTATCTAACATTCTGCAATCATCAGTCTAGGCATAAATTTGAGTCTTTCCCAAGCATACAAATTTTCCTATTGTGATTAAACGACACATTTCATTTCCCAAATCAGCGTGTACAAGCCAAAATCTATTTTAATATGATTTATTCCCAAGACCGGTACTAAAATCTAATTTCCACTTTTTATCTCCCGATTTAGCAAAGTAGAAATCATACAGATTAGATTCTAACATTTAAATATGCAGAATAGTGTAAATAATCTAACAATTATGGTAAAATATTGATAAAACATGGTAAAATGGATTTTAATACTAAATTTAGAATGTGAACAGATTAGGATTGTTATCAGATTAATGTAGACAGAATATACAGAATGATCGATCATTTCAGATTAGCAGATTAAAAATACAGATTTCAGAATTTTTGCCAAAACATAATCATCGATCAATTGCAGGCATCCAATACATAATCCTAATTCAAATTCTAACAGTTCTTGCAGATTAATCCAGATTAAACAGATAAACATCGACATTTATTATACTTCCATAAAACATAAATTCGTACTTCAAAAGTGATTCTGAACTCCCGTTCTAGAATACTTTTAACACGAACAACATAGAAATCCATTTACAAACATGAAAACAGTAGGAAATTATGTTTAAAAGCAAATCCTAAACATTACAAAGCGAGAAAAAGAAAGACAACACCTAGAATGTGAAGAACACAGTCAGAAAGACGTTCTGATCACTTCCTCCGGCATGGTTCGGTGTTATCGCCTTCTTCTCCAAAGTTGCAGAGCGTTTCCAGAGAGTTTCTGATGATAAAATGAGTTTGGATTTTGAAGAATGAAGAGAAACGGGTCTTAAAACCGTGTTCGGGAGGTTAGAAAACTTTTCAACCGCGACTGTGGCGCAAAAAGTGGCGCTCGGAAGAGGTTTTCGGCGCCACCAAGAAGCTGCGGCGCATCCTGACATTTTCCAAAAATTCTGCTGCGGTGCAAAAAGTGGCGCTTGGAAGGGGTTTTAGGCGCCGCCAAGAAGGTGCGGTGCATTCTGACAATTTTCCTAAAATTTTGTCCGCGGTGCATTTTGTGGCGCCTGAAGGGTGTTTTATGCACCGCCAAGAAGGTGCGGAGCATTCTGAAGCTTTTTCACCTCTGAAATTTTTCTAAGTGTTGAAGCGGTGCCTGGTGCGGTGCTCGGAAGGCAGTTTAGGCTCCGCCATGCCTGTGCGGAGCATTCTGGGAAGATTTCAACTTTTTTTTTTCTCTCTCTTTTTTTTAAGTCTGAATCTTGGCACATATCACATTAAATATTCCTTATTTTCAAAATAAAGCTTCCGAACATCGCTTTTCATCATTTAAATGCCTGAAACAACATTGCAATGCATTAGGTTTGCCAAAAGTCTTATTAAAAACACATAAAAACATGATAAATTTAACCTAAAAAGTCAAATATAACCATGATCACTTGAAAAATAAAAACACATGAAATACACCTAAAAGTGCAATGAATTAAGGTAAAATGCACTCATTTTGGACATATTGTGGTACAATTCAAGCTTGTATAAGTGTGGTTTCACAGGGTGCATCACCTGCTCATCTGGAGCTATTTGCTCTTCAAGAGCTTCTTTTTCCTTTGGAATATTTTCTGTAATTTTGTCACTTTCAATGATTTGTGATCCTCTTTTCTTTCGAGGATTTTTATCTTTGGAACCTGGTGGTCTACCACGCTTTAAGCGTGCTGTAGATTCATATTTGTCACTTGTAATTGGTCCCTCTGGGACATTAATTTTGATTGGAACATTTGCTACCGGTATATGAGATTTAGTTACTCTTTTAGAGTCGCATAATGTATCCGGCAATTGATTTGCAATACTCTGCAAATGTACAATTCTTTGTACTTCTAGTTCACAATCATTTTTACGAGGATCGAAGAAATCTAACGGTGTTTTCCAGTTGATTTCTTTTTCTTTCTTTGGTTGATTTCTGTCTCCCCCTAATGTCGGGTAATGAGATTTGTCAAAATGACAATCTTTGAATTTCGCAGTAAATAAATCACCAGTTAATGGTTCGAGATAGCGAATAATCGATGGTGATTCATACCCGACATATATTCCCAATCTACGTTGGGGACCCATCTTTGTGTGCTGAGGTTGTGCAATCGGGACATACACAGCGCAACCAAATATTCTAAGATGGGATATATTGGGTTCATGCCCAAACGTTAATTGTATAGGGGAGTATTCATGATAATGTGTCGGTATTAACCGCACCAATTTTGCTGCATGTAATATTGCATGCCCCCAAGCTGTCAATGGCAATCCAGATCTCATTAATAATGGTCTGGAAATTAACTGTAAACGATTTATAAGCGATTCAGCAAGTCCATTCTGTGTATGGACATGAGCAACAGGATGCTCAACTGTTATGCCAATTGACATGCAGTATTCATTAAACTCTGGGATGAATATTCACCAGCATTATCCAATCGGATATTTTTTATTGTATAATCAGGGAACTGTGCTCGTAATTTAATAATTTGAGCAAGTAATTTTGCAAACGCATGGTTGCGAGATGATAATAATGATACATTGGACCATCGTGTTGATGCATCAATTAGCACCATAAAATATTTAAATGGTCCACATGGTGGATCTATAGGTCCACATATATCACCCTGAATTCTTTCAAGAAAACTAGGGTTTTCAGTTCCCACTTTTGTTGGTGAATGTTTGGAAATCAATTTTCCTTGGGAGCAAGCAACACATATATAATCATTATGTCTTTTGTCCCTTTAAAGAATAGCCATGACTATTTGTAATAATTCGCCTCATCATCGTAGAGCCAGGATGGCCTAGGCGATCATGCCATATCATATATTTATTATTAAGCCTATGGCTTCCAATAAACCTCTGGCCTATTTTGAGATGATATGTATTAGTTGGCATCTGGCCATCAATAAACCTCTGGTTTATTTGGGGAATATTAGACCTGTGGTCTAAGTGATAATTTTCAGTTGTATTTATCTTTGAAAAATACAATCCAGAAGACAGAGCTGGTAATTTTTCCAATACATATTTCTTTCCACGAGTGGTATTTGTAATTAATAAATATTCAACATTCTCTGAAGTCGATGTCTCGAGATGATTCCCATTTTCTCAGATATCTTTAAAACTTAATACATTTCTTCGAGACTTGGGAGATAGGAGTGCATTTTTCACAATTAATTTTGTTCCCTCTGGGAAAATAAGGTTGGTTGTGCCAATTCCTTGTATAATATTTGCACTACCACATATTGTGTTTATGTTTGTATCTCCCGTTTTTAAATTGGAAAAATACCTTATGTCTTTTAGTATCGTATGCGTTCAAGCACTATCAATAAGGCATATATTATCACTTTTATAATTCCCCATTTTGCTGTAATTAAAAGAAGATATTATTAATATTAAAACAAGATTTAATATAAGAGAAATATTACAATATAGATACAATAATATAGCACACATACAAAAGTAAAGACAGATACAGAAGTTCAAAGCATAATGAAAATAATAATACAACATAACAATTAAACCAAATCATTATATAAATCATTAACTTGAAATTCTGGGATATTGGGCATATTCTCCTCAGAATTCATTCCGTCAATATGGTTTGTTTCAACCACCCTTTTTCCTTTATCCCTCTGGGAATCTTGATAAAGTTTCACCCAATGATCTCTGGTACGACAATTTTTGTACCAGTGCCCTTTTAGGCCGCATCTATCGCATTTTGCTTCTTCATAATTCTGTTTTTGGACATCACCTCTGGTGTTGCCCTGATTTTGATTACGTGTGTCTGTCGTTGGCCTAATGTAAACATTGTTGCGGAAATGATTTTTCCCACGACCTCGGTTATACCCACGACCACGAGGTCTCTGACCCCGGCCACGACCACGGTTGGAAGATTCAATCACATGTGCCTCTGGCAATGGACTACTGCCAATTGGTCTCATTTCATGATTCTTTAATAATAAATCATTATTCTTTTCAGCCAATAACAAAAACGTAATCTGATCAGAATATTCAGTGAAACCCTGTGCTCAGTATGTTTACTGTAACACCGAATTGGAGGGGTGGAATGTAGAGAATGTCTTCTCTAGTATTTGTTTATCAGTAATTGTCTCACCACACAGTCTTAATTGTGATACGATATTAAACAGAGCAGAATTGTAATCATTTACTGATTTAAAATCCTGGAATCGTAAGTGTGACCAGTCATACTGGGCTCGAGGGAGATTTATTGATCTTAAATGATCATATCTTTTTTCTAAATTCTCCCAGAGTTCAATTGGATCTTTGACCGTTAAATACTGTGTTTTCAATCCCTCATCAAGATGATGGCGGATGAAAATCATAGCTTTCGCACGGTCTTGGTTTGAAGCCTGATTATCTTTTTCAATTATTTTTTCAAGACCCATTGATTCCAAATGGATTTCAACATCCATTTTCCAAGATAGATAATTATCTCCAGATACCATCAGTGGTCTGAAATCCTGCTTTGTCAGGTTAGCCATAATAAAATTATTGAAATACAAATATTAAATATTACCTCAAAAGAAATTCCGGCATAGCTCCGTCAGTGGCTCGTGCTGATAACGTGTTGTGATATTTAATAATATTTGTATATATAAACGGCTATGTGTGATGGTATGTATAGAATTATATTTGTGTATATGTGGGGTGTCTAAGTAGATATATTAGCTATGAAAGCCAACACATAAAACAGATGCACAAATATAATTCTATACATACCATCACACATAGCCGTTTATATATACAAATATTATTAAATATCACAACACTTCAACCTTTTTACATATAAAATTCAATAATGGTCATACATATATTAATGGTTATTTCTCCATCATCATCATCATCATCATCATCATCATCATCATCATCATCATCATCATCATCATCATCATCATCATCATTATTATCATCATCATCATCATCATCATGTATTCAACTTTAGTCCCTCAAAAAAGAAAAAAGAAAAAAAAGGATCCGAGAAGATATATTCAACTGTAGATGCATCATATGTTTGATAAACACATTTTGAAGCCAATACTAAATTAAAAAGCGCGACAATAAATCAATAAACAAATCTATCTAAGTAGGGCAAAATCATAAATGCAACCCTAACTAGCAGCTCTTTATTCCAATTTTCAACTCACAATATGTTGTTATACAGATTTTTATATTTTGTGTATATATGAAGATTCATACAGCAGATTAGTATTATATTATTGGTGGAAGAAAAGTAACCAAACTGCAAATGCCAAATAAATGCATTATAGAAGTATATCTTTCTCACTTACACTCAATACTTTTCATTAATATGGTTTTGAAGTCTCTGCCCCCAATTAACAGCCTGTAAAAAACTCCTTCCATTTTAAAGTATAAACATAGGTAAATAACATGTGATCCTTTATCCCTAATTTTTTTTGTTATATAGGTCATCATGTTTCACTCAATATTATTTTGGCATTTCTTTTTAATTTCATAATAATGTTGAATATGACATATAGACATAGAAAAAGATGAAACTGTTAGTACACTAAAGATTTTTGTGCAGATGAACAGTATCGTCATAACAATGTTGGAACGACGCATTGACGACAAGAACTGAACAGAATTATCAGTTTTCTGATGGAAGTTATTTTGGACTGTTTTTAACTGATTGGGAGGAGCCACTTTCAGCAGATTGCGAATTTATTCTCCTCTATATAAGTCTGTTAGTCCTAGATGGGATTAAGAGATTTTTGCTAGATTGATCTATTGAGTTGTAATTCACTTTCATATTTTTAGAAGTTGGTTTTTCTCTCTTGTTTTTCATAGAGTTCGTTCTTGAGAGTTTTTAGATAGACTTTGATGAGTGTTCTACATCTGTGAGTCATTCTTGAAGATCATCAATGTCTTGCGCTTCATATGCTTCAATTGGTTTGCCGAATTGAAGATCTCGTTTCTATACATCACGTTGTGGAGGTTTGCTTTGCGAAGAAGCCTTGAAATCTGCGCTTATTGGTCTGGAGTTGAAGATTCAGGTTTATCAAAGAAGAAGAACGAAGGAGATCAGATTCAAGGAGATTCTGGAGATTCGGATCAGGAGGTGTTCCTGCAGGCCGTCGTTGAGGGGGAGTCCTAACGATGGAGTTCATCTAGATAGTTCGTCTAGTGTTGAGTCTGTTTCTAGTTTGAATCTAGGTTGAAGTCTGTAGAGTTTTTGGTTCTTCTTAGTCTAGATATCCTGGATTGGTATCCCCCAGATGTAGGCTGCAAAATCGAACTGGGTCAACAAATTCTTTGTGTTTTGTCTTTCTTCTGTTTACACGTTGTTTTGATCACACACTAACGACCGCTCGTAGTCAAGAATCTTGAATTAAGGGATCTACAAATTGGTATCAGAGTCATCCCTCTAACGTAGCTGAGGAAATCCATTCTTTCAAGATTCAAGAATCATGAACCGTGAAGGAGCATCTAACACTCGTCCGCCTATGTTCGATGGAAGTGATTATGCATATTGAAAAGCTAGGATGCGGAATTATCTTTTGGCACAAAAAGATGGTGTTTGGGATGCAGTTTTGGAGCCATGGACTCAACCGACAAGACAGGTTCGTACCGGTGAAGGAGAGACGGCTACTACAACAATCCGACCGGCCACCAACGCCGAACTTACTCAGGCCGAGAGAACCATGAGACGAGCAAACTACACAGCTCTAAATGCTATCAGTGGTGCCATGGATGAAGCCCAATTCAGAATGATTGCAAATTGCACAACCGCCTACGAAGCATGGAATTTCTTGGAGATTCAACATGAAGGTTCTGACGACGTGAAAACAACCAGACTGAATCGAATCGAGCCTATCTTCGACAGCCTGAGAATGAGAAATGATGAAGACATAACTGCATATTTTGGAAGATTCCAAGATATTGTGAACCAAGCAACTGCATTGGGAATGACTTTTGAAGGACCTAAGCTGGTTAGGAAAATGCTCAGAACGGTGTCAAAGAAATATTCAGGGAAAGTGGCAGCACTTGAAGAAGTTGAAAAGGTTAAAACCATGTCATTGAGAGAATTGGTCGGGATACTCCAAACCTATGAGATGAATCATTTGGAAGAGGATCGATCAAGAAACATTGCTCTAAATGTTGAAGAAGATTCTGGAGACAGTTCTGAAGATGAAGACTCCTACATAATGAAGAAATTAGCCAAACTTCTTAAAGAAAGGAAGTCCAAGCGATTCAACAAAGGAAAGAACCAAAACCGTGGTTCTGATGACGTTCAGACGACTGATCGACAACCTCACAGAGATTTCAAAAAGAATGACAGCGGCAAAAAGGATCGATTCAACAAGAAGTCTTCAAACCATGAAAAGCCTGACAAATTCACTTATGTGATATGCCATGAATGGGGAGGAAAAGGACACATCAAATCTGAATGTGCCACGGCCAAAAGGAAAGCAATGAAGGAAAGGAAAGCTCTACAAGCAACCCTCAGTGATCAAGACGACGATGAAACCCCTGATGATCAGAACAGTGACGCTGAAGACGTTATTGCATTCACCTTGAGAGATGCAAGCCCCACTCCATTAGAAGGTACAATAAAGTCAATATGTTTTTCACCTAACGAAGTTGCTTCTGATTCAGGTGACAGTGATGATGAATACGATGAATTACTTGCTGACTACAATGAGCTTAAAGAAGAATTCAAAGCTGCTGTTCAGGAAAATAAAAAGTTCTTGGGACAACTCGCTGACATCGGAATAGCCTATGATATTGAAGTTGAAAAGAATGAAGAAGTTCTAAAGGAAGTCGGCTCTTTAAAGAAGCAGAATGATGAGCTTAAAGCTAAAGTTCTTGACATTCAAAAGGAGTTGGATGATCTAAAAGAGGAAAACCGCAATTCCCAAAAGGTAGTAAAAGGTAAAAATAAACTCGATGAAGTTTTGTCTATGGGAAAGGTTTTTGGTGATCAAACAGGTATAGGTTATAAGAAGAAATCAACTCCAAGCAAAACCAAATTCGTGAGTGGAGGATACTTGACTTCACAATACAAGGAGAGTGACAAAGTTGAAGTCAACACATCGTCCAGACGACAGAGAGACTGCTGCTATTGCCAACTACCAGGACATTCTGCTGAAACTTGCATCAGAATAGTAAGAGACTTAATGAATGGTCGAGTTGTTGTATGGCCAACGGAGAAACTTCGAAAAAGGATCAGAATACAAAGAGTTTGGATTCCAAAGAAGAATAGTCTACCACCATGTGATGATGTGATCACAGACCAACAACAACTCATATCAACTAAAGAGAATTTTGGAGTTATGCCTTCAGAGTTAGAAAGACAAGGCATTGGGCCAATTGTTACTGAAACATATTCCCAGCTCAAAGATTGAATCACTGCAGTTGAGATAAAGATACATAGCTGTGATGAAGTTGTTATTAAAGTGTCATCATTACTCACAGACTACTGTATCAGTGTTTTGCTTCTGTACCAACCAGAAAAGCTTCCCAACTCAGTTCAATAATGGGTAAACTGATTTTATTTTGCATTGATATATTTTTGAACTAATGAATTTTTTGATTGCTTGTTATTAAGGAGATATTAGGTTATTCTGATGATCGACGCCCATGTGCTTGATGAAGCTCCCATCAAGGGGGAGATATAAACGTGTCTATCACGAGCTTAATGTTAAGGGGGAGATTTGGAGAAGCTTGACCTGATATGTTGGTAATGGTAACTAGTATACTTGGTTGGTAATGTGATTTACATTGTGAATTTATATCTTGATTCTCTGATGGATGTTAGAACTCTAGCATGACTACTACTGATGGATTTATCGATATATCATAATGTGGTTTTTTATTGTGATACTAACACCTTTTTAATGTTTGAGATACCTTTGATGGGATCATCATCTACACAAAAAGAGGGGGAGATTGTTAGTACACTAAAGCTTTTTGTGCAGATGAACAGTATCGTCATAACAATGTTGGAACGACGCATTGACGACAAGAACTGAACAGAATTATCAATTTTCTGATGGAAGTTATTTTGAACTGTTTTTAACTGATTTGGAGGAGCCACTTTCAGCAGATTGCGAATTTATTCTCCTGTATATAAGTCTGTTAGTCCTAGATGGGATTAAGAGATTTTTTCTAGATTGATCTATTGAGTTGTAATTCACTTTCATATTTTTAGAAGTTGGTTTTTCTCTCTTGTTTTTCATAGAGTTCGTTCTTGAGAGTTTTTAGATAGACTTTGATGAGTGTTCTACATCTGTGAGTCATTCTTGAAGATCATCAATGTCTTGCGCTTCATATGCTTCAATTGGTTTGCCGAATTGAAGATCTCGTTTCTATACATCACGTTGTGGAGGTTTGCTTTGCGAAGAAGCCTTGAAATCTGCGCTTATTGGAAGTCTGGAGTTGAAGATTCAGGTTTATCAAAGAAGAAGAACGAAGGAGATCAGATTCAAGGAGATTCGGATCAGGAGGTGTTCCTGCAGGCCGTCGTTGAGGGGGAGTCCTAACGATGGAGTTCATCTAGATAGTTCGTCTAGTGTTGAGTCCGTTTCTAGTTTGAATCTAGGTTGAAGTCTGTAGAGTTTTTGGTTCTTCTTAGTCTAGATATCATGGATTGGTATCCCCCAGATGTAGGTTGCAAAACCGAACTGGGTCAACAAATTCTTGGTGTTTTGTCTTTCTGCTGTTTACACGTTGTTCTGATCACACACTAACGACCGCTCGTAGTCAAGAATCTTGAATTAAGGGACCTACAGAAACAATTCCTGATTTTTAGGAGACGAGTATTTGCCCAAGTGGTCAAATCTTAATACTCATTCTTTATTTAAACAGTAAACTCAAACTCAAAAATGAGAATAGGATGAGACTAAATGATTAATAATAAAAATTATGATTAATATAATTGTTAGCCCAATCTATCTATATAATAAATCCTGAATACTTTTTGGCATGTTCAGACTATATTACCCTTATTTTACATTAATTTTTATCTTCATTCTTATTAAAAATATCTAATCAGGGTTATATCGGTAAATTACTATAAAACATGATCAAACATATCAACGGCTCTCATCAAGACACATCATAAACATCACATCATCCTCTAAAAAATACGAGATGCTGACATGTGGCATCTATCTATTTATATAATAAATCTTGAATTAAATTTTATTTATAAATCTTCTTAAAAATATCATTAAATTATACTATTATATTTATGTATTTTAAATATATTATTAAAATTATATATTATAAATAATTTAACTTTATATATAAAATTATTTAATAAATTTTATTATAATCAATATCTATATAATATATCTTGAATTAACTTTAATCTATTTTAAATCTTTATAAAAATATTTTTGTAAAAAAATTCATCTGTAAATTAATATTAATATAACTACCAGTTCTCACGTTGACACCTCATAAGGGCCATGTCAGTATCTAGATAATCAACGTATATATTTAAAAAATAAATCTGTATTAATATAAAAATATTTTGATAAAATCGTTCTATGTTTATTATAAAGATATAAATTGTAAATAAATTAAATTATACTATTATATTTTATAAAAATTCAATTAAATTTATATATATTACAAATTCTTTAAATTTATATATGATATTATAAAATACTCCCTTCGTCCCACTTATTCTGTCTCACTTTTTTTTTTAGTCCGTCCCGCTACAATTGTCACATATTCCTTTTTTAAAAAAATTTTACTCCATAATTATCAATTAAAACATCAAAACAACTAATTATTCCATTTTAACGCAGTAACACATTATATCTAAAATACCGTGCCAAAAAGTTTTGGGACCGAGGGAGTAAATATATTTAAATATTATTCTATAATAAAAATAGAACCTAAAATATTAACATAGATCAATATAATAAGATAAATAGTATAGTTATAAAATATATATTCTTTTTGATATACTTACATATATAATTAAAAACTATATATTGCAATCTATCCAATGGTATAGATAATATTACTAAATAAATATTGGTTTTATTAAAAAAATTATTCATAATAAAGTTTATGGGTTACACAATGTAACATAATAGTAGTATAAGACTGAGTAAAATATATATTTTTTTTAAAAAAATAGGGACAAAATAAAAATTTTGAAGTGTTAAATTGATATTTCCAAGAGAAATGGGGAAATTGATTGTTTTATCTAACACTATAAATACTAATTTGAACTTTGAACTTTGAATATTGATATTCTTTTTAAACTTAGGGCCTATTTTTTGCAAAAGAAAAATAGTTTAACTATTAATTTTAGAATTTTTGTTTAATTGAGATATATTTATGGGAATTTTCCCTTAAGAAATGACTTTCTATATTATTATAAGTTGTAGTAGGTTGGTTATGCCCCATTTGCCAAATATATATAATAAATTCTGAAATTTTTTTTTGGTATATACTGACTATATTGTCTTTTTTAGTTGTAGATGGTAATATTAATTTTCTTATGATATTATATTCCAAAATATCATTTATAAGGTAAATGTAATTCTATATTGTCTACATCGTTTTTTTTTGCTTCAATAGTAGTTCTAAACATATGTTTTCTCAAATTTACACCATTGGGTTAAATGATCAATTCTGCCATTAAATTTTATAAATCCAATAGTCTCCGAAACCATGAATTTTAACTCTTATGCTTCATTTGTTTTTTCACTTCGAAAGGTGCAATGAATTTATATTGTCATTATTTCTTTTGATGCTTTGAAAACAAATACTTATGAATATAATTCTAAATTTTATATTTTTAAGTTTATCAAAAGGTCAGCAAATGTATTAGACGATTTTACGTATCATATGTTGGTCTATTGGCAAGAAAAATCTGAAAACCCAAAATATTAATTATATGATTGTCCAATGGAGTTTTTCTTTGCGTTGAAGCATGCACATCATTAAAAATATGTATTATACTTATAATGATGTGCCAAAAAAGGTATATTACCAAGAAATAGAAGAAGTCCGATGAATGATCATTTTATGATAGTTGAGCAGATTGCTAATGTGATTTAAAATATAAGCATAAAAAAATGGTTAATACTTGACCGAATAACTGATTATAATAACTAAGGCAATAATCAATAAAATTATTATCTAATCATTTTACATTCAATTATTAATAATTTATTTGTGGATTCATTCTCCAATATTAAATCATTATTCAAGATTAAGAGAAATGACGAATATAATGAAGTATGATAGTTTGGATTCACTCAATAAAACAAATCTGATTGGAGAATCACTGTAAGAGTGATTCATTTACGTGACAGTTACAGTATATTATGAAATAAAAAATTAAAAATCGTAGCATGTTATTATTATTGGATGTCAATTGGTCAATATAATATTTTCCTATATAATCACATCTACATAAGTAGTTTTTATATTACAATATTGCCAAAATGATTACTATAACAGTATGATCAGATGCATCCCTTTATATGGCGAAATCATATGCACACCTTTGTGAATTCTTTTGAAGAACGAGAAATTTACTCTATCAAAAATTTCCCCATGAATCATACATCAAGCAATTTCTGAAGTGCACAAAGTTTGACAACTAAAAATATTGATGAAAAATTATACGGAAGTAGCGCCAATTGCAGATGACCGAACTATGGTAAACAAAAATATGCAAGACTGGATCAAATTTTATGACCTATGTTATATCCAAAAACTGACTGCAGCCCGATGACAACAATCTGATTGCCTGATTGGTATATAAACTAAATTTTTAAAGTTATGAGAGATATTTCTGTTTAGCGTTAAATTTTAAAATACATACTAATAATAACTTAAAATAGTATAGTAAACACTAATTCTTATACTATGCTATTTTCGGGAATAAAAGAATATTTTGCCTTAAAAAACACTAATTCGTATAATCACCACAAAAAAAAATTCATAATCTCCATAATATTTTTGAAACTTAACATATAATCAAAACGTAATTATAATTAAAATTTATTATTTATAAAATTAAAGATTATTCTATCGAAACTAATCAAAACAAAAATTTAAAATCCATTTATAAGATTTAATGAATGAAAAGATGATAAAAAAAAGTTTAAATGGTGAATTATTAAATTTTTCTTTTGCTTAACAGCCTAAAACAGACTAGGAAATAAATGGTGGGAACTCATAATACACAAATTACAAATGTGAAAAGGGTGGGATAGCCGAATAGGGGCCGGGTGGGGAATTGAAACCCCAACCTATAGGTTGGGAGTTCGGGGACTTGACCACTAGGCCAAGCTCCCATCGTCTAAATCCCCAAAACAATCTTAGAATTAGTCTGCTTTTTGTATACATGCAGAATTATGCTTTGGGAGAGGCAACACTTAAATACCCACCAGATCCTCAAAGAATTAGTTTTAGGCCCAACGTGGTATAGAGATACCCGATATATGCCAAAAAATATATATAAATAATATTCTTTAAAAACTTTGGGGATAATAGTAAAAATGGACAATATATTAACGAGTAAAATGATATGTTTTAGAACTTTAATAAAGTAAAGATATTGTTTGGTCCAAGTTTGGATAAAATTATGAAGATAACCGAGGTTGTGATGACGTTGTCAACATGGTTGAACAATAATGTAACCGACTGCCGGGAACTGATGAACAAAAAGGATGTTGATGTAGCAAACTCTATTACAACAGATTAATCAAGAATCATTTTTGACAATATTTATTGTTAAGCTCATTTTTTTTTTTTTTTTTGAGGAGAAATAATCTTATTCCATAGCAAACCAATGTTGGATTACAACGAAGCATTGAAGAAAGATATAAAAGTAAGTCATACAAAAGTAGATCATCGCAATATAACCGATCCTCTAGAGCCCCATAATCCCCATTCGGATTCTGCATTAGAAGCACGCACTGTATTCTCATACATACCACAAGCTCGACATTCTCGTGTATCTCATAGAAACAGTCATCCCACAGCAGCATCAGTCAAACGTCAGCATCCACAACATCCATTACGATATCAAAACGTCTCGCAGCGGGCGAAAAAATCTAGTACTAATGAATTCTGAAGTCGCAATTAGTGTTTACTTTAATTAAAGTTTCAACTTGGGAGATTTTAATCCACCAAAATTAAATCACAATTCTCAAATCAGTGGATGGTTAATAGCTTTACCGGAAAAATCGATGGTTAACAGTTTTAGCTATTCAGTCCTCTCTTTTAAAAAATAAATAAATATAAATAAAGTTATAAATAAAAACACAAGTTACAGAAATGGCACTGTAAAAGTATAAATTGCGTGCAATACTGCAATATGCATGTAATTATGGTGAAAATAATTGGGTGTCTGATTAATGATGGTCTGTCACATTAAATTACATTGCAGGTTTTATTTATTTTCAAAAGGATTGGTAAAACATTTAATTAAATAGATTCGGACTCCTCAAAAAAAAAAAAAAAAAATCGATTCAGAACATATATATATATATAATTTCTGTGTTTGTATCAGATTTTAAAGTTCTGTGCGCTGGCATCTGCATTTAAAATAAAAAATTAAAAAAAAATGGTACTACCTTTTAGTGAGTGCTTAGTCCGTTTCTTTTTAAGTGTAACACTTTCTTTTTTTTAGTGTTTCATAATAAATATTACATTATTATATATGGAATGCTTTTAAAGGTAAAAAGTTTCCACTAAAACACTTTTGTTCCTTACATTAAATCACGTGTCATTTACTTATGTTATACTCCCTCCGTCCCATTCCAAATGTCCTACTTACTATTTTTGGATGTCCCATTACAAATGTCTTCTTTCTATAAATAGAAATAATTTTCCCCTCCAACAACTATGTGGACCCCACCATATACTCACAAATCAACTCACCTTAATTCCCGTGCCCAACAGTAACAAGACACTTGGAGTGGGACGGATGGAGTATTTATTTAGAAATGGAGGGAGTATATATTTGGAATAATTTAGTGATCATCATTCATCCCGGTCCCTTTCGTGCAGGTGAAATTAGATGATCAAAATATTCCAACAACATAATAAAAATACATACTTCCTCCGTATTCAAATATTTTTTATACACCCACTTTTCACGCGGTCCAATACATATTTTAAATTATTTATAACACAAGTTCGATACAAATAAAAATTCTAAAAGTTTGATATTTAAAAACTACACAATGAGACGAATCTAACAAGATCCAACTTAACTATATTTTAGTTTGTATAACTATGATAAAATTTTAAGTGAAACTCTGTATGTAAATAGTAGTACTACGTTACAAATCGTAACAAACATTAAGAACGGAGGTAGTATAAAATACGATGAAGAGCGTTTATATTACTGTAGGTGATATAATAATAATTTTGTTGGTAGATAGGGACATCATTATCCTCCATTTAATTCACTCTATTTTTATAACTAAATGAAGTAGTACAGATCAAAAAATAAAGATAAATAATGTCTAACCTTTAAAGAACAAAAAAAGTTTATTCGTACAAATTTTAAAAACAATACTAATAATAAGATTTTCATAAACAGTGTATTGGTCCACATGTAGCAGCAAGTGTAATTTTGTGTATCATATGATCAGCTTAATTTTGGATATATAAAATTCATATTACCAATATTCTATAATTAAAACTTGATGTCACACAAGTGGTTAAGTCATTTGATAGTTGTGTGGCATGAGCTCCCACCACTCCTATCCCTCCCTTTATTCCCGGCCCCCTATCCATCCTTTTATTCCCCTTTGTAATTGTGTGGCATGAGCTCCCACCACTCCTTTCTCAGGCCTTCAATGGCTCCTAAAAAAATAAAATAAAAAAGAACACATTAAATTCCATATATTATTGATAGTTTTTCAATGACATAAATAAATGAATAATCTTGCTAAAATAATAATCTATCAAAGATAATATTGGGTACTTGGCCTAGTAATCAAGTTTCTTGACTTCTAACCTTATAGTTGAAGTTCGATTTTCCACCCAGCCCCTATATCCCTCCCCCTTTATCCCTATACCGTGCTATTATGTGTGGCTTGATAGTCTTACATTTGCCCACAAAGATAAGACCTTTGAAGTGCAAATGATTATGTAAGGCTTTGTATTCATTTAATTGTAATTGGTCAAAAAGGCATTGATGATGGTCATCAATCATCACCACCTAAAATTGGAAGGTCCCAATTGGATCACCACTTCTGCAATTGGAAACCATAACAAATGATTGTACTAGTTTTTCACCAAATCCCAGTTTGGGGGGTCCAAATAATAATAATTCCTCCCCTCCCCCATCAGTTTATCATCATTAAATATCTATCCACTACAACTTTAATTTTTCAGACCAACACTTGGGCCCTTTTCAAATTGTAACATGTGATAACAGAACTGAATTAGAATTTGCTTGCTTCATATATACTGTTTGCGCATTCAATTTTTATTTCTATTGAAAATATAAGATGGCCCATTACATAATTGTGCCTATATATATTGGTTATATAATGTATTAAATGAGAAATTAATTCGACTGTCAAATGTGTGGTCACATGCTAAATTAGTAATACTCCGTATTTGAAAGATATTAACGTTGGCATAGTAAGCAATATTCATTGAGTAACTTTGATTCGACCTTTTAACACAGTTACATAAGATAAAACATTGTCAAGTGAGATCTTGTTAGATTCGTCTAATCATATAATTTTATAATATTAAATTTTAATAATTTTTTATTTTATAAAATTTGAGATATTAATCTTTAAAAATGTGTATTGGATTGCGTAAAAACATGAAATGTTAGAAATATTTGAATACAGAGGAAGTATATTAATAGTACTATTAATTGAGTTTATGTACATACTCCTCTACCAACAACCATCACATAAAGGATCGTAAACATCACAAAAAATGCCTCTCCTCACACGCCTGCAGGAAGCTACACGGTAACCAAAGCCTAGCATTATACACCCTCCGTTTCATTTCAGATGTCCCATTTGGATTTTTTACACTATTCACGATGTATGTTTGATCTAAATTTTGTTGCAGTTATATAAGAAAAAATATAATTAAGTGAGATCTTGTTGGATTCGTCTTTTTGCATAGTTTTAGAATATATAGTATTTTTTATAATTTTTAGTTTTCTAAATTTTAGGATATTAATAGTTAAATAAATATATTGTACTACATCTCCAAAAGTTTTAGTACATTTTAAGCGGGACATAGGGAGTTTTTGATTTCTTCCAACTAAAAATTGTAGCTATACTAGAATTTTTACATTATTTGATTTTTCCAACAATATCACAAATTTTGCAATTTGTCATCCGTTCTTCTTTGTTTTCTCTTTTAACTTTTTTGCCTTCCATATCACTCCCTCATCCAAACTACTTTATCTCGCTTCCCTTTTTTAACATTGTTAATTCTCCAATTTAAACTTAATTTTATTACAAGTATATAAGAAAAATAAAATAGTCAGGTTGGTCTTGTTAGAATTGTTTAATCGCACTTTATCTTTTTGAAATATCTTCACCATTTATATATTTTACGTAATTCAAGATACATTTTTAATGCTTAATAACCAAAATTGTATATAAGTAAAAATTATAAAAATTGTTATTTTAAAACTCATGATTAGATGAATCTAATAAGATCTCACTTAACTATATTTTTTTATATAACCATGTAGAAAAAAAATGATCAAAATTACTCAATAAATAGTAGGTACTATACAAATGGATCAATTATATGAAAATAGAGGAAGTATAATTTGAAAATATATATTTTATATAATTTATTTATATAGATTTTGAGATATTAACCATCAAATAAATACATTGAAATTGATACGTAAACCAAATGAGAGAAAGTAAAATGGTGGGAGGGAGTATGTTAGAAGGTGTGGGGATTGTTTTATGGCTAATTGGTACTTAATACTTCCTCCGTATTATGAAAAAACTAACGTTGGCATAGTAAACACTATTTATTGGGTGATTTTGATTCGATTTTTTCACACAGTTACATAAGATAAAACATAGTCAAGTGAGATCTTGTTAGATTCGTCTAATCACGTAGTTTTATAATATTAATGTTTTATAATTTTTATTTTTTTATAACATTTGAGATATTACTCTTTAAAAATATATATTGAATTACGTGAAAATAAAGAATATTAAAATTTTTTGAATACGAGTACTTAGTACAAGACTTTGTACTCAAACCCTTGTGGACAAGCACAACCATCCCAACACCCAAATATTAAATGCATGGTGCATCTGCACTTGTAGCATAATAACACAACCCCAACCCAGCACCACTCCATAAACGTTAGATGGAAGAAATTCAATACTTCTTCTTTATTCAAAAGTTGAAACACTTATGTATTTCACGCAGTCCAATACACATTTTTCACGCTTAATATTTCAAATTGTGTAAAAGCAAAATTTATAAAAATTTGATATTCTAAAACTACGAGATTAGATGGATCCAACAAAATTTTACTTGACAATATTTTATCTTATATAAGTGTGTAAAAAAATTGAATTAAAGTTACTCAATGAATAATAACAACTATTCATCCATTTCAATTATAAGAAAACGGACATTTCTTCTAATTTTTCTCACTTAAAGTGCTGAATTATCAATAATACTTAGTTGTTAATCAAAAGTACTGAATATATATATATTATTTTTTAATATTAAGAATATTTCTTCCAACACTTTTAAAGGACATTTCAGCATTTAAAAGTTATAATTCAACACTTTATAATGACCTATTCCTAGAAATGTTGTATGTACAATCCAGCAATAATCCAGGTGTCACTAAGTACCATTGGTTCAATAAATACATTCAGATTTTCAGCTGGTATATATATATAGTGTAGTATTCTTGCTTTATCATGCATATACATTTAAATTCACTTCTTAATAAAATTCGAATAGACACAAATAGTCTTAGATGGAGCATAAAATAAAAATACACATTTATAAACTCAAAATCAACTCAATTGGTTAAGAAATTCTTTGCATGTTCAAGAATAGATTCCATCAAATTTATACAACTCGCTAGAATTCCAACCCAACCACTCATTAAAATGTGCTCTGCATTTAAATCTTTCTAAAATGTTGGTGAATCTAATTCAAAAAATAACTATGTATGTATTAATTTTATTATATTTCCTTTTAATAAAACCTCTGCCACTGCATCATATCCTTCCCACATCATAATAGCTTACCACAAAATGAACATCATACCAAGATTAAAGAAAGCACCAAGAAATAAACATACTAAATATAAACAAGAAAATTCGAAAACAAAGCAATTGCATAATGGGATTATTTTCCTATATAGTATATTCGAATCAAGCCCATGAGGTTTTAGCTTGACTAATTATAAGTTTCACAAATGATTCTAGTATAAGAACAAAGGGTATGAAAAGCTTTACAAACTTCAGGTACTACAGTACATATAAAAAAAAGGTGAATTCTTTTATCAGTTGGGAAAAAAAAACAAGCAAGAAATGCCTATTAAGACAGCAACTTGATTTCACTGGAAGACAATTAGTTTCTCAAATCGAGACATGCATCTATCTACGTTCAAACATATAGTAATAATATAAAAGGAGGAAAGAAGGTAAGAACCAAACAGTGTTGAATGCCAACCTGTCCTACATTGGGAAGCTTTGTTAATTTCATGAATTCCTACGTTGAGCAAACAGCCAAACACTCGGGACGCCCATCCCATGTCTGATTCTTGATCAAAACTAGGTGTGGGCATTATATATGATTTTATGACCAAAAAAAAGAAGCAGCGAGAAAGCAATGTAGTGTAGTGTACATATGATTTATAATATTAAGACAATAATGTCTTCGCAATGACCGACCTCAAAGGCCTAAGATGTAACTCTCAAGGGAGCCAAAAAAAAACTTTTAAATGACCTTTTCTCACCAATCTCACTGTCCATCCCCAAATCATCAAAGATACCAAAATGTGAGTCAAACATCTTAGTTGTTCGGTTTATCACATGGGATTGGACAAGGATACAGTGAGATATAGTAGAAATCGCCACATAAGTGCATAAATTACGATAGGAAATGCCGCTAGAGTAGTGATGTAGTCAAAGTAGTACCATTGCTGATATTGACTAGATAAAGATGTAGGCTCATTGAGGATGGTTGGTGATGCTGCTCAGTTTGGCCAATCTTGTGTTGTGATCATGTGGTTTGCTTCTCTTGAACAATCTATCAGGCGATGACGACACAGAAGGTGCAGCAGCAGCAGCAGCCCACGAATCAACAGAGCTATCAGAGCTGAAATAGGAGTCAATAACACCGCTTGGACTGCTTGGCACGCACTCATGTTTGCGTTTCTGGCAAGGCTTATAGGTAACGCCGCCCATTGCCTCAACGATAAGTTTGTGACATTCATTGACGTCTTCCTGTTACATTTAGTAAGCAAACCGCATATCCTAAATGTTAACAACCAGATAAGGAAAGTATCGGTTTAAATTCAACAAGTGAGTAACTAAATTAACTAACCGTGCTTGTTCTTAGCACAATCATGAGCTGATTTTGATACTCAGTCGCATCACAAGTACCAATCTCCTTCATCGCGTGGATCATCGTCGCAGCAGCTATGACTGAAGGAAGATAATGTACAAGCCTACAATCTAATAACATTGCACATCATAAGTGAATTTTGCCTATGAAAATCGAAATGTAGAGTGAAAAAAAAAAAACTGATCTGCATACCGGCGATGATTGAAAGAATCACTCTTTCACACCTCCTTAAAAACTCCCAATGCAGATTGGTAATCAGCCCGAATCTCCTCGTGATATGGTCAACGAAGGAGATCGGTGTGACTGGATTCATTTTCCATTTAAGCGTAGAAAGAACCAAGAGTTCCATTCTCTGAATGGTCTTTGCTTCAAACACATACTTAGATTCCTCAACCTAAAACGCATCAGTAAAATCCCCAAATCAGTCACAAGCTATCTCATCGATTAACCTAAGAGGCGTTTTATCGAACACCTAAAATGCATTTAACAATGGCGGAAGAACAGAAGTACCTGCAATTGCAAATCCAACAGGAGGGGCACTTTATTCTCCTCCACTTTAGCCGCGATCGATAGACAAGCCACGGCCGCCAATTGACCCATCCACGGCTTATCCTTCTGAAAGCAAACGCTCGTCACAAATCTATCGAAGTAATTCACAGCCAAAACCGCGGTCATCGCATTGAACCCGTAGAACCCAATCGCCTTCAACATCCAGCCGATCGCCGCGCCCCTCGCCGCTCTCAAATCCCCATCTGAGTCAATCCCATCGCGAATCGAGCCAGATTGCTGCTCCCTCTCCTTGCCCAGCAGGGCCACGACCTCGTCGTCGTCCCACGATAGGTCGAGCTCAAAAGGCTCTTTTTATTAGTATTATTAATACACGGAATCTCAATCTCGGGCTCGGGCTGGAAGGAGAAGCCCGGCCCGGAATTCTCGTCGAAACGCTCCTCCTCGTCGCAGTAAAGGGCGTCGAAAATAGAATTGTGGAGGAGAAGGGATTCATGGTCTTGGAAGTGGGAAACCATCTTCTTCTTGGGAGAAGAAGAAAGGAAGGCCTCTGCTCATTATCTTGAGAGCAGACTGATGATGAATCTTGGAATGAGAAGCAGCATATGGGCTTAATAAAGGTTGAATTTTTTTAATTTTATTTTTTTTTTTTTTGGGGTAAGTGGATTGTTGAGAGTGGGGAAAGGGAAGAGGAGGAGGAAGTAGGATGGAAATGGAATGGGCGAATGGGTAGACAGACAGGGGGGCTAAAGACTAAAGAGGGGTTAGCTGTGAGGCTGTAAGAAGGGGTTTTATGTTCTGTGGGAGAGACCCTTTTCAGTTTTCACGCCTGGGATTTTTATGTTTTTTTATTTTCATTTTTAATTTTATTTGGGGGTTGCTTTTTTGTGTTTTTAATTTTTGGTGGAAGGGGTTGGCGCCGAGGACAAAATTGGATTCGAATGTTTTCAATTGAGGAGGAGTTTGGATTATAGTACAGTAGAGAGCAATCCTGCGGTTCTCTACAATTTGACAGTGGTGGGGTGATTTTGGGTGGAGGATTATGTGTTGACTAAACTACTACTATTAGTATCAGTGCTCTTTTAGGACAAAAATAAACGTCATGAATTTTCAAACAAAAGCATTACCCTCACATATGATTCATCAAAAAATACTCCTATCATTCTAGGATGCCTCTTGAGCATTTTCCTCTTTTAATAGTTTTCTAGACTTTTGCTTGTATTTTCTTTCCTTTGTTTTGTCAAAAAAATACTCCATATAAAGGTTTAAGTGATTGCCTCGCACTTAAATAATGCGAGAAATTTAAGAATCTCAATTGTTTTATATTTCAGTCTTCATATTTTTGGGGTTTCATAAGAGATTGAAAGAGATCATTCAAGAATGACGAAATGGTTTTTGCTCTTAGCTAGATGATCATTGTTGAGTCATTATAATTTATGTTAACGCGGGTGTTGATGCTATTACATAGAGGAGAAGTATCCACTCGGGAATCAGCTAGAAATTGTGAGAAGCTTGTCGTATCTATATGTAAAGAGAAAATACCCATTAGCGTCTGATTCAAGAGAATGTGTGCTCACTCATATTTTGTAAACTACTTTAACTCTGATGTAATTTAATTTTCCTCATCTTTGGTTTTATTAGTGAGTTGATTGGGAATATGAGTTTCAATTTGGTTTGTTTTTATCTCTAGCTAAAACTAAAATAGAAGTATAAAATAATGCATAATTTTTATTAAAAAAAATAATATTTTTTCAAAAAATATTGATTATAATATTTTTCAAAAAATATTTTTATTGCTAAAATAATATTTCAAAAAAAAAAAGGTACTCCCTCCGTCCCGCGAAAGTTGACGCATATTCCTTTTTGAGCTGTCCCATGAAATTTGACACGTTTCCTTTTTTAGATAAATTAAATTAATATAAATATAATTAGAATCTTAATGGTTTCTAAAAATCCATTAAAAGTAATTACTTTAACTATTCTGCACAACTCCCAATACACTTTTATTTTTCTATACAAATCCCTTACATTTCTTTAATTCTCCATATCTCAAAATAGGTACAAATAAAAATTATATAAAATATATATTCTAAAACTAGACACCTAGACGATTCTAACAAGACCACACTTGAATATTTTTTTCTAATTAAATCATTACCATAATATTAAGTCAAAGTTAAATAATAAATAAAGTGAAAATTCATTAAAATTTTAAACACAAATACCCACAACACTTTAACCATTAAACCCCACTACATAAATTACCGTGCCCAAAGGAAACGCGTCAACTTTCGCGGGACGGAGAGAGTACTTCAGTAATGAAGATTCCCCAGCATTTCCATTATGACATCCGACTGTCATGTCCAACGGGAAAACAATGCTTAATTATTGATTATAAAGAAAAGTATACCATGATGCGGATTGAATGCGAAAAATTGTCTTGGTAGGCTTATGGGAATGGAAATCCAAATGGACATGATCCTCACCTATAATATATTTATACATTTATATTTACAACTCGCATTTTGAGGGGGAAAAAAAAAAACTTTGTTCTCTAAAATTCTTAAGTAATCCTAAAAAATTCTATAACCCAAGGAAACTAAAATAAGTTAATAATAAATCATGTTCTCAACTAGTTAAGAATTTCTCCATTTATTAATAACAATGTGTTTGAACAATTATGGAATTCTAGTCGAACTCAAGTATTGTAAAGACAAAAAACTATTTTAAGAAATGTCTGCCCACTAAACTCATTCATACATCGAAAATTTACTCTTGAACCACAAATGTCTAAAAGTATCTTTGATTCACTCAAAAAACTAGGAATTTCCCCATTTAAATAACCATTGCATAAAGATTACTCCCTTTTAAGCAAGATATCGCGTGTCTCATGTACCCAAAAAAAAAATAAAAAATAAAAAATTATAGTAAACTTTGATTTACATTAAATAATCAAGCCGCTTGATTATTTTTTTAGGTGAATATCGGGTATCCCTAGGTATCATTGGGACATAAACTAATCCCTCGAGGACCGGGTAGACGTTGAATGGTTATTTCTTCCAAAGCAGAATTCTGCATACACAAACGTTCGAATCCGATACATTTGCTTAAGAATCAGCACCTTTTGAGTAGTGATTCAGTATTTATTATTAGCAAATCAACATTTTTTGCATATGCAGAATCAATATAATACTATTTGAGTCTTGGACCAATGTGGCTGGAATACCCGATATACCCAAAAAATACAGACTATATATATATATATATAAATACTACTCCCTCTGTCCCAACTAAGATGTCTTGTTTGACTTCTGCACACAATCCAATGCATATTTTAAATCGTTCATATCTCAAAATATATACAAGCGAAAATTATGTAAAATATATGTTCTAAAACTATACAATTAAACGATTCTAACAAGACCGAACTCGACTATTTTCTTCAAATATATTGTTAGAATAATATTGAGTCAAAGTTGAACAATGAACAGTGTCAAAAAGTCAAACAGGACGTCTTATATGGGACGGAGGGAGTATTTGATAATGAAAGATTAACCTTTTCCTTGTTGAATTTATTAGTAACGCTTTCTTCTTTGCCAAGTATTTGTAGACTTTTATGCATGGGGTTTCATTGCATGTTTTTTGTATTGAATGTGATGTAGTAGTACTGAATTTTAATTGTGTGTTGTTTTCAATAATTGCAACATTGTTAGATATAGTTATTACTTCATGCACTTAAATCATCATCAAGTGTGTTGTTTTCAATAATTACATGCAAGAAGACTGCACGAAAATATCAAACCACTTTCACGCCTTCGAAATAAAGGAATCAAATGAATCGTTCACTGGAATTACATGACATATGTTATGTTTAGCAATTAACTATTAGCTAATAATTATTAGTTGATTATATTTATCTTATTGGATTAGCTGATTTTATAAGATTTTTTGACCAAATGTTTTGATGACAACATATTTATTAAAAAATATTTAGTAAAGATTAGTTGATAATGGAAAACTATATATTTTAAAAATCATACCCAATAACTTGTTTCAAAATGCTATAAAAACTAGCGGTTTCAAATTTAGCTCATTTAGCACAATCAATTAATTTAATTTTGGTTTACCAAATACGCCAAGCGGTTGTTATATCAGTCAAAAACAACTATTTGAGACCAAATGACTATTTTGATAGCAAAAACCATTGATCAAACACCATCGTAGCATTTTATTATTAAATTGATTTTGCATTATATGAGTATTATGAAATAGAAGTATGACATGAGCAATATAGTACATGTAGGGTTGATTAAAGTTTGACGTGGATAAACACAAAAATATACTACTGTAATACCAATCCAATTCGTGTGCAGTCACAATTGTTGCCTGCATATGCATAAATGATGTGAAGACCAATTTATGTGATACATTAGAGTACTTTTGTGATGTCACTACTCAACAATGACATAAATTATCGAGTTCATCGCTTGTCATCCAAACATCACACAAACTATCTCGCGCATCACATACACAAATTTGTCATCCCATAAAAGCCCTCACACCTATGGTTGCAGGTGCAGTCAACTGCACTCTATCCCATTCCCTCTAATAATGATGTTAATAAAATGAAGGAAAGGTTTGAATGAGATGTGAGTAGAACAAGGCGATTATTGACTTGTTTATATTTGTACAAAAGATGCTACTGACGTTATTTTTTCCCGATAACTAACTACACTATTAGAAGTACTTAGTGAAGAGTGGAGAGTGAAGTTGGCATGTTTGGTAGACGTGGCTCGGGACAACGGGCCCAAAAATAGTCAATGCCGTGGCCATTCTGCACTTCCACACTTCCACACACAAATACTCCCTCCTAGTCCTACTACACAATTACTATGATTCTATGAATGTGTAATGACGCCCTTTTTACACTGTAATAGTAGTAATAAATAAATAAGAAGGCAAAAAAGCATAGAAATCAAAATAAAACAATAATCCGCATTGGGACAGTCAGATAATGCGTGTGTTGGACGGACGGTGACGATTTTTTTAAAATACTCCTACCTACGGTCTCGATCCTGGCGTAGCTTTAAAAGTCGACAATTCTTAAGGCTGAATTCTGGGGAGGGGGCACATCACTCATTTTAAATTTTATGCTTGAATCACTCATTTTAAATTAACTACACTATAACTATACTACACTAATTTAATTTAATTTAATTTAATTAATCCTCAATATTGTATGTATATTTTTTTTAATGAATAGGGAATAGTGTTTCACCAATTTGAATATAAATTGCACTAATGAAATTAATGATTATTAATTTATTTATTATTTTTATTTTTATTATCTCCTTCAAGGCTATACCTAATGGGAATTTAATGTAAATTATTGGAATAAGGTCTAGATCTAATTGGATACCGCGTTACAGCAATATTTCATCTACTTTTTCACATTGATTATTCTATTTAAATAGTGGCATGATGCCATTTTTTATACAATGTTATTAATGTATATGTAAAATAGAATTACTGTTTCATTAATAAGAGAGAGAGAGAGAGAGAGAGAGAGAGAGAGATTTTATGTTATTTTCTAATTATAATAATAATAGAAAAAGGATTTGTAAAAAAATAAAAAATATTATTGCGATTTTCTAAATTATTATATCCAATAATTGGACTTTGACAATCTATCTTTTTTCATCAATCAAGTTAAATTATTTAGAATAAAATTTTAATATTTAGTTATCTTAATTATATCACATAAATACTTTAAAAATACAGTGCACATATTAAAAGAATCAGAATTGTAATAAATAGAAATACTGAGAGAATATTAACTTTAAATATTTCAAAAACAAATTACTCCATGTGATTATAAATTCCCATATTAAATAATGGGCAGGAAAAATATGTCTGCAACTGCATTTGACAAAAAGAAAAAGCCAGAAAACTTGGAAGGCAGAAAAAGGGGAATACTGAGTACACATACAGAATCATATTCTGCAAATATCAATGGGGTATATTTTCTCCTTTTTCCTAATCTCTTTTTTGTAACTTTTTTCTTAATAACTATATTTGTTTTTGCACTTTTCTTTGAGCTTTGATTTTTGAGGGGGAAAAAAAAAAAGGAAAGCACGAGAATATATTAAAGTGCAATATTAAAAATAATATGACTGTCACTTGAAATGGTAAAAAAAGGGGAGCAGCTATAGTGCAGTTGCATGGTACAGTTATGCTGTGATATTAGCTTTTTGTGATATTTAAGAATGGTGTGATGGCCACGTGTTGGGAAAAAATAGCGGAACAGTGCGGAACCTGTGGGATCACCAGAAATACCAAAGTAATACCAATATCCAAAACAATATATTCCTTGTGTGCCAAATGAGTTTCCAACAGATGCAATCAACCCAACAACAATAAACCAACAATAAAGCAGTAAATCGACACCGAGATTTATACGTGGAAAACCCTTCAAAAGGAAGGTAAAAATCACGGGTCAGTCACCACCATCTCAAAATCTCTACTATATCAAATAATGGGTACACCAACGTTTCTCTCTAGCATATGCTTAGAGGTTCACCAACAATCATCAAGATTTTCACTAATCTTGGCTAATCAACAATAATCACAGTCGGCAGTGGATTCCCAAAATATTTATACTTCTATAACACAATTCTAGGCTAACAATAAGAGAGGTGTAAGAGAAAAGGATTTCACCGAAGATTGGAACTTTTCTGCCGGAGAGATTGAAGGATTGACCTTCTTCTTCCTCCTTTTCCTTCTCTGCTTTCTTTCTCTGTGTTTTTTTTTTTTTTTTCGTTTCTAGTTTTTGTTCTCTCTGCCTTTTCACAATCTATATTCAATTCTCACTGCGCACACTTATTGATGTTGTCTGCCCACTACAGTAAATGCATTCATTTTCCTTTTTTTTGTATTGGTCAAGCCCATATTAATGGACTGACCCTACAATTCTCCCCCGTCAGTTCATTTTCTGGGCTCTACCAAACCCGCTCCTCGCCTACAAGCTTCGAACTTCTCTTTCGGTAATGACTTGGTGAACATATCTGCTGAATTCTCACTTGTGTGGATCTTATCTAAACTCAACTGTTTGTCCTCAAGCACGTCACGAATCCAATGATACCTGTAATCAATATGCTTGGATCTCGAATGGAAACTCGAATTCTTAGATAGATGGATTGCACTGACTGTCACTGTAAACAATCCACTTCTCTTGTTCAATGCCAAGCTCTTCCAACAGTTTCTTCATCCACAAAGCTTCTTTGCAAGCTTCTGCGATGGCAATATATTCAGCTTCAGTACTGGACAAAGCAACACACTTTTGCAATATTGATTGCCAAGAAACGGCTCACCCTGCAAAAGTAATCAAGAACCCCGACGTGGACTTCCTGGAATCGACATCACCTGCCATATCTGAATCTGTATATCCAACCAGAGTAGTCTCATTAGTACCAAAGCATAAACATACACTGGAAGTACCTCTCAAATATCTGAGAATCCATTTCACTGCAGCCCAATGTTCTTTTCCTGGATTAGAGAGAAACCGGCTCACTACTCCAACTGCATGAGCTATATCTGGTCTTGTGCAAACCATAGCATACATCAAGCTGCCAACTGCTGATGCATAAGGAACTTTGCTCATCTCTTCTTTTTCTTTCTCACTTGTAGGGCACTGTTTAACTGAAAGTTTGAAGTGACTTGCAAGTGGAGAAGACACTGCCTTTGCCTTGCTCATGTTGAACCTCTCAAGCACAGTCTCAACATAGCGTTCCTGAGATAGCCAAAGTTTACCCTTCTTCCTGTCGCGGGTTATTTTCGTGCCAAGTATCTGTTTAGCAGAGCCTAAGTCTTTCATTGCAAAAGACTTATCCAATTCTATCTTCAACTTCTCAATCTTGCTAGCATCATGGCCAACAATCAACATGTCATCTACATATAGCAGTAAAATAATGTAATCATCATCAGATAACCTCTTCACAAACACACAATGATCAGACAGTGTTCTGGTATACCCTTGACCCATCATGAATGAATCGAACTTCTTGTACCATTGCCTTGGAGCTTGCTTCAATCCATACAAGCTCTTCTTAAGCTTACAAACCAAGTTCTTTTTCCCTTTGACTTCAAAGCCTTGAGGTGGTTCCATGTAGATTTCCTCCTCTAAATCACCATGAAGGAATGCAGTTTTTCACATCAAGTTGCTCAATTTCCAAATTTAAACGGGCGGCCAGACCAAGAACAACTCTGATGGAGCTCATCTTCACAATTGGAGAAAATATTTCTTCGAAGTCAACACCTTTCTTCTGACCAAATCCTTTCACAACCAACCTCGCTTTGTACCTTGGTTGTGAGCTGTTTTCAGAAGTCTTCAACCTGTAAACCCATCTGTTCTTGAGTGCTTTCTTACCCTATGGTAGTTTTACCAACTCATAAGTCTGATTATCTTTTAAAGATTTCATCTCATCTTGCATGGCTTTCAACCACTCATTCTTGGCTTCATGACCAATGGCTTCTTCATAGCTTTCAGGTTCATTTCCATCTGTAAGCATCACATACTCATTGGTGTTATATTTCTTTGATGGTTGGCGCTCTCTGGTGGATCTCCTCAAAACTGGCTCAACTGGTAGTGGTGGTTGTGGTACTTCTCCAACTGGATCAACATCATCAGTTGTAGAGTGTTCATCAATAGTATCACCGCCTTCTTGTTGTGTGTCTCCCCCGTGATCATGACCTACTAAGGGAGAATGGACTGGATCCAATCTAACTGGAATCTCTGCAAAGGAACCGGGACTCTTATCTTTGCTGACATCATCCCCAAACTGATCTTCAAGAAATACAACATCTCTGCTTCTCACGATTTTCTTGTTCACTGGATCTCATAACCTGTAACCAAGTTCTTCATGACCGTACCCCAAGAAGATGCATTCTTTGGCCTTATCATCAAGCTTCGACCTCTCATCTTTCGGAACATGAACAAATGCTATGCAGCCAAACACTCTCAAGTAGTCATAGGAAACATCTTTCCCACTCCAAACTCTGTTGGGAACATCACCATCAAGAGCAGTGATTGGAGAAAGATTTATCAAATCAACTGCAGTCCGCATAGCCTCCCCCCAAAAGCTTTTGGGAAGCTTTGCATTCGAAAGCATACACCTGATCCTTTCTTCAATTGTCTTGTTCATCCTTTCAGCAACACCATTCAGCTGTGGTGTCTTAGCTGGCGTCTTCTCAAGCCTGATACCATAAGTTCTGCAGTAGCTCTCAAACGGCCCTCTGTATTCACCACCGTTATCTGCTCTGAGTGCCTTCAGCTTCTTTCATGTTTCCCTTTCAACCCTGACATGAAACTCCTTAAAGACATCAAAAACCTGATTTTTGGTTTTCAAAGCAGTGGCCCAAACTTTCTTTGAGTGGTCATCAATAAATGTAACAAAGTAGACAGCACCTCCAAGAGATTTATCTCGCATAAAACAAACATCAGTATGAATCAAATCCAGTACACCAGACTTTCTATATGGAGGATAAGTATGGAATGAAACTCTATGTGTTTTACCAGCAATACAATCAAGACAAGTTTTCAGAGATGTACCTTGCAAATTCGGTAGAAATTGCTTCCTTGAAAGAGTTTGCAAGCTTTTCTCACTCACATGGCCAAATCTCTTGTGCCAAAGGTCAATGCTGACACCTTTCTGAATAACATTTGTCTCCCCTTTGCATAACTTTGCTTGCATAACATAGAGTGTGCTCACTTTATTTCCTTTTGCAACTATCAAAGACCCTTTGGTGAGCTTCCATTTACTTTCACCTAAGTAGTTGCAGAAACCATCATCATCTAACTTTCCAGCTGAGATCAAATTGAGACGAATATCTGGAACATGTCTCACATCCTTGAGTATTAATTTGGTACCAAGATTTGTCTCCAAACAAATATCTCCAATGCCCACAATCTTTGAAACACCATTGTTTCCCATCTTGACATTACCAAAATCACCAGAAGAGTACGAATTGAAGAAGTCACCATGAGATGTAACATGGAACGATGCACCAGAATCAATCACCCAATCAGTGTCCTGACACACTAGACTAACACAACTGTCATCTAAGACAGTAACTGCATCACTGTTGTGGTTAACTGCATTAGTCTCTTTTTCTTATTTCTTGCCTTCTGCAATTTCCCTTTTCAAGATCCTGCACTCTTTCTTCATATGACCCGGCTTGTCACAGTGATAACATCTAATCTCTTTTATGTTCTTCGACCTTCCTCTTGGTGTATAATGTTTATCACGTCCTTGTGGATTTCTACTCTTACTTCTTCCCTGTCTCACTGACTTCTGAGAAACTAGAACATCTGAAGAAGATTCACCTTTTTCTTTTCTTCTTGCATCTTCATTGAGTAAACTGTCTTTAACCATCTCCATGGTTAGTGTTCCACCTGGTGCTGAAGTACTCAACGAGACCACTAGTGTCTCCCAACTATCCGGTAGAGAACCCAGAAGTAGCAGTGCCTGTAACTCATCCTCAAGATTTAATTTCATCCCAGCCAACTGATTTACCAATCCCACAAAATCACTGGTATGCTCTGTCATACTTTTTCCATCCCTGAACTTTAAGTTCACAAGTCTTCTAATGAGCAACGCCTTGTTCCTGAAAGTATTTTTCTCATAAAGTGCCTCTAGCTTTTTCCACAATAAATCTGCTTTGGTTTCCTCTGCAATGTGATGGAATATATTGGGATCTACCCATTGTCTGATTGTGGCAGAAGCTTTCATATGCAACACTCCCCAAGCATCATCACTCACATCATTTGGCTTTTCTTTGCCTAACACCGGCTTAAATAAATCCTTGCAATAAAGCAAATCGAGCATCTTTCTTTTTCAAATAGCATAATTCCCTGAATTTAATTTCATCATTCCAAAGGAATTTTGCTCATCCATTTCCACACACAGGTATACTATCAAAACTTCCACAACCCAACTTTCGCTCTGATACCAGTTTGTTGGGGAAAAATAGCGGAACAGTGCGGAACCTGTGGGATCACCAGAAATACCAAAGCAATACCAATATCCAAAACAATATATCCCCTGTGTGCCAAATGAGTTTCCAACAGATGCAATCAAGCCAACAACAATAAACCAACCATAAAGCAGTAAATCGACACTGAGATTTATACGTGGAAAACCCTTCAAAAGGAAGGTAAAAACCGCGGGCCAGTCGCCACCATCTCAAAATCTCCACTATATCAAATAATGGGTACACCAACGTTTCTCTCTAGCATATGCTTAGAGGTTCACCAACAATCATCAAGATTTTCACTAATCTTGGCTAATCAACAATAATCACAGTCGGCAGTGGATTCCCAAAATATTTATACTTCTAGAACACAATTCTAGGCTAACAATAAGAGAGGTGTAAGAGAAAAGGATTTCACCGAAGATTGGAACTTTTCTGCCGGAGAGATTGAAGGATTGGCCTTCTTCTTCCTCCTTTTCCTTCTCTGCTTTCTTTCTCTGTTTTTTTTTCGTTTCTGGTTTTTGTTCTCTCTGCCTTTTCCCAATCTATATTCAATTCTCACTGCGCACACTTATTGATGTTGTCTGCCCACTACAGTAAATGCATTCATTTTTTTTTTTTTGTATTGGTCAAGCCCATATTAATGTACTGACCCTACACCACGGTTCTTTTTGTGATGTGAGTTTGTTATGTCAAGAAAATCCTCTTTTTTTTCCATGTGTATAGTGATAGTGATATTATACTGGGATAATGTGATGTATCTATAGGTGTATGTGATGCCTGCTTTCAATTTTGTGATTATTACAAAACAACAATACAAACATCACAATATTAAAGTTTGATAGTATAATTGCACCTGTAGTTGTGCTTTGGAGTCTGCACAATAACTCTGCTGGTAAAAAAAAAAAAGACCTTTTGGTTACAGTTAAGTTATCTTGACGAAGTCGAAGGGTGAAATTTGTTGTAGTTTTAGGTTGCACTAAATTAATACTCCATCCGTTTTTAAATGATAGCTACATTGGTGAGTTTGATACTATTCACACAATCACTTTGACTTGAAGTTTTATCATAGATATACAAGTTAAAATATAGTCAATTGAGATCTTGTTAGATTCGTCTTGTCTTGTAGTTTTTAAATATCGAACTTTTAGAATTTTTACTTATACCGGATTTGAGTTATTAACGATTTAAAATGTGCATTGGACTGCGTGCTGGGTTGGTCAGTAGCTATCTTTAAAAAACGGAGGAAGTATTATAAGTATGGTGGAAAAATAAATAAAATAATAATCCCTCCATTTTGAAGTGATGCATTACTCAGTAAATACTACTCCCTCCGTCCCATTCCAAATGTCCTACTTAATATTTTTTGATGTCTCATTACAAATGTCTTCTTTCTATAAATAGAAATAATTTTCCCCTCCAACAACTATGTGGACCCCACTATATACTTACAAACCAACTCTACCTTAATTCTCGTGCCCAACAGTAACAGGACACTTGGGGTGGGACGGAGGGAGTAGTATTTATTCAGTAATTTTGATTAGATTTTTTGGGTAAAGCACAAAGTATACTTCCTCGTGTTTCCACAAAAGACAAAAAACAAGATATACATCACTTCTATAAAATGGTATGATTAATTCAATTTTGTTGCTATCTCAATTCGTATGTCTTTGTTTGATAGTAGATGCATAAGTATATGGTTTATATTTTTTTTGTTTGTTTTTTAAATCAAGGGATTTCTTAGGGGTCTTAAAAATTAAAGAATAACCCTCGAGCTGCTTGTAAATTTAATGGGGAAAGTAATAAAAAGGGCCATTACAAGGAGTCTATTTCACTTTTAATCCATTATAAGTTGAATATCCATAAGTAGGCCATTACAAACACATGTTGAATGAAATTAAGCCATAAAGACCAATTTGAAAATTAATTAATTCCCAACAACTTTTCTTTTCTTTCATTAAAACCCCAATAAAGTTTGACTTTATTTACTTTAGTCCTTTGTCAATATACTTAAGTTTTCACTATATAAATGACACCCAATGCGCTTGAAAATTGGTATCAGAGCCTAGGTTTTATTGAAGAACATATTAATTATATTATTTATAATATTTTATTTCTTAATGGAGAAGATTTAATTATTTAATGGATTCAATTAATTTGAAACCCACAAGTTATTTCCAAATTTTGGAAATAAAAAATAGAAAATTCCAAAGGAATTTCTTGAACTTGTCCCATGGACAAGATATTATCAAAATCAGTTTCTTTCCAAAAAATGAGAGGAACGGACTGGAAAGAAATTGATCCGGATAGCTCTAAGTTATCAAAAGACTTAAGAGAAATCCAAAAGACGATTCAAGATTTTGGTAACCGGGTATTAATTATACCTGGGAAAATAGATAACTTGAATCAGACAACAGATGAGATCTTGAAAGTATTTCAAGACCTAAAGAAAGAAATTTTGAATCTGAAATTTGACATTTCGGATATCAAGAAAAGGCAGAAGGATATTCCTGGATCTTCCAAGAATAACCAAGCCAATATTAGAGATGCATTCGGACCAGTACAAGCTTTACACCAAAAGGGTATAGCAACTATGGTTCCAAAGCAGAAATCACAAGAAGAGCTTATGATCGATCTCCTGAAAACAGTCGAATGAGTGTTTCCAGGGCAGATCTATCAGATCTACAAGAATTAGCAGAATCATTTTCCCAACTTGGGATTATGGATCTGGTTAATGTAAAACCCAATGAAGTCCTTCAATTGGGTTATGCGGAAGGATCAGGATCCAACGTGACCCACGATGGACCGCCTGATGTTCCAATGAGAGAAAGTACAGACTTCTACATGAACAGGTATCCTGAGGTGCATCTCAATGCAAGACGAAACCCAGGACGGAACCCAAGTAGAGCACCAGAATCCACACTGTGGGCCAAGACGATGTTATAACCATTAAATCCATATGGCATAACACTAAACCTCGACGTTATCGACTTCCGAAACATCGAAGACCTGATCGATGAATGGGTAGCTTCAATGAAGATTGCAGCAACCACCCTGGAACTCGATAAAGAAAACTTTGTCAGATTAATAGAGCTGAGTCTCGAAGGATCGGCAAAGCTGGGCTGGAAAAACTCCACGGCTGCTTTAAAGGAACAAATACTCGAAGGAGAATCCAAAAGCACAATCTGCGAAAGGTTTGGTCTCTTATTCAAAACCCATTTTGTAGGAGATGGTTATTTTGAAGAACAGAGAACAGAAAAAATCAAAGTCTATACCCAAGCACTGTTGGGTATGGAGTTAAGAAGTATTTGCGCAGTAGACGAATATATCTACTGGTTTCGAAAATACTATTTTCGGAGTGAAATGACAGCTGAAGTAGCATGTCCCATGTTCTTTGCAAAGATCTGCAGCCCATGGAGAGAAATGTTGATCCAATCGTACACAGTACCCCCTGGTACAGTGGACTCAATAGCTCGAAGAATGTCCTTCTTAAAGGATAAGCTCAGAGAATGGTGTCAACAGGCAGCAGCCCAAAAGAACATCAAGAGACTAAGAGGTAAAATAAAAAGAACTCCTCTTTGCTGTGAAAATAACGATTTTCCAACAATTATAGGAGAATCAGGAGAAAAGAGGAAAAAGAAGAAGAGTCGGGGCTCATACAGTAGGAGTTTCAGAAGACCTCCATTCCGAAGAAGAAGAGCATGGTGGTCCAAGAGCAAGGCCAGATCATACAAAACTGGACAAAGAACGGGAACGACGAAGAGTTCATCCCAAGGTTCAACTAGCTCAGCAGCAAGGAGCACGGGGAGAACGACGTCCAAGAGAACATTCAGACGAGCCCATACCCGAGCCAACGAAAGTTTCAAGGACTGCAACTGTTGGAAGTGTGGAGCCAGAGGTCATATCTCACCCGATTGCCCTCAGAATCGTGAGGTACGAATGTACGAAGCCACGGAGGATATCGTGGAAGCAGTCTACCATGGAAAGCTGGTACCAGTCTATCAGTTTGAGGACATCCCCTCGGATGAAAGTATCTACGAGGAAGAATTAAGAAGTGACTCGGACTCATATTCAGATGGATCTTCAACCGAGTCTGACTGAAGAAGACAGGATTCAGACCACTGAAAATCTGTCTGGATTCTTTTCAAGGATGACGATCTCGAATCGAACCATGGAAAGAATAATGCGACAAGATTCCAACCTCAGCCCATATGACGGATTCAGAATTGGCGGGATTGGACGAGTTCTTAACCAGATGGGACTCAACCAGAGAAGACATAACATCATCTACAAGGTAAGTGCAGGTGAGTTTGCAATTCCTATTGAACTTACTTGTAATGTTATGGATATGCAATTAATTCCTAAAGAAGAAATTCTTGAGGAATTAAGCAGAATGAAGGAGGAAATCGCCATTACTATGAAATGGATCCACATAGGAGCCATTGAAGTAGTGATTAAGGCAACCTTCAAAGAAGGCATTGATTCTGAATTGCATCTATCAGTCACTGATAGAAGAATCAATAACCTTAGAGATGGTCTTCTTGGAACTATGGTAGGAAATTTATATGCTGGGAAGTTAATGTTTGACATACATCCCAGAATTTCCTATAACTTAGCTGACCAAGATTTTAGTAGAGTTCTAACCCTTCATCAGGATTTTAAAAGAAAAGATCTGATGAAAGAAGGGAACAGGCCATATTCTATAACTTATAGAATCTCTTATGCACTTTCCAATAGTCATCATTCTGACTTATTTCTCAGGAAAGAATATATAGAAATTCCTAGAATTTTCAAGGAATTTGCTAAAGTCATGACTCCAAATCCTACCCAGATTCCAAGGTTAGGAGGAGTAGACATACAAATAAGAGATCATCCAATTCTAGACAGATCAACGAGTGCTAGAATTGAGTACGCAAGTCGTATGTCTTTTTCGGAAGACAGAATTATGGCATATAAAGGGAAGGAGTTCATCAAAGATCTAACTCCTCAATCCATTGGAGTAGATAATATAAAAATAAAATGCCCTGAAGGATGGAAAGAAATACGAGTAATATTCGACATCACTGAAAAGGTTAACCGTTTTCCATGTGATGACTTATACTACTTACAGCAGCCATCAATTGGAACCTATGAAGGAACAATTGAAATTGCAGGACACGAGATCAGAGTCTTAGGCACCGCCGGAAAAGACAATGGGGTTATGATTTTGGGATTAAGTTTTCTCGAAAATCATAAACCATGGGTAAGAAAGGATAATGGTATAGAATTTAATCTGAAGGGTCACACCATCAGAATTAAATGACAAGTCCATTCTCCATTTATATCTCAGTAGGGATAATATATGAAGAATATAAGTCAGAATATTTCGCAGCTTATATTGATTCAGGATCAGGTATTTGCACGGCAAAACCAGGAGTTTTCCCTAGCGAAGCTATGGAATCATTACTCATTATTGCAGGAAGAGATTTTTCCCAAAAAATCTTAGTACTAAATAAGGGTATTCGACAAGCCAATATCATGATTGGAGGAGCATTTGGTACACCTTGGTATAAGGTAAAAACACCTCCTATTTACTTTCATGACACAGGAGCAGATATTTTGTTAGGGAACAATTTTATACAATCCTTTACAAAATATGTTCAAGATAACAAAAGAAATTTGTTAATATTTACCACAAGTTGTGGGAATGAGATACAGGTGTTGCGCAGGGAAAAGGCATTCAACAGGTTAATGCCTATATTATTTCGCAGCAAACGTGGTGATAATGATGCCAAACTAACCCATCCAAAAATGCAGGATAAAAGAAAGTTTGGTAAGGCTTTGTTGTCTTTTAGACAGCAAGAATTTGATGAAGCTTCTATTGAGGAAATTATAAACCTCAAAGAAGCAATGCAGGAAATGAAGTCATTAAATATAACTTCACTAGACATTGATGGGGAAACTAAATTGTCCCTCGAAAATGTCAAAAGACTTATCTAGAGAAACTTTAACGAGGATCCTCTGGCATGGTGGGATAAAAACAAGATCGAAGCTACTCTACAGGTAAAAGAACAATATAAATATGAGTATGTTCGATACAAACCCATCTTAATGAATATGCAGGATAAGAAAGATATGCAGCAAATTATCAAGGAGCATATTGATCTTAAACTCATCGAGCCTGGAGTCTCAGCTTATAGTAGCCCTGGATTCTTGGTAAGAAATCACGGTGAAATAAAGAGAGGTAAACCCAGGTTGGTAATAAACTATCAAGGTATTAACAAAATAATACAGTTTGATGGTTATTACATTCCGAGTAGAGAACACTTAATTGATTGCATCAAAGGTGCTAAAGTGTTTTCTAAATTTGATTGCAAATCTGGTTTCTATCAGATTAAGATGGAGAATGAGTCGAAGAAATTCACAGCATTCTCCACCCCACAAGGGCAATATATTTGGAATGTTATGCCAATGGGGCTTTCTAATGCCCCTCAGATATTCCAAAGAAAGATGGATAATCTATTTAAGGATTATCTAGAGTTTATGTTCGTCTACATAGATGACATTCTGATTGCATCTCGAAATATTAAAGAGCATATTAAACATCTTGAAATATTTTCTGATGCATGTCACATGGAAGGTCTAGTTCTCTCTGAGAAAAAGGCCGCTATCGCTGCTAACAAAATTGAATTCTTAGGAGTTCAAATTGATGAAGCAGGAATAGAGTTACAGGAACACATTGTGGAGAAAATCCGCAATTTTCCTGATATATTAAAAGACAAGAAACAACTTCAGAGTTTCTTAGGGGTTGTAAATTTTGCGGGTATGTTTATTAAAGACCTTGCAAAATATAGAAAGGATTTTAGACCACTCCTGAAAGAGACTGAAAGCTCTAGATGGAAATGAGAAGAAATCCATACCAAGAGAATTCGTGAACTAAAGCAAGTCTGCAATAGCTTCCCAAAACTCGCGATACCTCAGGATGAGGATGAGCTGGTAGTCTACACAGACGCCAATGATTTTCGATGGGCAGGAGTGCTCATGAGAAAAACAACTACGGGTCAAGAACCTTGTAGATACACAGGAGGGTTGTTCACTGAACAACAAGCCAAACTTTGGCATATTAACGAAAAGGAATTCTTTGCAGTATGGAAAACATTTAAAAAATGGCCTTTATTCTTACTTGCAAAGAAATTTGTATTAAAAGTTGATAATACTAATGTTAGGGCTTTTTTAAAAAATAAACTTGAATCAAAGATTGAAAAAGCTCGTATTATCAGATGGCAAGCTGAATGTCAATATTATACTTATGATATTGATGTTATAAAATCTCATGAAAATGTTCTTACAGATTTCCTAACGAGAGATGGAAGCATTTGAAGCTGATTCCATCATTACGAGATTCAGGCACCTCAGAGAAAACCTAGAGGAGCTATCGAAGCATTTTGGACAGCTCGAGATCAATGCACGAGCAGCTGGCCAAATACAACAGAGCGATGTGGACATGGTCCGCAACAATATACGAACCTCCCATATAGCAATGACAGCACTATGGGAAACAGTATTAGAGCCAATCAGGAAAGCGTCAGCTTCCCTGGTAAACAAAGAGAAATGTGCCCAAAAGGCTAAAGTGGTCACATATGAAGAAGCAGATTCAAGCACTGCTTCAAAGGAACCATTGTCGGATACCGACAAAAATGTTGAGCAAGAGGAAAGTCACATTTCCAAAAGCTCAAGTCAACCCACTGCCTCTGGGGTGAAAGAGGAAGAAATTAACCTTAGGCCAATGACAGGCACCTCTAAGGTTAATTCAGACGAGAAGGTCCTATCTACTGCCTGGCTGGACTACCAAGAAAAATGGGAACAACTGGTTTCCAAAAAGGGAATTAACCCTAGCAAAACAGTAATCGAGACATCCGGGAGATACAACAGGGTATGGATGCTCGAAGGATCGAAACCAGAAGAGGTTCGAAAGTGGTATGACTTTGGAGCATTAGCATCTGTTCATACTACATCACCAGGGTTTCCGGAAATCGAAAAACTTCCGGGATGGATAAGTAGTGCGGTGCACGAATCATGGCAGAACAACCCGCACCTGCAAAGAGGAGATATTCTGGAGCTTAAGTTCATTTCAGCGGCACCAGAAATAGTCGGAAAAGGTTCTTATCCGGTCTTTCAATTTATTAAATTACAGAGACCTGATATGATTGCCTTCAACAGAGTTAAGTCTATGGATGAGAAGGCACCATTGGTATCTTCAATCAGCGAAGATGAAATCTCCACCCGACGAGCATGGGGATTCTGGGTCTGTCTCACCGAGATGGAAAAGGTTAAATATCCGTTTAAAATATTCTCAAACAATTTAAATGGATCGTTCCTGGTTAATTCTTTAACAGGGAAAAGCACAGAGTTTGCGGAAACCTCATTCGAAAAGAAGAGGTTACTCATCTGAGAAAACAAGTTGCCAGCAACCGAGTCTACCAGAAAAAAGGCATGCAACATGATGCATGTTGGCCAATGGGATAACCACATATGCCCATATTGTGCAGAACAAGAGAAACCCCTATTCGGTACAAAGATCGGGGTAACCCAGAAAAAATCCGGACCCGAACAGGACAAAGGGAAGAAACGTCCAAAAAACTTTCACAAGCCAAAGTAAGATTAGCTGGATGTAAAAGAAAGAGAGGTGTCGGCAACACTCATAATTAAAAGCCGACAAAGAAGGGCAGAGTAGCTGGCAGAAAGTGGCCGACAAGAGAAGGTGGAAAGTTGACAAAAGCCACCTAACGCAATAATTCAAAAAAAAAGGACAATAATGTAGCCGGTGGAAATTAAGGCTAAGTGACGAACGCAGTGACGTCACAAGGATTTAGAGGAAGATTGGAATCCGGGGCTGAAGTCCGCGGGCGCCTATGAATAAAGAAGTTTGAAGCAGATGGAAGGCATCGAAAATTCCTCCCAACTCTTCAAAGTATTTGTAATATTTCTCTTTCTGCATATTTCCTTTCGAATCTGTAAAAGTATGGGGTATTCCCCCAAGAGTCTTGTATCCTCCATGAGGAACTAAGTGTCTGTCTTCTCCGTTAGGGGAAATTATGTTTAAATAATATTTTTAATATTTCTTCAGTAAAATCCAGGCTTCCAAATATCCCAAATATCCCGATAATATAATTAAAACTCTTTATTCATATCTTGATACGTCCTAAGGTAGGAAACGAAATAGGACTGTGCTGTTTGTTGCTGAAGGAGCCAAGAATCGGTGAACCATCGGTCGCGGCTGCGTGGTTGGAGGAAGTCCGTAAAATCCCGGAGCTTAGGAAACCCGGCAGCAAGGCAGTCAAAGCCAAGGTATGAAGTTTAGTGCTTAATTTAATTATCGGAAGCATGATGGGCTGATATTGGACTAATGATAATGAAGAAACTAAAATCTGGGGTCAAAATGAAATAAAGTAAAAGTTGGTAGGGTTAATTGAAGTTTGAAAAAGTCAAAATAGTCTAAATGGCCTTAATTTGGTCAAAGATGGTTTCTAATGGCCTAAAATTGGAAATTGATTTCATAATGGCCCAAATTGGAAATGGTGCCTTGTAATGTCTTAAAAAATTCATTTCCTCAAATTTAATTGTTTGACATCTTCTACAATAGTTCTTCGCAAGGTTTAAATCCAAGATTTTACTTTAAGTACATAAAGCATTGTTACCATTCAAACTAAACTGTTCTGAGTAAAATATTGTATTATATTATATTGAACCGCCATGCACATTATTATTTTCATGAAATAAAAACTCTCCCCTTGTAGGCTTTGGCTCAAGTGCTGAACGCATGCATATATATTTTCTGTATATTTAATTAATTTACTTATTTATTTCTTTATTTTGTTCGTTTCTCTTTTATTTCTCCACTTGGATGAATAACACTTTGTATATATCAAAAAGATTTTAAAATCATATAACGTTGGTAAAGTGTTTGAATCATAATAATAGTATATATTAATATACTTAATCAATTAATTCATCGATGATAAAATCACACTTTATAATTAGGGACTAGTTATGGTGCCACCAAGTGATCCTGCAGCACATTAAGGCGTCAATTTCAACCGTTCATTTAAATCCAACAGTTCAAAATGTAGAAGTGTAAAATTGTCCAAAAAATGTATAACGGTCAAGTCACTGAAATACACGTAAGTTATTATTGCTGAAAAATATTGCGGCATGTCGCTTAAATACACATACCCGTCGCTGAAATACACACATCATGCCGCTGAAATTCATACAGCTCGTCGCTGAATATGTTAAAGCAAAGAATTGGAGTTTCAACTTTTATGAAATCACTGAAATGAACATTATCAAGTCGATGAATCATACATACTATGCATGTCGCTGAAATATACTATCATACGTCGCTGAAATATATTATAGTACGTTGCTAAAATACACAGAAGGCGCGCTGTAAATATTATGCTCGTCGCTGAAATATTAACAAATCGCTGAAATATATATAAGTTGTCGCTGAAATGTACCAACTATATTTTGGAGTGATATGGCGAAATTATATCTTTACCCTTTAAGTTAATCTCAACCGTCGATTTACAAAGTGAATCAACGGTGGTGAAAGGCCGCAGTACATCAAGACAAATGTCTTGATTACACCCTAACTTCTACCTTATAATTAATCCATAAACACTGTAAAATTTTAAACCCTGTATAATTAAACTAATAAGATTATGATTATATCAATAATTAAAACCTGAATGTACATTCGCTAAAATAATAGTATGTGTAATTGAGTGAGGTATTATTCAACAACTGGTGTAAGTACAATTCAACAATGGATCTAAGGAATCGTGTCCAAATATATGCAATAAATCCAGTTATACATTATTCAACAATGGTAAAAGCATAATCCAACAATAGATCGAATGAAATGCAGCGATATATAGTACAAGTCCATTTCATCGATGGAAAATATCATGATATTATGACATATATTGACATAATATCAGCCATGGCCTTCCAAATATTTTAAATAAAAAAAATAAAAAAAATGGAAGTCTTATTATTATACTATATGCAATAAATTAAATATCCACTATCAATTCTGCAGAGATGCATAATAGACATACATAAAATTTAAACATGATAACCCAGAGAACAAAGAATCAAAATTAAAGTGTCATCATGTGTTAATGTTTGAGGATTAAAATACAAATTACTCTCACTAATTCTTCCCCCAAATAATCAATATTTTTATTTCTTCTTTGGCTCCTTATGTATTCTTAGTTTCCCTTTGTCCCTCAATGAAATAAAACGATACGGGTTTAAAAAGAAAAAAGAAAATCATAATTGTATTTCATGCCAAAAGTATTTAATCTAACACTTCAAAAAATTAGGCAGAATCCAAAGTAAATCATGAATGGGCTCCCTTTTATTCCTTTTGTAATTTGTGTGGCATGAGCTCGCACCACCTATTTTTCAGACCTTCAATGGCTCCTCAGAAAAAAAAAAAAAAAAAAATATTAGGCAGAATCCAAAGTAAATCCAGTCTTTGAGCCAACTTCCTTTTTTTCTGAAAATCACATAAGCCATCATCAATAGAAGTGGGAAAATTTTGTTCTTCGGCCGAATCCCTTTTTATTCAAAATTAGAAGGCATCAATAGGCAGGCGTGCACAACAAAAAATAAATAGATTGTTTGACAAATTGGGAAATAGAGGATGATGCAACAGTCACTTTTGGTGCATGGGTATCTTACCTGTCTATCTCGACAAATAAATCTCCCAATTGCTTATTGAAGCCCACAAATACATTACACACAATACTGAAAAAAAAATTACGGATTAGATAGTTAGCTAAAACTATGCTAGCTAAATGAATTTTGGTCTCTAAAATTGTGGTAGTTAAGGAATTTCGGTCGCTAATCTCTTTAGTTACCGAATTTTACAAAAAAAAAAACAAAAATCGGTCGCTATAATAGAAAATTCTTATAGTGACACATTGGTATTAATTAAAATAGATTTTTACAATATATATATATATATATATAATTGTAATACTTGTAATATGATTTAAAATGAGCGAAACCGTGTCACTCATACTAATAAGGTATTCTTTTCAATTAGTAATCTTCCTATAAGAATTCTAAAAGTGTGCAATCTTTTGAGCAATTATAGGTGGAAAGTCCTCTAAAATGTGTATGAATGAAGCTAAAATGTACTGAAAAGATATCACATTGATATGTGGAATCAGCCTTATGATATGTTCTGTACGCAGACCTGTAGATGTGGGTTGCAGCTATAGAAGTTGTAGCCATCAGTTTTACATATGTACTCGGTAAAGTAGCTTTAGTTGTAATAAAATTGTGATTTGATGAGAACAATTTGACAACTAGTTATAAATGCTACTTGAGGTGGCTTCAATTTGCATAGTTTCAAAACAGCCTCTAAAAGTTAATGTAAAGAACACAACTATTATTTTGATATAAAAAACTTAAAGCTCCTTACAACTCTTAAAAGCTCTAAAAAATTACGTGTAGAACAGATTGTAGACCACTCACAACGGTGATCACTCATACCAATTTTAATAGATATATATATATATATCTATGAAGTATATATTATTGTTAATTAATTTACTTATCATATAATGGCATAGGGTAAAGTGGGTTGCAAAAACAACAGTCTATATATATATAGACCATACACTACACTAACACTGACATTAAATTAAAAAGGCACCCTACCCTCTCTTCATCCATCCCTCTCATTAATTTGCATAGAGGGATGACCCATACAATTTTTACACTGTATTTTGTAGCAATTTTATTTATATTTTTTAATTAATAATTTAATTTTGCTCACCTAAACTATTTTAATTTCATCTTTCTAGAGTTAACATTGTTATAGGTTTTATAAGAATACATTTTTTCTGCTAAACTAAGTTAATAAGATACTTCCTCCATCTCATTTAGATTGTCACGTTTGACTTTTTGGCACTATTCACTGTTTAAGTTTGATTCGTATTTTTATCATAGTTATGTAAGAAAAAACATAGTCAAGTGTAATCTTGCCTCTCAAAAAAAGTCAAGTGTCATCTTGTTAGATTCGTCTAATCTTGTAGTTTTAGAATATCAAATTTTTATAATTTTTTATTGTACACAATTTAAATTATTAACCATTAAAAATATTTATCGGCATACGTGTCAGGTGGGTACGTAGCGATTATAATGAGACGGAGGTAGTAAATTGCTCCAATCAGAGATACCAAATGAACCTTAAGAGCTTACCCAAAAAAAAAAAATGAACCTTAAGCGGGCGTAAATCTATGCACCCAAAAAAAAAAAAAAAAAAAAAAAAAAAAAAAAAAAAAAAAAACTGAGCCCAATTTAGGATTATGGGTCCGGCCCAACAACCCATAAATCTAATAAACATAACTAGAAAAATGAGAGGGCAAATATAAATAGATTAAGGAAAGAAGTGCCGGTAATCAATCAGAGACAACTTAATTATAGAGGGTCATTGGAGTTTTATTGCTTTGTGTACCCATGACTTAAAAATGCTACACACATTGTAATGGGAAAGGCAAGTCATCAATTCATTCTTGCACCAACAAATACAGACATTCATTCAATGAAGGAAACAAAAAAAAAAAAAAAAAAAAGGTCTTGTATTTTCTCTTTCATCACTGAGTTTTTAATGTTTGTGTGATATCATTAGTTACTTACAAGGTTTGTACTATATTTAGCTTCAAGAGGTTACATTCAATCAGATTAATGTTAGCATTTGGTTAATACAAGTAAAGTACTTACAAAATAGTGAAATACAATGTCTGAATTGTGTCAACACAATTTTATTTTTTATTTTCAACAATGGCTTCAAAACATTGGATCCGAATTCAACTCACCTATTACAAGGGGACCGGATAATTGTGCTCCAATTTTATTTTAGTAGTACTATTTATTTTTTAATTATTTTTTTTAATGTTAGCCATAAACCCACATTGTGTTGTAGCTACTCAAAATTAAACTTCATTTTAATAATTTTTAACAACTAAAATCTAGCCATAGTTTACAAGGCAAAACAATTTGGAAATTTTAAATGAAAAATAAATGCAAAAATAAAGTTCAATTGGAAATTGAAATTGAAGTCAAACTGTAGCTCTTAATGAAAAAGGTGAAAGGCATCTAAAAAAATTAAATGGAAGGAACAGCTTTTGGTGCATCAAAATTTACATCCAACAGGTGTGTCAACAACTTTAATTAATTAAAGAAATAATATATAGTACTGTATATGTATAGTATGTTGAATGTATGCAGTGCTCTTTCTGAATTAAGATGCATATAGTTGTGGATTTGGTAATAATTAAATTTATTAGTATTTTGAAACACCTGCATTAATCTATATGAGAAATCAGCATCCGAAATGGAGTATAAACAAAGAGGATGTATGTATTTATGCCTCTCTTTGTATTTATTCAAATGAAATTTTAGGGGGTACATAATTTAATTATGCAGGATATTTTGAAAAAGAAGAGGTAACAATTTAAAATTAATTAGTTGAAAAAAATAAGAGGCAATTCCAAGAAAAAATTTATATTGAGCAGAGAGCACTCTGAATTGTATTTAAAGCTGGAGTAGGATTATTGTTTGATTGTATATATACAGCAAGGATTCTTTAGATCAGTTTCTGGATATCAGACAGTGGAAAGTCATTTTCACTAGGGAAGAATTGTGGACAATCAGCAACTATTGCAGAACCTAGTTTTATTACAATAGCTTTTTATTTTGTTTTGTTTTGTTTTTGTTTTTTTAATAATAAAGAAATAAATACTACTAGCATTAATAATAATCTTCCATTATTTCAAATGAGAAAGAAAAAAAAAATGAGATTGGCCATATTTCCCTCAAAGATACTCCAATTAAATTGGCTATTTCCCTCATAGGTGGAGTTAACCACATGGTTGGATAATTTTTTTTTTTATCCAAATCTTGTTAAAGGCCTGGCCCAATTAGCCCAACTTTAGATGTATTGCTGCTTCAGTAGATTGGGCCTCAGATCCAGAGGCCCATCTATATGTATGGATCTATGAATTTGAAGAGGCAAGGAGAAATCTGAACCAGATCTATACTTTCAGAAAATTTTGTGATCAGCATTTCAGCAATAAAAAAAAGCAATGGGGGTTTATTATGGGAGTAATAATTACTCCGTCCTCTAATAATTGTAACATTGAGATAGTTTTTACTATTATTCCGTAACTTTAATTCGACTGCACATTTATATAAGATAAAATATAGTCAAGTGGGTCTTGTTGGATTCGTTTAATCGAGTAGATTTATATTATCGAATTTTTATAATTTTTATTTTTATACAATTAAAAATATTGATCGTTAAAAATATATATTGAATTGCGTGAAATCAATGATTGTTTCAATTATTTGAAACGGATGGAGTATTATGCAAATGGAGTGTGTTTTATTTACAAGCAAGAGCTTTTACTAATATAATTACTATGTCACTTTAATTTACAAAAACGTATATTGGTATTTTAGAATGAATGGGAGGAAATAATAGTCCTATGAGATTATTGAATCAAGTAAATCTTGGTACGAAATTGAAATAAGAAAGGGTTTGACAGAGTAATTATGGTAAATTAATACCATGTGTAAACATGCCCCAGGGACAGTGGACTTAGCAGTCACCTTCCACAGTCCCACACCCACTCCCACCTTTCTTGTAAATCACTGATTACTCTGATTAGCGACAGTTTAAGCATAATTAGTGGCATCGAAGTTGCATTCATGGTGGCCCCCAACCAATGTACGATTCCTCGTGCCTCCTTACTTTATTAGTATATTTGTATTTTGGAGATGGAGGCTTGAGGGAATTGTTGCACCGTCTGTGTATATGTAAGTATATAATACTTCGATTGACAGCTTAGGAGGGTTTCCGTGACGCAATGGCTTGCTGAGAGCCACAGATTAATGGGAGATTAGGTAGGTACCTTTTATCGAGTCTTACTATATACTTATTTTCTTGCTTTAGTCTGTGCAGGTCAACTCTGCTTCGTTTGTAGTTTTTTTCCTGTTATCGTTTTGCTTCTGGTTGTTGATCAATGTCTGTATGAGCTATGATTGATTTCCTTACCGGAACTGTGAAATATGTATGCTTTGATTTTGGGGACGAACTGAAGCTTGGTTCGTATCAAATTAAGTATGATAAAACCTAGTTTTCAGATTTCAAATGGAGGAGCTGTAGGGAAGGGGATTTTGTGGCTGAATATTCTCTGGATTTGGATAATTAAAAATTGATGCATAGCTGCTGAGGGAAAATTGGATAAACAATATGACTGCTGGTTATGGTGTCCTTGGATGACGAGTCTTGTTTGAACTACAGTAGTGACGAATGATCTACATTTCAGGAGAGGCTGCTATTTCATACATCTATTTAGGCTTGAACTTTGGATTCTAAAAATTTAAGATGGGGGATCAGAGGATTGGATACACTCTAGATGAAGCACTCTCTACTCTTGGATTTGGTACCTACCAGGGTCTTGCTCTAGTTTTCGCTGGAATCAGCTGGTTTTCCGAAGCAATGGAAATGAATCTGCTTTCCTTCATTGGACCTGCAGTAAAATCCGAATGGTCGCTTTCTCCCACCGAAGAGAGCCTTCTTTCAACTGCAGTTTTTGCTGGAATGCTTTTCGGAGCACTCTTTTGGGGCCTGGTATCCGATGCTTATGGCCGAAGGTAACTGCTGGTGTTCGTGTGAATTTCGAATGATAGATTAGTTTCTAAAGCTTTAAGTCGATTTTACTACCAAAACATGAAAGGAATTGGCCTTAATCGTTATCTGCTGTTTTCACTCTATAGGAAAGGAATGCGCGGTGTAATCATAGTGATATCCGTTGCTGGACTTCTGAGTGCATTTTCCCCTGGTTATAAATCACTCGTCATAATTCGTAGTCTTCTTGGATTCGGTGTAGTGGGTGGACATGTATTTGCTGCTTGGTTTCTTGAATTCATACCGAGTTCTAATAGGGGTGCTTGGACGCTCGGTTTAACAGCTTTCTGGATACTTGGAGAATTGTTTGAGGCTTCACTGGCATGGGTATTATTACACCTAACTAATGATGTACTCTCATTATATACCAATGTGGTTTAACCGGTAATGTTTGTTGACGCGAGTTTCTTGTGCAGATTGTAATGCCAAGGCTTGGTTGGAGATGGCTACTTGCTCTGTCTTCTATACCATCTTTTCTCGTTGCAGTCATCACAATCTTTGCCCCAGAATCTCCCAGATACCTATTTACAGAGGGCAGGACAGATGAGGCAGTGGAAATTTTGAAGAGAGTAGCTCGTATCAACCGAAAAGAACTTCCCATTGGTTTTCTTCTTTCTGATCGAGGGAACCCGGAAGAAGAAAATGCTCCTTCCGGAGAAATCTCCTTGCTCTCCTCAACCCGAAAGAAGAAGAGCAGTCTGCAAACGTGCACCACAACCGTGCTCAAACTCTTCTCGCCAGAATTACTGAGGACCACTCTACTGTTGCTGCTCCTGCATTTTGGATACACCTTTGCATTTTACGGAATCGTGTTGATGATCTCAGCAGTGAGCAGCAACCAAAGTTCTTGCAACTCAGTAACTGTAACTGCCAAGGCTGCCCAGGACACAAGCCTATACCGCAGTGTCCTAATTACTTCGTCAGCAGGTAATGCTAACCACCATTCTTGCATGATCAAATTTAAGTGATTACGTACCTGTTCTCTAGGCTTGAATTTGTCTGGTCTGATTTGAATTTTATAAAATCTGGTTTTTGATTTGATCTGATTTGAATTTGTCTAATCTGGTATGAATGTTTCTGGTCTGATCTGGTCCGGTCTGAATGCGTCTGGTCTGATCTTATTTAATCCGGTCTGATCTTGTTTCTTATCTGATCTGATCTGGACTGATCTTAATAAAAATAAGTAATAAGTCCTAGAGAACGGGATACATCTACTAACTCTGGCTACATCTGCAGAAATTCCGGGGCTTGTTATAGCGACGGTTCTTGTGGAAAGGATAGGCCGCAAACGCACTATGGAAATGCTGACGTTCCTGGCCTTCATTTTAATCCTCCCACTGTGTTTCCATCAGAACGAGTTTGTCAGTACTGCACTCCTATTCTGCGCCCGAATGTTGCTCTTTGGCACCTTTTCGTCGTTGGTTGTTTATGCAAAAGAGGTAACAGATTCCTGTGTCTATATATCAAACTGTTTGCGCACGCGGAATATAAACGTTTTTGTTACGCCCCCCAGGTGTATCCGACATCAATGCGAGCCAGTGGGTCGGGACTTGCAACATCTGTGGGAAGGATTGGCGGGATGATATGCCCGCTGGTGGCCGTAGGCCTGGTGAGGGGATGCCAACAGACACTTGCGGTCATTTTGTTTGGGATTGTGATAATTGTATCTGGAATAGGTGTCCTGTTTTTCCCGTTGGAGACGAGAGGTAAAGCGCTGGCGGACACTGTCAGCAACGATGAGGAGTAACGACGAACAGCATGATCATCTGATGGAACTTGGCTGGCCTAGCGGCATATATGGTCACTCCTTGATGATCTATGAATTTGAAGTTATGCAACTGTAGTAGCTAGTAATATTGTGCATTGAAATCATCGATATTTTTATAAGAATTACTTCTATGAAATTATTATAGAAGTATATTATAGGTTATAGATTACTAAACTTTGATTATTATTATATTATTATTATTATTATTTTGTAACCGTGTCGTGAAAACATCGGCATTCATTACAGAATTTGGTGGGAGTATGGAAAGGGTGTTTGAGTCAACATAGGATTGAAATCTATTTTTTTTTTTTTTTTTTTGGAAGCCAATGAAGGCCAGATGATTGAAATCTATTTGAAATTTGGTTTCCAACTATGTATTTTACTAATTCAAATTTACGATATAAAACCACAAAGCAAAACACTTTAAAATTGATTATATGCGATTTTGAATAATATAAATTCAAATAAATATTTAATTTTCCTACCACACGTTTTGTCACACCAATTATCTAATTATTTGATTTAAAAAGCTGTATCATTTTTCAGTATATCCAAACAAATCTCTTAATATTGTTTTGGACTTCTGGTTATCATACCTACTGTATGTACCAAAAAAAAAAAAAAATTAAAAATACAGTCCTTAAAATTAATATATTATTATTGTTATACTAATTCCACTGACCCATCCTAGCATCCAACTCTCCACGACTTTCTTCTAGTGACAATAATTTTGGGTGGACTGAGATGGACATTGAAAAAGCGTGGCAGCCCCGTGACTTAAAAGCGGGGGTTTTTATTTATTTATTTATTTTAACACCTAGGAATATGACTAAATTTTACTTCTCTCATATTAATTCCGTTTCAAAACTTTTGAATACATAGCCCGATATACTTGTTTAACAGTTACTAATATTTTAACATATATAGAAGTAAAAATTCTATAATATATATAAATTATAAAATTATGCAAAAAAATAAATTTATCAAGATTCTACTCGATTATATTTTTTCTTATACAAGTAACATTATGAAAAGTCCAAATAGGATACAGTGAATGGGATGGGGGATTAGTACTTACAAATTTACAGGACACAAGGATATGATGATTACTGTTTTGGTCTTGCAACTAATACATTTGCCAATTTTATTTATTTGTTCTTCGCGTAAAAAAAATATTCTAATAATTGATTGATTGAATAATTGAGAATCGACAAAACTAGGTTCAACAAATTATCCGTCCCATTGTAAAAATATTTGTTTGCATCATTATTTTTGTAAAATTGAATTATGCTTTAGATTTAAGACTAGACTTTGAATTAGTAAGCTGTTACACACTTAAACTTTCAATGGTTTTAATTAGAATTATTTTATTTTTTCAAATACTATTTCATGTTATGTTTGATTAAGTAGTTTTAAGTGGCAAACTGGCAATAAAATCACTAAATTAATTTCTTTATTTCTTTCAATCATGTTATTCAAATTATATTCATTTCATTAGGTTAAATATCATATTTTCATTATTAAACAAGAAAATTCAACTGCTTAACAACTCTTTCCTAAAATTTTCATTCTACTACTATTACTACTACTACTTCTTCTTTCTTTTTTTTTTTTTTTTTTCCAAATTATATTTAATATAAGTATACCATATTCGGCCCGTTTGGTTACAAGATGTTTATGGCAGGGAGTGAGATCAGTGACAGTGGTGAGCTGCATTCTGCAATGACTGTTGGAATGCCCATTCCCCCATGGGATTGTTGTTGGCATCCTATGCCATACCAAAAATACTCCCTCAGTCCATTTAACTTGTCTTGTATGACTTTTGCACACAATCCAATGCATTTTTTCAACCATTAATATCTCAAAATATATACAACAAAAAATTATATAAAATATATATGTTAAAACTACATGATTATACGATTATAACAAGACTCAACTCGACTATTTTATTCCAAATATATACTTGTAGTAAAATCGAGTCAAAGTTGAACATTGAACAGTGTCAAAAAGTCAAACAGGACACATTAGCTGAGACGGAGGGAGTAATTAGAAAGAAGAGTGATGGGCTAAAATATTACACAATTATTATTATTTCCATCTATGCTTTTCCTCTCTCCTTGTATTTACCGTATCAATCCTCTTCTTTTTTTTTTTTCTTTTTCTTTTTTTTTTCCCCACTCGACAGCCAATGAAGGCTAGGAAACAAGGAAAAAGGGAAAAAGAGAAAGGAAAAACAAAACAGCACTAATAAATCATCTACGTGCCCGCGGGAACCAGGTTCCCATCGCGTCCGCTGATAGAAGAGGCTTGAGAAAATCGGGCGGGAAAGCCCAAGTCGTATAGAAAAGCTCGTCATCCGCACCTCTCTTAGCAAGGCAATCGGCTACAACATTTCCTTCCCTAAGCACATGTTGAATACGACAGATATGGAAAAGACTCCGGAGCTCCCGAATACGAGCAAGATAATTAGCCAACCAGTGACTATTATTCCATGATGAGTTAATCAGTCGAATGGCTTCCAAGGAATCGCAGCAACAAACGACCTCCAATATCCCCTGATCCGCTGCAAGTTGAAATCCATAAACCAGTCCCGCCACCTCGGCTTGCATCACCGTAGCTTCGCCAAGATAACCCGACGCTCCCGCGATCCAGCTGCCATCTTGATGCTGCAATACAGCTCCGAATCCTGCTCGCTTGGAGCTCCCCAGGAACGATCCGTCTGTTTGGAGGTAAACCCCCTCCCACTCCCCCATGTTCCAGCAAGTGAATCACTGGACAGTAAAGGAAAGCTGCTGTTGGGGATGAACTCACGTCATTGAATCAGCTAGGTGGAGAATGCGCCTTACAACAGCCTGCACACTAGAAGATTTATCTTGAACAACCCTAGAGTTATGCTCCCGCCATATGTGCCACAAACCCGCAAGGAAAATAGCACCATACATCCGAGCCATGCCACGAAGCCAAAGGCGAATACTCGGCCTGTCAATGGTGTCAAGATCCGTGGGGATGTCCACCCCAATCAATCTCCACACCGCAATTACCCAAGGGCAGGCGAAGAGACAGTGACGCCAGTCTTCCACCCCATCCCCACAAATTTGGCAGAGCGGAGAGTTGGCGAGATGACGACTGAATCTAAGAAAGTTGCAAGGGAGAGCTTCCCAAGCCAACAACCAGATCAGAAAACGGTTCCTTTCAGGCCATTTAGAAGTCCAAATCCAAGACCAATCCTTCTCTCGGGCCATATGCTCAACCAATAGATAGTAGCCTGACTTAGCCGAATAAATCCCATTGTTGGTCATCTTCCAACACCAACCATCCATAGAGCTATGGTGGAGGAAATGCGGGGGGTGTTTTGTAATCTCATCACGCACAGCATGTGGAAGGAGAGTCTGCACCGGCAATAAATTCCACTCTTGTCCACAAATAATGTCACGGACCCGAAGATTAATATCGCTAGTCTCAATCAAATCCACCTTAGGTCCCAGGAGTTCAGCATTCAGCCATGGTGAAAACCAAATGGAGCTACTCCCATGTCCAAGTTTGTACGAAAAACCAGCAAGTAGTTTCAAGGCCGCCCTTCGAAGGCTCCTCCAAGTGAAAGAGTCGGCTGTATGTAACTCGACAAAAGAGACAGCAGATGGCATATATATGGCCCTGAGCTCACCGCTCCACCGTTTAGTACGACCAAGGAAGAATTAATGAACAAGCTTACCAAGCAAGGATATATTGGCATGGCGGGCTTGTCTAAATCCCAGACCCCCAGCCGCCCTAGGGAGAGCAATTCTGTCCCAATTAACAAGGTTCAACCCATGCCCCTGCCAATCTTTCCAAATAAAACTACGGATGCGTTGATCAATCAACCGACATGTAGAGGCTGGCAGCCACCCAATCTGCATGGGATAATGGGGGATCGACGCCAGGACGTGCCGAGCAAGGGTGATGTGCCCCGACTGGTTAAGAAGTCGCATCGCCCACATAGAGAACCTCTTATCCATATTCTCCAAAATATAATCAAAGGCCTGACGGGAAACCCTACCCTCATGAATGTGGAACCCTAAATATTTCCTTAGGTGGTCAGTGAACTCAATAGGGAGAATATCAGAGAGCCATGCTCGTACAGTAAGGGAACCACTCCTAGAGGCAAAGGCTTTGGACTTGGCAGGATTAATTTTGAGGCCGGACCAACAAGCAAAATCCTGTAAGGTTGCAACCAGCGACAAGATACTAGTTTCAACAGCCTGGGTACATAAGATCAAGTCGTCTGTGAACATTAAGTGAGATATACCAGTCCCATTCTTGGATAACTTAACCGGCCTCCAATGCTCAAGATCCACAGCCCGCGTAATAGCAATAGAAAGACGTTCCATGACCACATTGAAAAGATACGGTGATAGAGGGTCACCTTGGCGAAGCCCTCGATTAGGCCGAAAACCCTCCAACGCAGCTCCATTCCAAAGAATTGAGTATTCCGGAGAAGACACACAAAACATAATGATTTTGCGCAAGGCTTCAGGAATATCCATCTGGCATAAGCATTTCTCAAGGAAAGGCCAACACACATTATCGTAGGCCTTCTCGATGTCAATTTTAAGAATAATGGCTTTCTTTCTCGAGCTAGACCGCGAAAGGGAATAAACCAATTCTTGTAAGATGATGGCATTATCCGTGGTACCCCTTCCCAGCAAGAAAGCGTACTGAAGAGGGGAAATATAATTATTCAGCATAGGTCGGAGCCTATTGACTGCCACTTTAGAGATGAACTTCTAAACCATGTTACATAAAGTGATCGGCCGGAATTGCTTTATCGAGTTCGGAACATATATCTTAGGAATCAGACAGATATGAGCCTTGGTGATATGGAATCAAAGGAGCCGGAGAGGAAAGCTTGGCGAACCATCTCCCTGATATCATCTCCAATATCACTCCAGTGATGTTTATAAAAGGCTGCTGGAAATCCATCGGGGCCTGGAGCGGAAAATGGCCTTGTTTGGGATATAGCCTTATCCACCTCATCCGAAGAAACAGGACCCTGAAGCCCTTCCCTATCCGTCTGATCAATGGGCAGTAAAGCAGGCAGTGGTTCCCGATTAGATAAGGCATAATCATCCAAAAAAAGGGACATAAAATAGGACCGTACCGAGGCTTGAAGGGTTACATCATCAGTACACCAAGTCCCATCCTCAATGTAAAGACCATGAATCTTTCATCTGTGGTGGTGAACTATAGCTTGAGCATGGAAGAAACGAGTATTCCGGTCACCCAGTTTAATCCAATCTTTCCGCGCACGTTGGTACCAAAATATCTCCTCTTGGTCAAGACTATCTTGATAATCTTTCTGTAGCTTTCTCTCTAAAAGGAGGTGGCGTACAGAATCAACTGTGGACATAGACCGGTCCAACCCTGCTAGCCTTCGCATGATCTTCTTCTTTTTATTGCGAAGTTTTTTTTATCTCGCCTCGACAATGCTGGTTGGATAAAGTTTGCAGGCATTCCAGGCGGCCTGTTATAGGTTCAGAGTTAGTTCCCCATGCGTCCTTGACAAGTTGAGAGTAGAAAGGGAGTTTGCTCCATACAGCCTCCCATCTGAATAGTTTTGGTGCATTATTGGCGGCTGGAGCCCCACAAGAAAGTAGCAGAGGTGCATGGTCCGAAGAGAGCCTTGGCAGGGTAAGCACATGGCTATTGAGAAACATATGCAACCAATCAAGATTAGCTAACCCACGGTCCAGTCTTTTTTTCTTTTTTTTTTTTTTATGTAGCTGGTAGAATTAACAACCCTAAACCAGGTGAAGATCGATCCTTCAGTATGAATCGGATCTAGATCACATTCGGTAATGCATGACCGAAACTCCTCAGCCTGGGAATGCATGAAATCACCCCCTATAACCTCCGAAGGTAAAAGCACCTCGTTCCAATCTCCCATAATAAACCAAGGTCCAGGGATACGTGTCCGAAGAAGCTTCAGATAATCCCAATTCTCACGTCGCCGAGAGAAGTTAGGGAAGGCATATATGCCTGAACAGTACCAGATTTGATCATCTTTTTTAATGGAGAGCGTGATGCATCTATCTCCTTCCTCAAAGATATCGAAGTAAAATGGGGATCCCACTTTATGGAGGGCCCAGATTCCACCCGCACGCCCCATAACCTCCTGAATACAAATAGCCATGTACCCCTTATTAAGAACAAAGTTCCGGAGGCGCGTATCAATCCTCGTTTGATTACTGCACTTGTATATACGTAGATATTTTATACTCCCGTTCAAAATAGAATGATTTGTTTTGTATGGGTCATTATTCAGCTTTAATTTAATTTTATTACAATTATATTATTTTAGTTAAATTAGATGTTATATTCTAAAATTGCGATATCACACGAATATAACAATATCCAATTTAATTATATATATTGTTATTTTATACATGCAGTAAAATTGAATTAAAACTGATAAGTGTCGAAAAATTCAATAAGACAAAGTAAACTGAACAGAGGGAGAGGGAGTATCATAATTTACCAAATAATTTAATAGTACTTACAATTTCACATTTTTTTTTTCTTTTTAAAAAAAATCGAATTTATAACCTTTGGCAATCACCCTTTCTATTCTCAATCACTCCATGATTATATATTCTATTTGTACTTTATTAATAACAAAAGATATATTAATTAATTAGTTAAAAAATACAACATATCCTTATCTATCTTTCTCATAATCGTATATATAAATAAAAGAAACCACATAAAATAAAATTTTCTTGTAATTATTAGGTGGTATAATAAGGTGATTAATGTGAAAACTTCCAAAAGTGGACTTGGCACCAAACAAATGAAAACAAAAGACTTAAAAGAAAAATTGAATTACAAACGAAGGCGTTGCTTTGAATTAGGTGACAACCACAACAACACGCCACGACCATATTAAATCGACAAAAAACAATTGGGCTATTTTGATGTACATCTTCATTCATTTTATTTTTAAGTTTTTCCCTTTTTTTAAAAAAATAAATCAAAACTATACATATTTAAATGTATATTATATTGTAATTTGTGTGGCATGGACTCTCACCACCCTTTCCTAATCTGTATAGGTTGTTCAACAAAAAAACATGCACATTATGCTACACATATTTAACCATTATGCAACCAAGTATAGTTAGCCTGGGTGGTATGGGGTTTTAGCAGCTTAAGCAAAGATCTCGGATTCGAACCTTTGTGTATGCAGAATTTTCTTTCGGAGAGGCAACCCTTCAATGCCCATCAGATTCTCAAGGAATTAGTTTTGAGCCCAGTATAGTTTGGGGATACCCGGAAGACGCCAAAAAGAAATGCACATTATGCTGTTGCTGCTACTAAAATTTTGCTACCACTAATATCATGTTTAAATATAAAATGAATGCAATTATTAATTTTCTTTAAATAGTTATTTATTCGTGGATAAGGATTTGTCCAAGTGACGAAATCCTGTCTTCCAATTTTAATTGTGAGTTCTAATATATTGGTTTTGGTTCGTATGCTGGCTCATAATGGTTTCTGTTCCATAATGGGCTAGCACATAGTGGGATAATACATTAACCACTTGATCATTTTGGGAGTTGTTAGGGTGCAGAGACATGATGTACTGCGGATGCTTTTACATCGTTGATGCATTTTGTAAATTGATGGTTGAGATTAATTTAAGGTTAAAATAGTAAATTTGCGTAAAAGTAAATGTAACGGAAATGAGAGAGAGTTTTTTGCTACTAATATATGAGTAATATATAATTCAGCGACAATTAATGTATAATTCAGCGACGAAACATGTATTATTCGGTATAAAAACGTACCTGAAATGCTTTCAGTTGAGTCCTTGAATTGTTGATGAAAAAGTCGCTAAATTGTTCTTGATATCGTCGTTGAAATGTTCTTGGTAGTGTCGCTGAATTGTTCCTGAAAATGTCGCTGAATTGTTTTTGATATCATCGCTGAAATATTCCGTAGCATCTTTGAATTCTTCTTGGTTGAGCCGCTGAATTATTATGGGTAGTGCCGCTGAATTCTTCTAAGTTTGTCGCTGAATTCCTCTACTTACCGTCGCTGAAATATATTTGTTAGCATCACTGATTTGTTTTCTGTAGCACCACGAAATTATATTTGGTAGCATTGCTGAATTATCCTTTGTAGTGTCGCTGAATTATGCTTGGTACCATCGCTGAATTCCTCTACTTGGGGTCGCGGAAATATATTTGATAGCATCCCTTCATTATTTTTGGTAGCATCACATAATTGTTTTTGGTAGCATCGCTGAATCATTCTTAGTTGTGTCGCTGAATTATTCTTGGTAGTATCGCTGAATTATGCTAGATACGGTCGCTGAATTCCTCTACTTGTGGTCCCTGAAATATATTTTATAGCATCACTTAATTGTTTTTGGTAAGATCGCTGAAATGATCTATTAATAAATTTGATACGTATCTTTGATCATAAAAAGATATTATTTGAAATATTAGATATGGATTACAAATATTTAATATGATTTACCAAATATTAAATATGATAACATACAAAATATAGAGTTATCAAACATTAGATATGATAACATGTCTAAAATAGTTGCCCTGTCGCTGAAATGATTTGTTATTAAAATGGACTATTATTGTGTTATTACAATTATACCCTTATTAACCTACAACCGTTGGATGCTTTTGAATGGCTATGATTGATGACTTGATGTGCTGCGGATTCCATGATTGCACCATAACCGAACCCGATCATTTTTTTAATGGCGCATGATTCGTCAAGGGTATTATAGGAAATTAATAAATTAGTAAAACATGGCCAAAACTCGATGTTCACCACCAGTAATTTACTCTCTACGTTTTTTGAACTAGCAACTCAAAAAACATTGGCCATTGGGAGAGAACAATGAAATCTCATCTTATCATTACTTAACTAGTAAGTAACCCGTCGAGACTCGACGGGCATAATTATATGTTTTATATAATACATATACTTATATTGTATAAAATAATAATAAATTGTATTTTGAGTAATGAAAAATGTGTAATGATTTTGATTAATGATGATATAATTTAATTATACCGTCTTCTTTAGCTTTTGTAGCTTGTCCGGTACAAACTTAATAAATCAATAAAAATAATTATTAAAATAATATTTTTTATTTAATTTGAAATTAAAATTAAAATAAAATAAAATTTAAATATAACTATTAAGCATAATATAAAAAATTCCATCATGATTTGTTGAAAATTTCATTGCTGAAAATCTTATTGGTAGGGGCTTATACATTAAAGTTTTATTTAGTTATTAAAATAAAACAAAATCTCTGATTGTAAATCTTCTAAATCAATATCGGCTTTGTAACGCAAAAAAATCAATACCGGATTTACCATCAGCTACATCAAGTATCAATTTTGCAAATTTTGTCATATATAAATTTAATTGTAAACAACATTTCTTGCGGTATCTTGAGTTAATCATTCTTAATTCCATATTACTACTTTGAGCTACATTTTGTTAGTGACACGAAATATTGCAACATAACTGTTCATGGCTAAAAACTGGTTTTGAAAGATAAAGTCCAACATTATTTACAGATTGACACTGACTTTTTTTAATAACCGTAGCAAAACAAACTGCGAGTTAAAGTTTCCTCGTCTGAAATCAAATTGGGAATTTGGTTAAATTAGATAAATTTATAATTATTTTACCAATCAAAATTTTTTTACTTTCATGGTTCTCGCAAGCTAAGTTAGTTTAACTTCAATTTTATGGTTCCACATCTTGGTTACTATCAATATACTTTCATTGCATAATTTATTTGATGGATCTATATTACTAAAAGCATTACTATGTAACCATCATTCAACTATATTTTCTGATTCGGTAATTCAGAACAATTGATCGTGTTTAGATATTCCAATGAAATTTATTCATTGGCATTATTTATATTTCATCATCTTGACAAATATTGTTAGAACTTATATATACACCCTTCATTTTTAAATTCTTGCCCCATTGGCAATTATGCTACTGTTCACACTTAAAGTTTTATCATAGTTATACAAGTTAAAATATAGCCAAATGGGATCTTGTTAGATTCGTCTCGTCTTGTAGTTGTTCAATATCAAACTTTTAGAATTTTTACTTATACCGAAATTGAGTTATTAATGGTTTGAAATGTGCATTAGACTGTGTGCACTGTGGGTCCGAAGCAAGGATAAAAAAAATGGAGGAAGTATACATTTTTATTTGCAGGCATAAGTTCCATGATATAATCATTGATTGTACCAAACAATCTCATTGGTAGGGATTCGTATAAAACTATCTTTCAAAATGTCTGGATTTGAAGTTGTGCAGTTTATATTTGTATAAGTACCCTCAGCAATTGTCGCTACAGGATCTCCCGTAGAGTTTATAAATTTTTCATATGGAAATGTAATATCTAATTGCACATCTCCAAGATCAATACCAGCTTTATCAATTACCATGACCATTGTGCAAATTTCTGTCATATATAATTTTCATTGTAAACAATATTTATTGTAGTATTTTGAGTTAATCCATCTCAATTACATATTAATACTTAGAGTCTTCTCTTTCCAGTGACACAAGATATTGCAATATATCACTGACATATGGGTGAAAACTGATTATTGAAAATAGAGTTCAGCCTTATTTAAATATTGAAATTGACTATTTTTTTAGTATTCATAGTAAAACAAAATGCGGGTGGGAATGTTTTCCTCCGAAATCGAATGGGGAATTTGGTTAATTCAGACGGGCTCATAATCATTCTACCAATCAAGAATTTTCATCCCAAATAATGAGCTTTGTTTTAATGAGAATAGAGGTTAAATAATTTTCTAGGATAAGTTTTTTGCAGATAAAATTCTCGTCACAATCTTGTGGAATAACAAATCTAGAAGTAGTTCTACCTCTTGGAGGAGTAGGGGTGATATTCCACTGGATGCTACCGGCAGCACAATATCACATCTTCCATGAAAGGCTAAACATTATATTTTCTAGATAAATTATCGATAAATATTTTCTCAGTTCCACAACGTAAAGAAAAAAGAATAAACCCTCATCACTATCAAATATATATATATATATATAATTTTATTATAGGAACTTGTACGCATAAGAATGAGTGGTATTTATAGGCTCAACAAATAAACAACAATGTGGGAATAAAAAAAATGCAAAAGTCTAAAATAAATAAATAATATATGAAAAAATTGAAGTTTCAAATTTCAAATCTTTTTAAAACTGATATAGTGTGAATTCCATATAAATTAAGAAATCATATCCTTTTAAAACTAAAAATTGGGTAAATTAAAGATTGTGGGATAAAATAATGCAAAAATCTAAAATAAATAAAAAATTAATTCAAAATTTGAAATTTGAAATCTTTTAAAAGCTAATAATTGTAGACATTTCATATAAATTAAAAAATTATACCTTTTAAAAACTGAAAATTGGGTAAAAATAAAAATTGTTGTAATAAAAATGCAAAAATCTAAAATAAATAAATAAAAAACCAAAATCTAATATAAATAAATGCAAATATACAAAATTTTAAATTTCAAATCTTTTATAATTGGAAATTGTGGGAATTCCATATAAATTGATAATTTCATATCTTTTAAAAAATGAAAGTTAGGATTTCCATATCCAAATCAATATATATTTTAACATAAATAAATAGTAAATACATAAAAAATGCAAAAATCTAAATTTAATTAAAAAATGCAAAAATCTATAAAAATTGGAAATTTAGGATGGAGACACCACTTTAAATGTTGACTTGGTTGACCACTAATGGTATTAATAATATATAGATACTTCCTCAGTTCTTTATTTATTGACACATATGAGGTTTTGACACTGTTCATTAAGTAACTTTCATTCGATTTATTAAGACATGTATATAAGATAAAATATAGTCAAGTGGGATCTTATTGGATTCGTCTAATCACATAGATTTAGAATATCAAATTTCTATTATTTTAACTTATATGCAATTTGAGTTATTAATGATTAAAAATATGTATTGGATTGCGTGAAATGTGGATCCGTGTAAATTAAAAAAGTACGGAGGTAGTAAATCCCAATAAGAAATGTGGTAAGAATAATTACTTATTTCTGTATTTAAAATGTTGCTCCTAATAAAGTTAGCGTACAATCAATTTATTTGCCAGGAGGTGTTGAAATGATGTGTAGACTTTATAAAGTGATGTTTAGGCCTTATAAAATGATGTGTAGAGTGTAGGCGATAGATTATTATTATTATTATTATTATTACTAGTAAATAACCCGTCGAGACTCGACGGGCATAACTTTATATTTCATATAATATATATTATATAAAGTAATAATATAAATTATATTTTGAGTAATGAAAAATGTGTAATGATTTTTTTTATATATTCAAAAGATGATGTATATGATAATATAATTTAATTATTTTTAAAACTAACAAAGAAATTACATTATACCGTATTCTTTAGTTTCTGTGGCTTCTCCGGTACAAACATAACATATCAATAAAACTAACTATTAAAATAATATATTTATTGATTTGAAATTTAAATTAAGATAAAATAAAATTTAAAAATAAGTATGAAGCATAATATGAAAATTTTTCTAACAATTTGCTGAAAATCTCATCTCATTGATAGGGGCTAGTATAACACCATCTTTTAAAATGTTTGAATTTGAAATGGTGCAGCTTATATTTGTATATATACATTAAAAAATTACCGTTATAGGATCACTCGTAGAGTTCATAGAATATCATCCGAAAATATCACATCTAATTGTACATCTCCAAAATCAATACCCGCTTTACCATTACCTACATCAACTATCCATTTTGCAAATTTTCTGTCATGTATAAATTTCATTGTAAACAACAATTATTGTGGTATCTCGAGTTAATCATTGCATATTAATATGTTTAGTCACATCTTGCTAGTGACACAAAATATTACAACATAAATGTTCATGACTAAAAACTGATTTTGGAAGATAAAATCCGACATTCTTTAAAGATTGAAATTTTCTTTTGTTTACAATCATAACAAAACAAACCGTGAGTGAGAATTTTCTTATCTCAAATCGAATAAAAAATTTGGTTAAATCAAATAGGCTCATAATCACTCTACCAGTTTCCCGAAAATTAGTTTAACCCAACTATCTAATTCCACATCTTGATTACTATCAACCTACTTTCATTACATAATTTATTTGATAGATATATATTCCTAAGAAGCATGACTATGCAACCCTCATTCAACTATATTTCATGATTCGGTAATCCAGAACAATTGATCGTGTTTAGATATTCCAGTGAAAATAATTCATTGGCATTATCTATACTTTCATCATTTTGACAAATATTGTTAATTGATTGTAGTAGAGAGGCATTGATGTTTTGGTGGCTGTGAACTCACTTGTGTTTTTGTGGGAATAAAACAGATTATTCTCAAAAAAATTTGTTAAAACTAATATATATATATATTCATTTGCAGACATACGTTCCATGATGTAATCATTGATTATAGCAACACTCATTGGTAGGGGTTAATATATAAAATTTTTGGATTTGAAGTGGTGCAGTTTATATTTGTATAAGTACTCTCAACAATTGCTGCTATAGAATCTCGAGTAGAGTTTATAAAATTATCATCTGAAAATATCACATCTAATTATACATCTTCAAGATTAATACCAGCTTTACCAATGTAACACCCCGATTTAATTAACTCATAATTAATTTAATTTAGTTATGGTTAATTAACAAAAGACTTGGTATGTGGATTATTTTGTAGGAAATGAAGATTTAAGTGGGGGAATAAGTGAGTTCAACTCACTAGATAATAAGAGTCAAGTGCTCAAATGGGTGCAATGTGGTCAAGACAAGTGGTGTAACCCTTTTAACCCACATTCCGACCCGACCCGAGACCCACGACCCGACCCGGATCCATTTTTGATCCTTCAAAAATCTGATTTGGGCATTGAGAAACCCATTTCTTCATCCTCATCTTTCCATTCCCGTCACTCCCTCTCGGTGAAGATAGGGTTCTTCAAATCGGAGGAGAAGTTGTGATTTCTAGCTCAAATCACTTGGGGTTTTGGTCAAGATAGTTGGGAAATTCTTGCTTTTGGTGTTGAATCGAAGCTTGGATTCTTGTTTGGAAACTGAATAAGTGTTAAAGGAAGCTAAGCTTGGTATAGGTGTTTGGAGGAGTTGGGGAGCTGTATTGGAAGAGTTTGGATCATCTCAATACCAGGCAAGGGTAGAGATAGGTTCGATCGGGGGCCAAAATCGTCGGAATGGCCGGAAAACGCCATGAGGACAGCCCCTGCTGATGCGGCGCGCAGTTGGCGCGCCGCGCGTGAGATAGCGCGCGACGTCTCTGTCGAGACGTCGCCACCGCGCGGTGTCCGCGCGCTGCGCGCGGGCAGCGCGCGGCACCCCTGATGCCCCTGTTTATTTATTTTTTTTTTTGTTGTGTTTTCTCCATTTTTTTTTCTAATCCTTGCTCTTTGGTCATTCTTATGTCTCTAGCATGATCCTAGCAAGATTGAACTATCATTATGCTCACAATCTTTGAACCTAGTTGCGATTAGCAGTGATCTACTATGCATTAGTTGAGATCGAGTTTTGTTTCGCTTCTATGTTGATGTGAGAGTTGGTGCCGATACGTGGGACTTGGCACACCCGTGATTACACTTAACTCGTGATGAGTTGTTTATTTTGTCATGACACGTAAATTACGTATTGACATGTGTGGAATTGAATCTGAATATATGTTGATGCCGATATGTGGGACTTGGCATACCCCGGATTATACTTAACTCGAGACGAGTTGTTTATTATGTCCTGATGCGTTGGTTTGCGTATGGACATGTGATTGAATTGAATCTTGATATCTGTGACGATATCTGAATATCTGTGATGATATGTGGAAATCTGTGATGAATCTTGATATCTGTGATGATATCTGAATATCTGTGATGATATGTGGAAATCTGTGATGAATCTTGATATTTGTGATGATATCTGAATATCTGTGATGATATGTGGAAATCTGTGATGAATCTTGATATCTGTGATGATATCTGAATATCTGTGATGATATGTGGAAATCTGTGATGAATCTTGATATCTGTGATGATATCTGAATATCTGTGATGATATGTGAATATCTGTGATGATATGTGATATCTGTGATGATATCTGAATATCTGTGATGATATGTTGGTGAATCAAATAATGCTACGCGGGTAAGATACGCTATGCTTACAAGTCGGTATCCGATTGGGCATAGTAGTATCTTTCCCGGGGCATTGAATAATGCTACGCGGGTAGGATACCCTATGCTTACAAGTCAGTATCCGATTGGGCATAATGGTATCTTTCCCGGGGCATTGAGACTGAAAAGGATTTATATCCTAGTCTGTATTTGGCTAGAAAGGGCTCATGACCCTTAGCCTGACCCGCTTGCCGTAAGCCACGATCTCAGCTGTTAGTGTCCGCGGCGGGGGCACTGTGGGTATGTCTCTCGACCATTAAGGGGTGTGGACCCTTATATGGGAGGGAATACCGACCATGGTACCTAGGTGCGCGCTAGACATGCTTATGTGTTGCATTTAGGGTAGATAGACATCTTAGGTCATAACATTTCATCTCATCATCCATCATTCATCTTATTTGCTGTGGTTGAAGCACCGGTATGGGACGGTGTGATGTTTACTTATTTGCACTGTTTAATTTTTATGTTATGCCTAACAAATGTTTAAAAACGGAATATATCTCCACCTATATGTATAAATATACTTTAGGGAATCAAGTTAATTCTTGTTTCCCCTTATGCCGATTCTTCTATTCTTGCTCAGTACCTTGTACTGACCCTTGCTATGTTTTTATGTATAGATATTCCCGGGGAGGACGCAGAGCCTGAGCACGATGTGGGGTTTGGGGATGAGTGATCTACCTAGAGATGCATTAGCATGTTGTGGACTTATGTGCTTGTCTTGAATAAATGCTATGACTCTATTACCTTGTCTTGTACTGCTTGTGGTACCGATCGGAACACTATGTTCTGTCTTGTGTGTACTTGATATCTCTGACAGGTTGAGATAAGACTGATATGTCGACTGTTAGGTCACATGAATAAGGCTTGTAAGCCGGACGTCCGTTATGATGTGAGGTTTCCTTTCTGGATTTGTATTATGATTCATTGGCTTCCTGTTTACTTGGCTACGTGTTATTGATCTTAAATTGATTGGCCAACAGTTTAAGAGAGGTAACACGGCAGTGACGTCACAGAAATTTGGTTTTAAATTTTTGGGGCGTTACATTTGGTATCAGAGCCATGTCTGCTCGTATGTGCTTAGAATTCTAACACAAGCATGTGGTGAGATGTGTGGGGGAAAGCATTTAGTGTAGGAATTGCATCTAGCTCTGCTTATATTCTTGTAGATTACATTGTTTTTGGTTATCTGCGTGCCCTATAGGGGTAGATTGTGGTTTGTGAATCAAACCAGGATCAATCCTTGGGGATATTCCGGGAATTCTATACATAATAATTGTTGTTCGGTAAGGAATTATTCTTGTTTTCAGAGTGTTACTGAATATCTCGTTACGTTATGAATATAGGATGCCGCCGCGCAGGGGTGGAGAGCCCAGGAGGAGGGGAAGGCCTCGTAGGAATCAGGGGCCAGTTATTGGGGGTCGTGGACAGTACCATGAGGATGGTGGACTTGGCAATGATTACGTGGAAGATGTTCCAATTGAGGAACCGGTAGGGGTGGAGGATGATTTGAACTATGAGGACGAACCAGTGCCACCACCACCACCGCCACCTGTGCAGATGCCCATTGACCCTCAGTTTATGCAAAATATGTTTAATGCTATGCATGGGATGTATCAGGGGCAGGCGAATCAACCTGCACAACCACCACCCAGACCCGTGGATTACGTGCATCTAGCAAGGCATTATCAACCGCCGGTCTTTAGCGGAGGAGTAGACCCGGTTGCTCTGACTGATTGGATTTATCATATGGAGGAGATCTTCGAGAATATAGACTGCCCAGAAGATTGGAAGGTCAGAGTGGGACGGCAGTATCTTACTGGACCAGCTCTCCATTGGTGGAGGTCGTGTAAGAATGAGCTTATGGCGAGACCCAACTTTTCATGGGAAGTTTTCTGTCATGCCTTGAGATCCCACTTTTTCACTACACAGATGATGAATGTTAAAAAGAGGGAATTTCTCAACCTAGAGCAAGCAGGAAATATGACAGTGTCTGAATACTATGGTCGTTTTGTGGAACTTATGTCATACGTACCAATGCTAGTTGTTGATGAGGAAGATAAGGTTTCGAGGTTTGTGGATGGATTGAAGGCTGAGATCCGGACTGGGTTTAGCAACCAACACGCCTGCTTAGCTTCAGCATATGATCAGGCTTTATTCATTGAGAGAGCTCGCACTGATGTGCAGCGCGTGTGGGCCGCTCGTCGCAGAGATTCGGGGGGACCGAGTAGACCCCAGCATAGGCAGATGAGGCCGAGAAGCGGTGGAAGGACCTCTAGACCTCAGACTTATGCACAGCCACCGTACAGGAGCGGACTCCACTGCTGGAATTGCGGACAGCCAGGACATTTGAGGCCACAGTGCCCACAGTTGGTAGGTCAAGTAGGAGGATCTACTTCAGGTGCGTCTGGTGGGAATGCGTCGCGTGGACGAGGTGCAGACAGAGGTCGTGGACCACAGAGGGGCCGTGGGGGCCGCCTCAACGTGATTGAGCGGGCTGAGCTAGATGGGCGAGACGATGTCATGACTGGTAAGTTGTTTATTGTTCAACTTCAATCTTGATCGACTTAACCATCTGTAACAAATGCCCAAGTAGTGCCTTATGTTATTAAATGCGTAGGTACTATACTAGTTGATAATGTGCCTGCTTATGCCTTATATGATTCGGTTGCATCATGCTCGTTTATATCATCGGAATTCGTAACCAATAATGATATGGGACCACTGGAGGCTTATCAACTCCCTGTTACGCTACCTTTGGGAGACCTCATGCGAAGCCAGTGGATTAAACCCGATGCACAGATAATCATCAAAGAGCGAGAGTTCAGAGCGAATCTAGTGGTGCTAGATTTGGCCGATTTTGACGTGATTTTGGGAATGGATTGGCTATCTAAGTACCGAGCCAGATTAGACTGCGGGATACCAAGGATTTCCTTCACCGATGAAGAAGGTGAGCAAGTGATTTATTACCCTCCTAACATTCGAGTGGTATCTTCTGTCACTTTTGCAGCTTTAATTAGAAAAGGGTATCCAGTATACTTTTGTTCTGTGCGTGAGATGACGCCAGCATCCTCGAGTTCGACCATTACTCAGATTCCTATTGTCTCGGAGTTTCCAGATGTGTTCCCTGATGAGATACCCGGATTTCCGCCTGTCCGGGGGATAGACTTTGTCATTGACTTGGTACCGGGAGCGGCACCAGTTGCCAAGGCCCCTTACCGAATGGCTCCTGCCGAGTTGAGGGAGTTGAAGGAACAGCTTAAGGATCTACTAGATAAAGGATACATTCAACCTAGCAGTTCGCCTTGGGGAGCACCGGTAATCTTTGTCAAAAAGAAGGACGGAAGCTTACGGATGTGTATTGATTATCGGGGGCTCAATCAGATCACAGTCAAGAACCGTTACCCACTGCCGAGGATTGATGACCTATTTGACCAGCTGAAGGGTGCATCCACTTTCTCTAAGATCGACTTGAGATCAGGATACCATCAGATTCGAGTGGCAGAGGGAGATCGTGAAAAGACAGCTTTCCGAACGCGGTATGGTCATTTCGAGTTCACAGTGATGCCGTTTGGGCTAACTAATGCCCCAGCAGTTTTTATGGACTTGATGCATCGCGTCTTTCGACCTTGGTTAGACGTTTGTGTGGTTGTCTTTATTGATGACATTTTGGTATACTCTTCCAGTGTAAAGACACACAAAGAACATCTCAGGACAGTGTTGCAGGTGCTTAGGGAGCACAAGTTATATGCCAAACTTTCGAAGTGTGAGTTTTGGTTGGATAAGGTGGCTTTCCTTGGGCATATTGTGTCAGGTGAAGGAATTTCAGTAGACCCTGCGAAGGTTGAAGCGGTGTTGGAGTGGAATCCTCCAACTAATGTCAGTGAGGTGCGTAGTTTCCTTGGATTGGTGGGATACTACAGGAGGTTCATTGAAGGGTTCGCTAGCATTGCTCGACCCTTGACTCAGTTATTGAGAAAGGATGTATTATTTCATTGGAGTGAGGACTGTCAGCGAGCTTTTGATCTATTGAAGAAGAAGGTGACAGAGGCTCCGGTCCTAGTGTTACCTGATGAATCGGGGGAATATGAGGTATACACAGATGCATCTTATCGAGGACTTGGGTGTGTGCTTATGCAGTATGGCAAGGTAATTGCATATGCCTCTAGGCAATTAAAGCCTCACGAGCTGAATTACCCGACTCACGACCTGGAGATGGCAGCGGTCGTACATGCATTAAAAATTTGGAGGCATTATCTTTACGGCGCCAAGTGTCAAATCTATTCGGATCATAAGAACCTTAAATGTCTCTACACTGCAGACAAGATGAGCGGTAGGCAAAGAAGGTGGTTAGAGTTTTTGCAGGACTACGACACGAGTATTCAGTACATAGAAGGAAAAGCCAACCGGGTGGCTGATGCACTAAGTAGGAAGGGACATGTACTGAATTCAATTACTCTCCCTTGGAAGTTGAGGCAAGAGTTAGACAAGGAAGGTGTTGTGGTTGTTCCTTACGACACGATAGCGAGGCTGAATGCTATGACGGTGATGCCATCATTACTCGAGGAACTCAGACTAAGTCAAGCTGTAAGTCAAGAGATGATGCATTTGAAAGCTCGGATTCGTAAGGGTAAAGCGGAAGGCTTTGTGATTGATAGCAAGGATATGATCAAGTTTGGGGACCGTTGGTGTGTGCCTCCGAAAGATCAGGCGTTGAAAGGAAAAATTTTGGAGGAAGCACATTGCACACCTTACTCCGTACATCCGGGAGCAGTAAAGATGTACAAGGATTTGAGGCAAAACTATTGGTGGAAAGGCATGAAGAAGGAAGTGGCAGAATTTGTGTCTAGGTGTTCCACTTGCCAGAAGGTGAAAGCCGAGCACATGAGACCTTCAGGCTTATTACAACCTTTAGATGTTCCCACTTGGAAATGGGAGTCCATTGCTATGGACTTTGTCACCGGGCTACCCAAGACACGGAGCAGTTTTGATACTATTTGGGTAGTTGTTGACCGACTAACCAAGAGTGCTGTGTTTATACCAATGAGATTGAACTGGAGCATGCAACAGTTGACTGGCGCTTACATCCAACATGTGGTTAGACGTTTTGGTATTCCTCGAGAAATCATTTCCGACAGAGATTCCAGATTCCTGTCTAGGTTCTGGAAGGAAGTGCAGACAGCCTTTGGGACACAGATCAGTATGAGTACTGCGTGGCACCCTCAGACTGATGGACAGACCGAAAGGACCATTAGAACCTTGGAGGATATGTTGAGGGCGTGTGTGATGGATTTTCAAGGATCGTGGGAGGAACATCTACCTTTGGTGGAGTTCTCCTACAACAATAGCTATCACGCGAGTATTCGTATGGCACCTTTCGAGGCCTTATACGGAAGAAAGTGCAGGACGCCCTTGTGTTGGAGTGATCCTTCAGAGCGAGTGGTGATGGGTCCTGAACTTATTGAACAGACCACGGAAGTGGTACGAGTGATCAGAGACAGAATGAAGGAAGCTCAGGATCGTCAGAAGAGTTATGCTGATTTGTCCAGGAGAGACATTGAATTCGAGATTGGAGATTGGGTACTCTTGAGAGTGTCACCCATGAGGGGCGTGAGACGATTTGGGAAGAAGGGGAAACTGAGTCCCAGATTTATAGGCCCCTATGAGATCACTAAAAAGATTGGGAAGGTCGCTTACCGGTTAGAATTGCCAACTGAGGTGGGAAAGGTGCACAACGTTTTCCACGTCTCTCAGTTGAGGAAGTTTATCTCGGATCCTAACAAGGTTATACAACCGGAGGAGGTGGAGTTGGATGACAACCTAGAATACGAAGAATACCCCGTGGCGATTCTAGACACTAAAGAAAAGATACTTCGCAATAAGGTGATCAAAATGGTGAAAGTACTTTGGTCGAGACATGGTGTAGAGGATGCCACTTGGGAGGCAGAGGAAAGCATGGCGAGGCGTTATCCCGAATTGGACTTAACTCCAATTCAGTGAGGTAATGACCCTAATCCATACTTTTTCATTCGAGGACGAATGATCCTAAGGGGGAGAGATTGTAACACCCCGATTTAATTAACTCATAATTAATTTAATTTAGTTATGGTTAATTAACAAAAGACTTGGTATGTGGATTATTTTGTAGGAAATGAAGATTTAAGTGGGGGAATAAGTGAGTTCAACTCACTAGATAATAAGAGTCAAGTGCTCAAATGGGTGCAATGTGGTCAAGACAAGTGGTGTAACCCTTTTAACCCACATTCCGACCCGACCCGAGACCCACGACCCGACCCGGATCCATTTTTGATCCTTCAAAAATCTGATTTGGGCATTGAGAAACCCATTTCTTCATCCTCATCTTTCCATTCCCGTCACTCCCTCTCGGTGAAGATAGGGTTCTTCAAATCGGAGGAGAAGTTGTGATTTCTAGCTCAAATCACTTGGGGTTTTGGTCAAGATAGTTGGGAAATTCTTGCTTTTGGTGTTGAATCGAAGCTTGGATTCTTGTTTGGAAACTGAATAAGTGTTAAAGGAAGCTAAGCTTGGTATAGGTGTTTGGAGGAGTTGGGGAGCTGTATTGGAAGAGTTTGGATCATCTCAATACCAGGCAAGGGTAGAGATAGGTTCGATCGGGGGCCAAAATCGTCGGAATGGCCGGAAAACGCCATGAGGACAGCCCCTGCTGATGCGGCGCGCAGTTGGCGCGCCGCGCGTGAGATAGCGCGCGACGTCTCTGTCGAGACGTCGCCACCGCGCGGTGTCCGCGCGCTGCGCGCGGGCAGCGCGCGGCACCCCTGATGCCCCTGTTTATTTATTTTTTTTTTGTTGTGTTTTCTCCATTTTTTTTTCTAATCCTTGCTCTTTGGTCATTCTTATGTCTCTAGCATGATCCTAGCAAGATTGAACTATCATTATGCTCACAATCTTTGAACCTAGTTGCGATTAGCAGTGATCTACTATGCATTAGTTGAGATCGAGTTTTGTTTCGCTTCTATGTTGATGTGAGAGTTGGTGCCGATACGTGGGACTTGGCACACCCGTGATTACACTTAACTCGTGATGAGTTGTTTATTTTGTCATGACACGTAAATTACGTATTGACATGTGTGGAATTGAATCTGAATATATGTTGATGCCGATATGTGGGACTTGGCATACCCCGGATTATACTTAACTCGAGACGAGTTGTTTATTATGTCCTGATGCGTTGGTTTGCGTATGGACATGTGATTGAATTGAATCTTGATATCTGTGACGATATCTGAATATCTGTGATGATATGTGGAAATCTGTGATGAATCTTGATATCTGTGATGATATCTGAATATCTGTGATGATATGTGGAAATCTGTGATGAATCTTGATATCTGTGATGATATCTGAATATCTGTGATGATATGTGGAAATCTGTGATGAATCTTGATATCTGTGATGATATCTGAATATCTGTGATGATATGTGGAAATCTGTGATGAATCTTGATATCTGTGATGATATCTGAATATCTGTGATGATATGTGAATATCTGTGATGATATGTGATATCTGTGATGATATCTGAATATCTGTGATGATATGTTGGTGAATCAAATAATGCTACGCGGGTAAGATACGCTATGCTTACAAGTCGGTATCCGATTGGGCATAGTAGTATCTTTCCCGGGGCATTGAATAATGCTACGCGGGTAGGATACCCTATGCTTACAAGTCAGTATCCGATTGGGCATAATGGTATCTTTCCCGGGGCATTGAGACTGAAAAGGATTTATATCCTAGTCTGTATTTGGCTAGAAAGGGCTCATGACCCTTAGCCTGACCCGCTTGCCGTAAGCCACGATCTCAGCTGTTAGTGTCCGCGGCGGGGGCACTGTGGGTATGTCTCTCGACCATTAAGGGGTGTGGACCCTTATATGGGAGGGAATACCGACCATGGTACCTAGGTGCGCGCTAGACATGCTTATGTGTTGCATTTAGGGTAGATAGACATCTTAGGTCATAACATTTCATCTCATCATCCATCATTCATCTTATTTGCTGTGGTTGAAGCACCGGTATGGGACGGTGTGATGTTTACTTATTTGCACTGTTTAATTTTTATGTTATGCCTAACAAATGTTTAAAAACGGAATATATCTCCACCTATATGTATAAATATACTTTAGGGAATCAAGTTAATTCTTGTTTCCCCTTATGCCGATTCTTCTATTCTTGCTCAGTACCTTGTACTGACCCTTGCTATGTTTTTATGTATAGATATTCCCGGGGAGGACGCAGAGCCTGAGCACGATGTGGGGTTTGGGGATGAGTGATCTACCTAGAGATGCATTAGCATGTTGTGGACTTATGTGCTTGTCTTGAATAAATGCTATGACTCTATTACCTTGTCTTGTACTGCTTGTGGTACCGATCGGAACACTATGTTCTGTCTTGTGTGTACTTGATATCTCTGACAGGTTGAGATAAGACTGATATGTCGACTGTTAGGTCACATGAATAAGGCTTGTAAGCCGGACGTCCGTTATGATGTGAGGTTTCCTTTCTGGATTTGTATTATGATTCATTGGCTTCCTGTTTACTTGGCTACGTGTTATTGATCTTAAATTGATTGGCCAACAGTTTAAGAGAGGTAACACGGCAGTGACGTCACAGAAATTTGGTTTTAAATTTTTGGGGCGTTACAACCAATTACCATCACGTACATGAAGTATTCATTGTGCAAATTTTTGTCATATATACTTTTCATTGTAAATAACATTTCTTATAGTATCTTAAGTTAATCCATCTTAATTACTGTTAATACTTCGAGTCACCTCTTTACAGTGACACGAGATATTGCAACATATCACTAACATGGTAAAAACTGATTTTTTGAAGATAGAGTCTAACCTTCTTTAAAGGTTGACATCTACTTTTTTGTTTTTTTTAGTTATAGTAAAACAACTGCGAGTGGAATTTTTTTTCTCTGAAATCGAATGGAGAATTTGATTAATTCAGACGGGCTCATAATCATTCTACAAATAAAATTTTTTATCCCCAATATTGAGCTTTGTTTTAATGAGAAGAGAGGTTAAATAATTTTCTGAGGTAAGTTTTTTGCAGGTAAAATTTTCGTCACAATCTAGTGGAATACCAAGTCTAGAATGTGCAGTTCTACCTCTTGGAATGAGTAAGGGCGCTATTCCATTGAATGCTACATGCAGCACAATATTACATCTACCATGAAGGCCTAAACATAATATTTTCTAGAAAAATTATCGATAAATGTCTTGTCAGTTCCACCACGTAAGAAAAATTAATCAACACACATCACTATCAACTACAGACATTATATTATTATAAACATTCTTCTTATCATTAATCAACAAAGCTAATAACTTAGCATGATCGGCATTCATTTCTTCTATATTATAATATGTCTCTTCTAGTATAAACATATTATTTATTTCAGACGTTAAAACTTCATTTAGTACCGGCATTCCAGAGAAAATTTTCAACATTATAGAATTTGTAGCAATTAGCCTTTCAATATGATCTTACTTTAATCATTCACAATCACAATTTTATGAGTATTTATTTTTCGTCAATTACAAATCTGTTAAAATATAGATTAATGAATCACATCATCCGTTTTTTAATTGTTATACTTTCTCTTTCTGGGTGTTTGGAAATAAGTGTTACATTACCATATTTGAAATGTTTTGAAGGTTAATAATTTTTACTAAATTATACTTAAATTATTATTTTTTATATTCATTAAAATAAAACTCAAAAGGAATAAAGTCAAATTTGACTTATTTTATTTATTTAATTACTTAAACTAAATAAATTTTATTAACTTACCTTAAGTCTTGTATCATTTCCTAGTGTTACACTTATTATAAAACGGAGGGAGTATTTATTAAAAAAATTCCCTCCGTCACACTCAATGTGTCTCATTTTAATTTTTTAATACTGTTTATTGATCAAATTTGACCTAATGTAATCGTAATTATATATGAAAAATTATAGTCAAATTTGTAGTTTTAGGATATATATATATTACATAATTTATATATATATATATATTAAGATATTAAATGTTAAACAAATGAATTGGACAACGTGCCCAAAAATTTTGAGACAGAAATAATGGGACACAGGGAGTAGATTAAAAAAATTAAATTTTTACTTTTAAGCCATCGCAGTCCGAATTCGGCCAAATTGCTTAAATTTAGGCCCGAAATCCTTTAATGGTCCATTTGCCTAAATCAAAATATCGTGGCCCCAAAGTGGAGGGATCTCCATCTGGTTGCCTATTTTAGTTATTATTTCTTTACTTTACTGATGGATATATTCGCAACTATATAATTGTATATTACTTTTAAGAGAAGTGATATATTTTTGTGAAAACCTGGTCTATATATATATATATATATTAATTAGTATACATTAATTCATATATACCAATATTTTTATATATTCATTAATGTATCTTTTATTAATATAAATTTCTTATATACACTGCAAATTCCATTTAAATTTGAAATTCTATTTTTTTTTAAAAAAAATAAAAATTGTGAGAATTCCATATAAATTGAAAAATTAAATATCTTTTAAACACTAAAAATTGGGATTTCCATATACACATTATTATATCTTTAACATGAATAAATAAATCTGACGTGTAATATACATTTTGATTACATCATTCACCATACAAAAAATATAACCAAAATTGAGACCAAACCTACACAAAATTACCGGCATTACCATATGTTCACCATATTGAGGGTCCAGTTAGGGTGCGATCGAAAGAATCCGCAGCACATCAAGGCGAAAATCTGGAGCGTTGATTTCAAATCCAAGGGTTGTAAATGGAAAAGGGTAAAGTTGTCCAACAAAATATGTAACGGAAGATATAACCCTATATTTAGTATGTTATCAATGTAATATTTGGTAAATCATATCAAATATTTGGTAACCATATCTAATATTCCAAATAATATCTTTTCCTGATCGATTATAGTTAATAAATAGGGTAACAAATCTATTAATCCATCATTCAGCGATGCTACAAAAAATAATTCAGTGATGGTATAAAAATAGTTCATGAAGAATTCAGCGACAGTACATAGCATAATTCAGCGATGTTGCCCTGCATAATTCAGCGATGCTACCAAAATACAATTCCGCGGTGCTACAAAAAATAATTCAGTGATGCTATCAAAATATAACCCTATATTTAGTATGTTATCAATCTAATATTTGGTAAATCATATCAAATATTTGGTAACCATATCTAATATTCCAAATAATATCTTTTCCTGATCGATTATAGTTAATAAATAGGGTAACAAATCTATTAATCCATTATTCAGCGATGCTACAAAAAATAATTCAGTGATGATATCAAAAATGGTTCATGAATAATTCAGCGACAGTATATAGCATAATTCAGCGACGTTGCCCTGCATAATTCAGCGATGCTACCAAAATACAATTCCGCGGTGCTACCAAAAATAATTCAGTGATGCTATCAAAATATTTCAGCGACACTATCTAACAGATTTCAGCGATCATGACTAGCATATTTCAGCGACGGAAACAAGAAGAATTCAGCGATGCTACCAAAAATCAAACCACTTATGCTGTCAAATATATTTCACCGACTATATGTAGATGAATTCAGCGATCATACCTAGAAGAATTCAGCGACTCTACCAAGAAGAATTCAGCGACTCTGCAAGAAGAATTCAACGATGCTACAAAATACAATGCAGTGATGATACCAAAAATAATTCAGCGACGTTTTCATGAACAATTCAACGACCTTATCAAGAGCAATTCAGCGATGCTATCAAGAACAATTCAGCGACTTTTCGTCAACAATTCAGTGACTCAAGTAGCAGCATTTCGGGTACGTTTTCATGAATAATTCAACGACTTTATTTAAAAATATTTCAGCGACGTATATCTATGTATAGCAATATAATTAAGCAAATTGGAAGGTAATATAAGATGAAATGCGGAGAAGAAGAAGAACAATGTTCATTTTCCAATAATATAACAAATTTACTATTTTAACCCTCAAGTTAATCTCAACCATCAATTTACAAATTAAATCAACGGTTCCAGTACACCGCAGTACATCAAGACAAAAGTGTCAATCGCACTCTAACCTAAACCTCATATTGAAACATAAATGCAACATAATTCTTAGTTGCGCAGTGCAAAAGCTCGTCATAATCCTATGGTCTATAAATAAATTCTAAATACAGCAATAAAATTTAAAATAAATAAAATAAAAAATGCAAAATAATAAAATCTAAAATACAAAATTTCAAATTTTATCTTTCAAATCTTATTAAAAATGAATATATAGTGACATGATGGGATGATTGAGTGAGAATTATAAGAAAAATTGATAGATTTTATACACGATAGACTAAAATCTATAATTAATAAATAAATCAATGCGAAAATCTAAAATTAGTAAATTAAAAAATGCAAAATAATATAGATAAAATAAGATATGCAAAATTTTAAATTTCAAATCTTTTTAAAAGTGAATATTGTAGAAATTCCATATATTTCAAAAACTGAAAATCAATAATAAATAAATAAATAAATGTGAAAATCTAAAATTGATAAATTAAAAAATACAAAAATTTAGAAAAATTAGAAATTTGAAATGGAGACACCACATTAAATGTAGGATGTGTTGTTCACTAATTGTAACACCCCGGTTTTGGTAACCCAGGCCGGGATGCCACCGCCACACCTCCCTAGCAAGACACGGTTTCTCCAAGCTCACTAAAGAGATGCAAGGCTATGGTTTTTCAGAATTTAAAATATTCAAACAGCCCATTCATATATAATTTAAAGATAATACATCAAAGTTGCAGCGGAAATATAAATTGTGCAGCGGAAATAAAGTATAAGGGCCGACATGGCCAAAACACGGGTTAAACAGGCCCGTTCATGCAAATTCTAGTCTAACGCAAAATTTAAAATATAATGTAATCCCCAAAAATTCCCAGTATGCATATGATGATGCATATTCTTCAACTCTGAAAGAAAAAGAGGATAAATGGTTTGGGTCAGCAAAAACGCGCTGAGTAAGTTAACACATAGCATGGGTTAGGGGTTTCAAAGCCTTTAATTAAATTTTATTAAAAACATTTCTTGTAGGTAATTCACAATTTGAGTTAATCATCCACTATAAATAAATGGCATGATTTAAGACATGAATAATGCCGTAAGTAAGTAAATAAAAATTTGAGCTTTTAAAAATTCTCCCCGATACGCCACCATCTCAACAATGTTTAATTTAGCCGGCAATCCGGCGGCCGCAGCCAATTTCATAAAATCTGAGCTTTTTAATATATTTCCCGTTACGCCATCATCTCAACAATATATCATTTAGCCGGTGATCCGGCGGCCGCAGCCGTATCGCATTTCAAGTACTTCATTGGCCATCTTGGCACAGTTTCTCATGTCTCATGTTTCAAGTTTATATTTCAATCCCATTCGGCAAGCATTATATTTCAATTGCCTTTCGGCAAGCAAGATATTTCAATTGCCTTTCGGCAAGCAAGATATTTCAATTGCCTTTCGGCAAGCAAGATATTTCAATTGCCTTTCGGCAAGCAAGATATTTCAATTGTATTTTATCTCAAAGGGATTCCCAATCATTTAAACCTTAAAGGCTAATTTCATGTTTCGACAAGATTTCAAGATCTCTCAAGTTTAAAACCGATCGATGTCACAGTTTACGCCTTTTTGGTTTAAAAATCCATTTCTTAGGCGATTGATTTGAAATTTGTACATCATCTCAAAAACATCCCAACGAACAACTTTCGTGTTTTAAGTTTTTCGGAAAAACGATGGGAAGCATGTCAAAAATCAAGTTTTCTACTCAAATAGTATGCTGTCAGGATTCAGGTTTGACACCTTTCAAAGATTTGACTTTTTGACATATCAAATGGACTTCAAAAATTCTGAAATTTTACAGGCACATACTAGACTTGATTTGCAACAACTTTTGTTTAGAACTCAAAGATTGGTTCGGGCTAGAAATGATAGGAATAAGCTCCTCAAGATCGGTTATGAAATCTGTCATCCTTTGACAATTCCTAAAAACGCAGAATATGTCCGATACGATTTGGGGTATCAAAACTTGATGAAAATCTTTGAAATTTTTACACAATATAGCTTAAGCTTTTAGGATCAAAATCTTAGTTTTGAGTTTTCAAGTTTGAACACTCGAAGTAATAGAAATATGCTCATCAAGTTTGATTATGAAATCTGTCAAGGTTCTTGACATCGGTTCTAACGCAGATCGGATTGGCTCGAGTTCGGAGGCTCAAATCTCAACGAAAAATTCTAAAAACTTACAGTAATATTCCAAACTCATAGATCTACAATTCTTATGTTCAACACCAATCCTAGATCGGCCTAGATCCAAGGTCAAAATAACCAACAAGTTTGAATAAAGAATCTATCACCACTTCAAGATCTAAGTCGATGGCAGGTCTGTTCATGGTCGTTTTCGGATATCAAAACACGATGAAAAATTATGAAATTTTTACAGTAGCTAGATTAATGTCTTAGGAATGTTTTTCATGTTTTGGGTTTTTCCGTTTGAAGACTTTTAAGGGTTCGAAAAATTCATACGAAAACGCTGCGTTGAGGGTTTTCTCTTGTTGACAGATTTTTTGTTAATTTCTTGAGTTGAATCTCTATGTTTGGTTGCATTTTAAGTCACCCAAAACCATAGTAAGGTTAACTTACAAAGATTGTGTTCTTGATTCGTCCAAACACCTACGAACGGATCTACGAAACGCAAAGTTCCCGACTTTGGCCACGAACGTATTTGCAATCAACGATTCAAGAGTTAGATTGGGGATTTGAGAGGAAAAACGAGATTGAGAACCTAAGATACTACTTACCAAAGATCTAAGCACTGTGATCCTTGATCTACACACTTCCTTGGTCGGATTTGGTTGCCGGAAGTTCGCCGGAAGTTCGCCGGAAAGTATTTTGGCTTTGGGAGAGTTTTGGGAGTGTTTTTGGGTGAAGAAATGAAGTAGTGGGTGATAATGGGGTGTTGGGGGTGTATTTTTGGCATTAAAGGGACAAAAATCCGACAAGGGATCGGCTGCTACAGTACCCGCACGTGCTACAGTACTGCTACAGTACTGCTACAGTACTGCTACAGTAGACACGTGCTACAGTAACTTTTAAATTTTTTTTTTTTTTTTTTTTAATATTAAGATTCCTTCTCTACAAAAATAAAAATCATAATGTGGGAATTATCCGTGATTGTTGGGACAATTCGATAAACTCGTTTCGAGTTGTTATCTACCGATAAATAATAAATTCCGCTCTCTCGGAATTATTTCGGTTTTAATAATTTAAATCCAATTCTTTATTTTTGGATTTAAATTTTCGATGGCGATTTCTCGGGTATTACAATCTACCATCCTTAAGAATCAACTTCGTCCCCGAAGTTGCGCGACTTATTGATCGATTGATTGATTGCGATTGTATCATTAAATTTCTTCCGACTTCACGGGTTCTTGGAATTAAAATTCTTTTCCTTCATGAACTTAACTCCAATTATTTTTACTCAATTCATGGAATGTCTTCGGGCTTCCTTTCCCTCTTTTATTCCATTTTGAATTTAAATCTATCGGCGTTTCATATCCGAGCAATAATTTATTGTGATAAATTATTTTCTTCTTCTCGGAAATATTTCAACATTGATCGGAATAAATTTTTTTTTTCCTTTGGGCGTTGATAAAAATTCGGGGTATTACATCCTCCCCCCCTTAAGAATCAACTTCGTCCTCGAAGTTGTGCTTCGGCTTTTCTCACGCTAAGAGTGAGGGTCCTTTTGTTTATTTGGGATACAAACTATTCGGGTTTTCAAAAATAAATGCTTATGCATTCTTACGGGGTATTACATCCTCCCCCCCTTAAGATTACAGTTATGTCCCCATAACTGCCTATGTATTATTCACAACCAGGTTCGGGTATCATCGCATATGATCCTTCCTCAGTTTTCTTCTAGGTGTCATGTTCTGTTATAGAAGCACGCGAAGATGAGTTTCTATGTGATCAAGATCTAGGACTAAGGCAAAGTTAGTCTGAAGTTGGCGCTTCTAAGTCAAGACTCAAGTCGAGTTCTAAGGTAGGAGTGTTTCTTGTTACCGATAATTCACATAAAAAGGGTTAGTGTAAATATTTATGTATGCATATGGATATGTGATCCCCCCAAAAAAATTTTATGCATGCATTTATTTATCCATGGGTTTTAAAAATAAATTTATTCCATGGATAGATTAAAATAAGGATAAAAGGTTTGGGCCACTATATTGGGCCGAAAGAAATAAATTATTTGGGCTTTAAATAAAAACAAGGCTATTGGGCCAAGATAATTTCTTGGGCTTCTAAAAAAAATTTTGGGCTAAAAATTTGGGCTTTAACTTCAAAATAATAATTGGGCTCTTTAAAATATAATAGCTTCAAAATAATCCGGGCTCTGATACCACATTGTAACACCCCGGTTTTGGTAACCCAGGCCGGGATGCCACCGCCACACCTCCCTAGCAAGACACGGTTTCTCCGAGCTCACTAAAGAGATGCAAGGCTATGGTTTTTCAGAATTTAAAATATTCAAACAGCCCATTCATATATAATTTAAAGATAATACATCAAAGTTGCAGCGGAAATATAAATTGTGCAGCGGAAATAAAGTATAAGGGCCGACATGGCCAAAACACGGGTTAAACAGGCCCGTTCATGCAAATTCTAGTCTAACGCAAAATTTAAAATATAATGTAATCCCCAAAAATTCCCAGTATGCATATGATGATGCATATTCTTCAACTCTGAAAGAAAAAGAGGATAAATGGTTTGGGTCAGCAAAAACGCGCTGAGTAAGTTAACACATAGCATGGGTTAGGGGTTTCAAAGCCTTTAATTAAATTTTATTAAAAACATTTCTTGTAGGTAATTCACAATTTGAGTTAATCATCCACTATAAATAAATGGCATGATTTAAGACATGAATAATGCCGTAAGTAAGTAAATAAAAATTTGAGCTTTTAAAAATTCTCCCCGATACGCCACCATCTCAACAATGTTTAATTTAGCCGGCAATCCGGCGGCCGCAGCCAATTTCATAAAATCTGAGCTTTTTAATATATTTCCCGTTACGCCATCATCTCAACAATATATCATTTAGCCGGTGATCCGGCGGCCGCAGCCGTATCGCATTTCAAGTACTTCATTGGCCATCTTGGCACAGTTTCTCATGTCTCATGTTTCAAGTTTATATTTCAATCCCATTCGGCAAGCATTATATTTCAATTGCCTTTCGGCAAGCAAGATATTTCAATTGCCTTTCGGCAAGCAAGATATTTCAATTGCCTTTCGGCAAGCAAGATATTTCAATTGCCTTTCGGCAAGCAAGATATTTCAATTGTATTTTATCTCAAAGGGATTCCCAATCATTTAAACCTTAAAGGCTAATTTCATGTTTCGACAAGATTTCAAGATCTCTCAAGTTTAAAACCGATCGATGTCACAGTTTACGCCTTTTTGGTTTAAAAATCCATTTCTTAGGCGATTGATTTGAAATTTGTACATCATCTCAAAAACATCCCAACGAACAACTTTCGTGTTTTAAGTTTTTCGGAAAAACGATGGGAAGCATGTCAAAAATCAAGTTTTCTACTCAAATAGTATGCTGTCAGGATTCAGGTTTGACACCTTTCAAAGATTTGACTTTTTGACATATCAAATGGACTTCAAAAATTCTGAAATTTTACAGGCACATACTAGACTTGATTTGCAACAACTTTTGTTTAGAACTCAAAGATTGGTTCGGGCTAGAAATGATAGGAATAAGCTCCTCAAGATCGGTTATGAAATCTGTCATCCTTTGACAATTCCTAAAAACGCAGAATATGTCCGATACGATTTGGGGTATCAAAACTTGATGAAAATCTTTGAAATTTTTACACAATATAGCTTAAGCTTTTAGGATCAAAATCTTAGTTTTGAGTTTTCAGGTTTGAACACTCGAAGTAATAGAAATATGCTCATCAAGTTTGATTATGAAATCTGTCAAGGTTCTTGACATCGGTTCTAACGCAGATCGGATTGGCTCGAGTTCGGAGGCTCAAATCTCAACGAAAAATTCTAAAAACTTACAGTAATATTCCAAACTCATAGATCTACAATTCTTATGTTCAACACCAATCCTAGATCGGCCTAGATCCAAGGTCAAAATAACCAACAAGTTTGAATAAAGAATCTATCACCACTTCAAGATCTAAGTCGATGGCAGGTCTGTTCATGGTCGTTTTCGGATATCAAAACACGATGAAAAATTATGAAATTTTTACAGTAGCTAGATTAATGTCTTAGGAATGTTTTTCATGTTTTGGGTTTTTCCGTTTGAAGACTTTTAAGGGTTCGAAAAATTCATACGAAAACGCTGCGTTGAGGGTTTTCTCTTGTTGACAGATTTTTTTGTTAATTTCTTGAGTTGAATCTCTATGTTTGGTTGCATTTTAAGTCACCCAAAACCATAGTAAGGTTAACTTACAAAGATTGTGTTCTTGATTCGTCCAAACACCTACGAACGGATCTACGAAACGCAAAGTTCCCGACTTTGGCCACGAACGTATTTGCAATCAACGATTCAAGAGTTAGATTGGGGATTTGAGAGGAAAAACGAGATTGAGAACCTAAGATACTACTTACCAAAGATCTAAGCACTGTGATCCTTGATCTACACACTTCCTTGGTCGGATTTGGTTGCCGGAAGTTCGCCGGAAGTTCGCCGGAAAGTATTTTGGCTTTGGGAGAGTTTTGGGAGTGTTTTTGGGTGAAGAAATGAAGTAGTGGGTGATAATGGGGTGTTGGGGGTGTATTTTTGGCATTAAAGGGACAAAAATCCGACAAGGGATCGGCTGCTACAGTACCCGCACGTGCTACAGTACTGCTACAGTACTGCTACAGTACTGCTACAGTAGACACGTGCTACAGTAACTTTTAAATTTTTTTTTTTTTTTTTTTTTTTAATATTAAGATTCCTTCTCTACAAAAATAAAAATCATAATGTGGGAATTATCCGTGATTGTTGGGACAATTCGATAAACTCGTTTCGAGTTGTTATCTACCGATAAATAATAAATTCCGCTCTCTCGGAATTATTTCGGTTTTAATAATTTAAATCCAATTCTTTATTTTTGGATTTAAATTTTCGATGGCGATTTCTCGGGTATTACAATCTACCATCCTTAAGAATCAACTTCGTCCCCGAAGTTGCGCGACTTATTGATCGATTGATTGATTGCGATTGTATCATTAAATTTCTTCCGACTTCACGGGTTCTTGGAATTAAAATTCTTTTCCTTCATGAACTTAACTCCAATTATTTTTACTCAATTCATGGAATGTCTTCGGGCTTCCTTTCCCTCTTTTATTCCATTTTGAATTTAAATCTATCGGCGTTTCATATCCGAGCAATAATTTATTGTGATAAATTATTTTCTTCTTCTCGGAAATATTTCAACATTGATCGGAATAAATTTTTTTTTTCCTTTGGGCGTTGATAAAAATTCGGGGTATTACATCCTCCCCCCCTTAAGAATCAACTTCGTCCTCGAAGTTGTGCTTCGGCTTTTCTCACGCTAAGAGTGAGGGTCCTTTTGTTTATTTGGGATACAAACTATTCGGGTTTCAAAAATAAATGCTTATGCATTCTTACGGGGTATTACACTAATGCTTTAATATATATATATAGATTATTATTATTATTATTATTATTATTATTATTATTAACCCTAATAATAATAATAATAATAATAATAATAATAATAATTATTATTATTATTATTACCATTATTGTTGACAATTCTTGCCTTGAAGTTTCCCGGATTTTATTTCCTTGGATTGAGCAACAGGTAGTGGTTTAGGTGCTTGTGGTTGCTAGTGGTTTACGCGCCGAAGTGTTGGCCGGACATTCAAAAATGATGGTAATGTGTGGATTGATGTGTGATTATGAAAAAGTGATGAATGAAATTTATGAAGAAAAATTATTATTATTATTATTATTATTATTATTATTATTATTATTATTATTAACCCTAAACCCTAAGCCCTACTAATAATAATAATAATAATAATAATAATAATAATAATAATAATAATAATAATAATAATAATCTATATATATATAAAAGTAATATAGTCTAAATTCCCCCCACTCCCTCACCCCCTTTTTTCAACAACTCCTTCAATTTTTTTTACCCAATTTCAACAATCATATATACTCACTAAATCTATAATATATATATAATCTAATTCAACTACCTTAATCATATATACTCCTTAAATCTATAATATATATATATATAATCTAATATTTAATTTCAACAAAGTCAATCATATCATATATACTCTAAAAATTATTTTGTAATTTTCCTTTATATACTGCTCAAAATTTCCTCTAAAATTTGGAAATATAAAATTCGTTCTCATTGAAATCACACATATATATTATATCCATATATTATTATTATTATTATTATTATTATTATTATTATTATTATTATTATCATCTATATAAAAATAATATAGACTAATTTCCCTCAACTTTCCCACCCCTTTTTTCAACATCCCCTTCAACTATATTCCTCCAATTCAACAACCTCACTCACATATGGAAAAATTAAAATAAAAAATCTAATATTTAATATCAAAATTTAGAAAAGATATTTTACATATATAACATATATCTATATTTATATCTATAATATCATTCTATAATCTATTATCTATTATACTATTATATTATATATATATATATATAAGTAATATAGTCTAAATTCCCCCACTCCCTCACCCCCTTTTTTCAACAACTCCTTCAACTTTTTTTTTTTACCCAATTTCAACAATCATATATACTCACTAAATCTATAATAATATATATATAATTTAATTCAACTACCTTAATCATATATACTCCTTAAATCTATAATATATATATATATATATATATAAAATCTAATATTTAATTTCAACAAAGTCAATCATATCATATATACTCTACAAATTATTTTTGTAATTCTCCTTTATATACTGCTCAAAATTTCCTCTAAAATTTGGAAATATAAAATTCGTTCTCATTGAAATCACATATATATTATATCCATATATTATTATTATTATTATTATTATTATTATTATTATTATTATTATTATTATTATTATTATTATTATTATTATCTATTATCTCTATAAAAATAATATAGACTAATTTCCCTCAACTTTTCCACCCCTTTTTTCAACATCCCCTTCAACTATATTCCTCCAATTCAACAACCTCACTCACATATGGAAAAATTAAAATAAAAAATCTAATATTTAATATCAATATTTAGAAAAGATATTTTACACATATAACATATATCTATATTTATATCTATAATATCATTCTATAATCTATTATCTATTATACTATTATATTATATATATAATATAATATATATATATATATATTATAAAAGTAATATAATCTCAAAAATTCATTAATATCCAACACCTCCCTCTCATTTCCTCCTTTGATGAGTATTATATGACCTCTTATATTAAATTTCTTTGTTCATATCCTACACATGCATGATGCATATATTGGTACTCCTTTCTATTCCTCCCTCTCCTCATGCTCTTTCATTGGTCGGTTTTTAATATTTCTCTTCTCATCTCTATTTTTGTTTCTTTGTATTTATATCCTATGTGTTTCTTTTAATATATAGTATGTTTGAATATTTGTTTCATATTCCATTATTCATGTAGATTTGTTATTTTGCATGTGTAATGTATTTATCTGCTATTGTTCATATACTTTTTTTTGTTTCAGTTTCATCAACAATGATTCGATTTGGTATCCAGATATCTTCTTTGTAATTAGGTTATAAAGTTTCTCAAGATTGGATTGAGCATTCTTTATTGATTTATATTAATTAAAATATTGCCTCATTTAAAAATATTGATTGTATCTTTTACATTTTTTTTTGGCTTCATAATTGCAGGGATGTCCATCAATACTGTTGAATGGTTGAGTGGATTAAAGACATGTACATCAATTTTCTTCCTAAAAACACAAGAAAATGGTAAATCAAGGATATCTGATCGTATTTGTTGCTTAAATTCAGAATTTTGTAAACAAAATTTTCAATGTATTTTTCTATGATTTTATCTCTTGTGTATCAAGGATATCTTATCGTATTTGTTGTTCAAATTCAGATTTTTTTTAAGTAAAATTTTCGATGTATTTTTCTATGATTTTATATCTTATGTAGTCTGATTAGATGATCTTTGGTTCCAAAATATTAGGCATGACCTTCAAAAGATAGTTGCGAAACATAATTCTAAATAGTTATCAATTCTTATATGTAATGTTTGGATGTAATACGTTGTTTGAAAAATTATATTTTCTTTTTGATATATCTTCAATTTTTTAATATATAGAATACTTAATTATATGATATAGGATATATATAGATTTTTTCGTTTTATTTATTTATAAAAGATTTATATTTTTCTTACTCATTCTTTTAAAAAGATTTAGTTGGCTTTTTAAAAATAGGCATCCGGAATAAAGTTTTTAAAATTTTAGTACTACAAAATTTAGCTTTATTTATTTATAGAATATAAAGATTTATTAGTTTTATTTATTTACAAAAGATATAAATTTATTTTTTTTGTAATTGTTAATTATACATTCCATCCTATAAATCCTTATATAAAACTACTGTTAGATTTCCCGCTCAAATCCCTTAAAAAAAACCCCATTGATTTTGCACAAGCAGATTACCTATAGTATTAATTATTACATTTTTTATAAAATGAAAGGTATTAGAATATTTACAAACCACCAGAACAAACATTCTCACTTTTAGGCCATTGTGTAGCGCGTGCTCATCACACTGCCCGAATTCCGGCCAAATGGCTTAAATTTGGGCCGAAATCTTTCTAATGAGTAATGACACATTTTCCTAAATCAAAATATTGTGGCCCAAAAGTGGAAGGACCTCCTTCTTCTGGCCTATTTAAGTTATTATCTCCCAAATTAAATTTAATAAAATATTTAAATTTTTAAAATATTACAATATTGTTTAATAAATATATAAAAATTTACTTCCCGTGCAATGCACGGGCGGGTGTGCTAGTAATAATAATAATAATTAGGGTTTAGGGTTTAGGGTTATTATTAGGGTTAATAATAATAATAATAATAATAATAATAATAATAATAATAATAATTTTTCTTCATAACTTTCATTCATCACTTTTTCATAATCATACATCAATCCACACATTACCATCATTTTTAATGTCCGGCCAACACTTCGGCGCGTAAACCACTAGCAACCACAAGCACCTAAACCACTACCTGTTGCTCAATCCAAGGAAATAAAATCCGGGAAACTTCAAGGCAAGAATTGTCAACAATAATGGCAAATCGTATGATTTATCCAATCAATATGTTGAACGACCCAAAGGTAAGCAAGCCTCTCTAGTGATGAATTACTTGCTTATAGTAGTATTTAATAAATTTTAGCTTCTTCTACCAAATCATCTTACTCCACAGTCCACGCTACATTTCAAATTTAAACATGGAAATGCTGTGAAATTACTTAGTAGCCACATTTTGTAAAAGATTAAATGCAACTTTGGTTGTGAACTGGTCATGTTTGTGTGTTTTCTTTCTGGGTTTTTGTTCAATTAATATTATTACTAGAAAATATCCATGCTAATATTGCTGCCTAAAAGATAAATAAGTTATAATTTTAGAGAAATTATATTTTTATTAATATACAACTGGGAAAAAAACTCAAACAAGCAATTTCACGGTTTGAGAAAATTTCAAACCATAACAGAACCAATGAGGAACGATTCTGGTTAAGATTTTTTGGACAGTTATGAGTTTTAACTAGAACCGGCTAAACCCTAACCCTTAATTTACAAAAAAGAAAAAAAAGGGTAAGTCTAAGTGACAATTAGGGAAATTATTTCTACTTATATATAAAAAAAAGACATTTATGATGAAAGACATGAAACATTCAAAAATAATAAGTAGGATATTTTTTTTTGGTAAAGTAGGATATTTTAGTTGAGATAGAGGGTACAATTTTAAAGGCATTTTCAAATAAAATATAGTCTGTTTGTTTTGTTTTGTTTTGTTTTGTTTTTTGTTTTTTATTTCTTCTTTTGACTTTTGCTTCATTTAAAAGGAATTTTCAAATTTTTTTTATCCGTTTGCTTTGGCTTTTCTGAAAATGAAATGGAGAATAAGAAATCAAAAATCTACTTTTTGCAAATAAAGTAAGGGTTACTTCTAAAAAAGATAAGTCATTTTAGGTATAAAAATACAAAAATATCCATATTTAATAAGGAAATAAAATAAATGGTAGGTATCCTTATAACATTTATGTCACTTTTAGTAATTTTAATATATAAAAAGTCATTCTACGCACAATTCATTCTAACATGTTTTCGCTGAAAAGAAAATTTAATAATATTCATCCAAACAATTCATTCTCTCCTTCTCTTTTTTCAACTGAAATCTCTTTTCTTTTTTTTTTTTTAAAAGACAAAACAAACAGGCCCTTAGTGCCTTAAAAATACCTCATCCGTTTCAAAATAAGTGTAACATAAGGAAATGATACGAGATTTAAGGTAGTGAACAAAAGTGTTTTAGTGAAAGTTTTATACCTTTAAAAATATTCTATATATGGCAATGTAACATTTATTATGAAACACACAAAAAAGAAAAGTGTGACACTTAAAAAGAAACGGATGGTATTATACTACAAACAATAATCTAAAAGGAGAAAAAAATGGAAAAGGAAAGAGAGAATATTTCTACTCACGGTTCTAATGTAAGGGTGCAGTTATGGTGCGGGCATGTCCGCACGTCCGCACGTGAATGTGGACCATTGATTTCAACCGGACGGTCATAAATTGATAATGGTATAATTGTAAAAAAATATACAACCGTTTCTTTACTTACCAAAATCACGAAAATATGTTGTTGGGATAAGCATAATATGTCGCTGTGATAACCATATATGTAGCTGAAATATACTATAGCATGTCGCTGAGAAGTACTATATCAAGTCTTTGAATTGTGTTGGTCTTGTCGCTGAATTGCATAGAACATGTCGCTGAAATGTGTAGGCTCCGTCGCTGAGATGCACTAAAATGCATAGAACTATGTCGCTGAAATGTATAAAATTGTGTCGCTGAAATTAGTACAATAATGTCGCTGAATTGCATTAGCCATGTCGCTGAATTCTGAAGGCTTCGTTGCTGGGATGCGTTTAAAATCGCAATGAACTTCAAATGTCTCTAACTTCAAACGTCGCTGAGATGAACATAATAACGTCGCTGAATTGCAAAGGCCGCGTCGCTGAGACCCTGTTCTCTAAGCCTTAATTTTTCTGGTCTGATATGAATTTATAAGATCTGGTCTGGTCTGATCTGAATTTGTTTGGTCTGGTCTGAATGTTTCTGGTCTGGTTTTATTCTATCTGGTCTGGTCTGATCTGATCTGATCTTATTTTCTATATATTATTATAATGATTTGATCTGATCTGGTCTAATCTTATTTAATCTGGTCTGATCTTAATGTTTCTTATCTGATCTGGTCTGATATGATTTTTATAAAAAATAAATAATAATGCCTGAAAATAAGTCCTAGAGAACGGGGTCTGAATTGGATTGGCTCCGTCGCTGAGTTGTGTATGTTATGTCGGTGAATTGTATATCCTATATTGCGAATTCAACATATTAAAATCCTTACAAGTAAAATTACGAAACTAACCTTGCTAATCATTACAACCGTTTGATCGTAAAATTGATCAACGGTTGAGATGCGTGTCCGCGCCGTAAAGACAAGCATTTGTCCGCACAGCAACGAGGACGCTAAAATAATACATAGGCAAATAAAGTACATGAAATCACAGATGCACACAGTAATTGATTATTGATATTAATTTGCTTTAAAGCCTTGAGAAATTATAAAATTCACAATTATGTAGATATTTTCAAATTAAATTAAAAAATATAAGAATATATAAGGAAATATAAACTAAACTTTAGAATTGATTATGAAAAAAATACCCCCTCCGTCCCACGAAGTTTGACACCTATTCATCTTTTGGGTGTCCCACGAAGTTTGACACCTTTATATTTTTAGATAAATTAAATTAATAAGTATAAGTTTGATTAGAATTTTAATTATTGTCAAATCTCATTAAAAGTAATAACTTTTACTATTCTGCACAAATTCCAATACAATTTTACTTTTCTATACAAAGTCCCTTGTATTTCTTTAATTCTTAATATTTCAAAATTGGTACAGATAAAAATTGTATAAAATATATATTCTAAAACTACACGATTAGACGATTCTAACAAGACCACAATTGATTATTTTTCTCTAATTACATCATTACGATAACACTATTTCAAAGTTAAATAATAAACAGTATCAAAATTTATTAGAATCTTAAATACAAATACTCACACCACTTTAACTACTAAACCCCACTACCTAAATTACCGTGCCTAAAGAAAGATGTCAAACTTCGCGGGACGGAAGAAGTATTATTGAATGTACAATCATCACGAATTTCATATTGATCTAATTTTATAGGATGTATGACTATAGTGTGATCAACTTATTGTCGTATTGCAATTTATTGAATTTAGTTGATAAATTGATGATATAATCCCATAAAATTGATATTTTTGTTTTGAATAGTTTAAACTTGAAAGAGCCCCTAAATTTGGCTAATCATTCCCAATGTCGTCCCTTTTATTTCGATCCCACAACTATAAATTTCGAAATTAAACAAATTTAGTAGGTTTTTTAACAATCAAATAAGAAAAGGTAAGTGATTAAAGTTGGGTGATTGGTTACATTGGTACCAAAATACGCAGTAATTTCAGTTCCAGGAGGAATGAGGAATAGGTCGTGGGTTTGACGCGCAGCCTCTGCAGAGACAGTGACAAATGACAAGATCCCATTACTACGGGTTTGACGGGTCAAATTTCTTTACTGCAACCATCTTTTCTATTACGCACGCGACCCACGCGCCTCCTTGTATTAAAAGCTACGCTATCCGCATTCTTTCCCAATCTGCCATTAGGTTAATAAAACCAATAATCCGCCCCCCCCAAACCCAAAAATCCACCCCCCCATTTCTCCGCGGCGGCGCGTGTCCTGCCTTCGCCCCTTCCTTCCAATGGGTCAAGCTTCCTCTGTTCACGGCTATTCGCCCGGCACCTCCTCCCGTTTCCGCAATCTCAACCTCGATCTCCACCCGCTCCCCATGGTTAATAATTTGGAGGCTGCGGAGGACGTTTTCGCCGTCGATCCGCAGCTCGATTACACCTCCGAGATCCCCGATGAATGCCTCGCTTTGATCTTCCAATTCCTCAGCTCCGGGGACAGGAAGCGCTGCTCCATGGTCTGCCGCCGGTGGCTCACCGTCGAAGGGCAGAGCCGCCAGCGCCTCGCGCTCAATGCCTCCGCCGAGATGGCGACGCATCTCCCCGCGGTGTTCTCGCGGTTCGATTCGGTTACGAAACTCGCCCTGCGGTGCGATCGGAAGACTGTCAGTTTGAATGACAACGCTTTGACCTTGATTTCGTTCCGATGCCGGAATCTTACGAGGCTCAAGCTCCGCGGCTGCCGCGAAATCTCTGACCAAGGGATGCTTTCGCTGGCTACGAATTGCAAATCTCTCAAGAAATTTTCCTGCGGATCGTGTATGTTCGGTGCTAAGGGTATGAACGCCCTTTTGAACAACTGCTCTTCCCTGGAGGAGCTCTCCGTTAAGCGTCTGCGGGGAATTAACGATGGATTTGCGGCTGAACCGATCGGCCCCGGTGCGGCCGCGGCCTCTCTTAAGTCCATCACGCTTAAGGAGCTTTACAATGGGCAGTGTTTCTCTCCTTTGATTGTTGGATCTAAGAATCTTAAGAGTTTGAAAATTTTGAGGTGTTTGGGAGAGTGGGACAGATTGTTGGAGACGATTACTGCAAGAAAGAATTGTTTGACGGAGATTCACTTGGAGAGGCTGCAGGTGAGTGATTTGGGGCTAATGGCGATTTCAAAGTGCCCAGATTTGGAGATTTTTCATATGGTGAAGACTCCCGATTGCTCCAATGATGGGGTCGTGGCGATTGCTGAGAATTGTAAGCTTTTGAGGAAGGTTCACATAGATGGGTGGAGGACGAACAGAATAGGCGACGAGGGCTTGATTGCCATTGCGAAGAATAGCACGAATCTTGTCGAATTGGTACTCATTGGAGTAAACCCTAGTTCTCTGAGTTTGATGGCCGTGGCGTCGAATTGTCAAAAGTTGGAAAGGTTGGCTCTATGTGGGAGTGAGACCATCGGTGATGCTGAGATTTCTTGTATTGCAACTAAATGTATGGCGCTGAAGAAGATTTGCATAAAGGGTTGTCGGGTGACGGATTCGGGGATTGAGAGTTTTGCTTTTGGTTGCCCGAATTTAGTGAAACTTAAAGTCAAGAAGTGTCGGGGAGTGACTGGTGATTTTGCAGAATTGCTTAAGATGAGGAGAGCAACACTGTCTGTGAATGTGGATGCTGATGAGAGGGAAACAGAGGCTTTGGATGCGAGCACAAGTGATGGAGGAGCGCAGGAAGATGCCGTGGAGTTCCCCCAAATAGGTAGTGGAATAGCAAGTGGCAGTGGTCGGATAGTTGCTGCTGCTGGAACTGATATTCCATCGTCAAGTAATGGATCTCGCCTACCCAATAAGTCGAGGTTTAACATTTTCACGGGAAGGACTCTTGTGGCGTGTGCTTTTCGTAGGTTATCGAATGGTAATGGTAATTCAAATGATCGATAGCTTATGATTGAGCTGGATGATTCTTGGAATTTATGAACCCTTGTTGTGTATGCATTGTTTATCTTCATCCATGAACCACGACCATTTATGTTGGAACTTCTGTTATATCTTGCTATTTTTTTGTCATGGGACAATATTTGTAAACATGTCGTTAATTCGTGTTGAGTAAAATCACATTTTCTACAATGCTATGATCTATGCTATCTTTGTTTGTTCAATAGTTAGTCTCTATGACTTGTGCATGCAGTCTTTGTTTTCACAGACACACAGTAGCATGTGTATAATAGTCATAAATACCATTTTTTCACGTTATTCTCAGCGTTCTGGATATTTTTCATTTCTTCAAATTGCCATTATACTGTGGAATATTTTGCTACATACGTTACGTTATGTATTAGAACTACATTTCTACAGTACTGATGTTCATCGAATATTGTAGAAACTATTTTTCATATGTAACTTGTCATGCTCTTTCCTTCGTTTTCGACAAAGCTAAATCTTTTGATATTGAGAACATCCAAGAACTTCATACTGGAAAATGGTACTATATTGTTTGTGCACCCAGATACAAATATCTCATTCTAATGCTCTTCTTTCTGTCCTGGTTTGATACACTCAGTGGCTGTCTTTCTCCATCAATAATAAAATGCTAAATTTCAAAAGTATCCATGTCTGAGTAATTACACCATAAATTCTCTGATATTTCCAAATCATACTTGTAGAAATGAACTGTCTGTCATTATCATCCTCATCGTGTTTCTCTGTGTTTAGTGGTTGGAATGGGACCAGATGATGGATGGGGATTGTAACCATTTAAGTATTCTTTTCTAGTCTCTTAAAATTTTAAGCTTCGGCATATTCAATCACATCTCTACATGTTTCTTCCCCCAGTTTTGGTTTGCTTTGTGTTTGTTTGTAGCAGTTTGTCTTACCTATATCTCCAGGATTGCTCTTCGTCTCATACTGGAAGTCTGCAACTAACACCGTGATCTTATTTGCGTGTTACTGTTATTTATTGACTTTGAATTGGTCCTTGGCTTTGAGTCTCATTCATCTCTGTAGTCCTTTTTACAACAGATGAGATTACTTATTCTTTTAGGTTTTTCATCGATTGTGTTGACACTCTTTTTCAGTAATAACGTGGAACATGATTTTCTAGGAAACATTGATGATGGTCTGTCATCTTTTAGGAACATTGGACATCTGATAGGCTATCACAAGTGGTCGGATTATAACAGTGTTTGGTGCATTGTGGTGTCTGTAATTCGAGTATGACTTGACATGTTCTTTGTGGGACGGTCTTATATATGGAAATCCAATTTGACTTGTACATTGCAGGTAGTTTCTTTCTTGTTCATTTGCAGTTGGTATGTTTTTATTTGGCATCTTGTTTTTTGGGGGGGAATCATTTGACTGTGTCGTAGTCTCCCTGTTTTGTGAAGCTCGGTTTTTTTAATAGGTACTCTATTTTTCTAACTGGTCAAAAACCAAGGGTTGATTATACTCTTCAAAAATATAGCCACCCTATTGTTAGAGGGTATCAACACTAATTAATTACGACAGCTACATTATTTAATGATCTTTGAATGCACGTTCAAGGAGGAGGTTGAAACCCAGTTTGGGAGGCTGAGGATGGCCCCAACCCCATTCATCAATTCTGCTTTAGTATTAGGATTTAGGAATATTTTCCAAAGAATATGTGGGCAACAAAAATACCGGGTATCTCATACCACATTAAGCCCAAGACTAGTCGGATTTAGTGGGTATTAAAGGGTTGTCTCTATACCACATTAAGCCAAGACTAGTCGGATTTGGTGGACATTAAAGGGTTGTCTCTCCCAAAGCATAATTGCATACACAATTAATTTAATTTACTCCCTTCGTCCCACTCCAAGTGTCTTGTTACTGTTGGGCACGGGAATTAAGGTAGAGTTGGTTTGTGAGTATATGGTGGGGTCCACATAGTTGTTGGAGGGGAAAATTATTTCTATTTATAGAAAGAAGACATTTGTAATGGGACATCCAAAAATAGTAAGTAGGACATTTGGAATGGGATGGAGGGAGTATTATTTATGATTCATAATTAATTACAGAGTAAAAGTTCATAATTATAAAGCAAAATCAGAATGTGGTAACCTCTTTTCACTGTAAAAAGACCTCAAAAAAATAATATCATCTTGAGTGATGAAGTAAATTCCACCTGTTTCTTTTCACAGTCATTCTTATTCCAGTAATAATTTTCATAATTTTCTTCAGCTCAGTGATGTGAATCCATTTCGTCAGATGAACTCAATCCTTTATGATGATATGCTTGATTACACAAGCGTTTTTGCAAGCTCAATGGCACCTGCAATGGCTCTCAATTCATCGTAGGAAATTTTTGGTTCTCCATTCAGATATATACCATATTGTTCTCCGATGCACTGGCTCTGATTATAGACATTTTTAGCCTACACACCATGGCTCGATAAATATTCTGAATGTTTTGTACACCATGGCTCACTTGCAGTGCCGACTATTAGGGGGAGCAGCAGCGGCAGGAGTGCTCCTCCTGCCGCTGAGCTCCCAATTAATTGGAGAAGCATACACACCACAAAATCACATTATTAAATGGCACAACACCAATTATCCCTAATTCTTTTATCAGTTTATCCAAGTTACTTCAAACTAAAACAAATTAAACTCAAATCCAAAATCATCAATAATTTTCCAGACACTAATCTTATCAAATCAAATATAGTGAACTCTGAAACCGCACACAGAATGATTTTCCTCGGATCACAGAAAGTATATGATGAAATCAAAGCAAATTTGATGAACAGTTGGTGATACCGGTAAGCTCACAGAAAGTATATGATGAATCAAAGTAAAATTTGAAATTGTATGTCATACCATCTTCATCTTGTAGTTTGCACATGGGGAAAGTGAAGCCTGAAACCACACACGAATGATTTTCCTCTGATTCCTGCCCTATATTTGCTCAAGAGCTACTCCGCCCTCGAATTCTTGCAATTTTGCCACAAAACATTTGCTTGCAACAGAATGTATAAACATCCCTACATACTCAGATTTACAGGCAGAACATTTTGCAAGAATTTCATATAAAAATGTTCCCATTTCTGCGTGTTGCGAATACATATTGATGCACAGAAGGAAGAAGAAGCTGCATTTATACCTTATAAACTCCAATCTAATGGGTTCTGATAAAAAAACTAAACCAAAGGCATACTGTTAACTACTCACAGATCCATTCAAACTTCAATGAAGACAAGAAAGCAAAAGTTAGGGCAAAAGTTTGTTGCTGTCATGCAATTAGAAACCGATTCTGATGTGTTGTTCGCAGTTGGAAAATATATAATATGATCATTTCAATTACATGTAAAAGCTTCCAGATTGGAGTAAACGGGGCTATTGCTCATTGCCTAAGCGATCATGTGAAAACTAACAGAGGAAATGCCATTGTGAAACAATAAACAACATACTCAATCAGGGATAAGAAGGGTTACTTGTATTTCTACTACTGGAACTAAATACCTTACAATTTTCACCACACACCATTAAAAGTTTTTTGTCACCTTGAATCTTGATTATAGCCATGCACGTGTGATCTCTTCTTTCTATTTTTCCAGAACTCGTCTTTTGAGCCTTTCTTCTTCTGTTTCAACAATCCCACACTGCTTTTTATTATTCCTAACAGCGCACTTTTATCCTTCTGGTTCTTTATTTTGACTTTCTCATCCAAAATTGCCCTGATCTTCTGATATGATTTGGCATCAGGAACTTGGCCACTTTTCACCATCTGTTTGTGGTAAAAGAACGCCCTCTTGAAATCACGGACGCGAATATATGCATATATCATCGTAGAGTAAGTGACGGAGTCAGGCTTTAGGTTAAGTGCAGCCATTTCTTTTAATAGCTGTGGCAACTTTGCATCCTGTCCTCCCCTTGCATATGCATTCATAAGCATATTGTATGTCATCACGGTGGGCTGATGCCCAAGCTTTCCAAACTCGTGCATTACGTCTCTTGCTTCCACATAATTGCCTTGTTTGGCAAATCCATCAAGCAGGATGTTGAATGTAACTCGGGTCCCTTCAACTTTATCCTTCAACATCTTCTTCCATATCTTCATAAGTGTTTCGGTGTCCCCTGCTCGTCTAAATGCATCCAACAAAGCTGTATATGTTTCAATGGCTGGCTCGATCCCCTCTCTCAACATATTATCAAAAGTCACTAGAGCTTTCTCGTGCCACCCATCTACCGAATATGCATGGATAAGAGCTGTATACGAATGCGATGAGGGCTTTAGCCCAACCTTTTTCATTTTTAAGAATACATTTGCTGCCATATCACTCATTTTCTTCTGCCTCCCATATGCACTAATCAAACACGTATATGATCTCACATTTGGCTCCAAACCAGCAGCTTCCATCTCTTGATGCAGTTTCTCAACAATTTCGGGTTGCATTCTTCGACTATAGGCATCCATCAATATATTGTACGTTGCAGCAGTAGGAGTTATTCCTTTAATCTTCATCTCGGCAAAAAGGCCTTCTGCCTCTTCAATCTGGCCTGATTTCCCATAAGCATCCATAATAGTGTTGTAAATAATGGCATTAGATGACATCCCCTGCCTCTCAAGCTCAGACTGGATAATAAGAGCTTCTCTTTTTAGCCCCTCATCGCAGAACGACTTGATCAGAGCACCTGCACCTTCCAAACTCCACTTAACACCTTTCGAGTTCATCTTCTCGAAGAAATCCCACGCATCTTTAGCGCTATCTCCCCTCTTCCTCATTATTGTAATCATTATAGAACTTGTTACATGATCCGGTTGGATATTACTTGCTTCCATCGACTCATATACTTTCCAAGCATCATCATACCTTAATTTTTTTTTTTTTTTAAAAAAAAGCAAGATATATATAACTATCAGTTGCAAGAATATCTTAAGAAACTAATACCACAAAAGTCTGTACATTTTTATGCAAGAATCCTGCCCATATAGGTAAGGTGTTCATACATCTAGATATCTAGAGACATAAACAAGAAAAATAGCTACACAACTGAATAATCACAGTTGTTCGATGTATCATGCAGACAAGGCATACCAATTATCTCTTAAGTTTCTACAATAAAAAACAAGAACAAAGCATAACAACAGCATTGAAGAATACTCCACCATAACATAAACACATTAACCATGAAAAAGTCGATCACCCAAAGATGAATGTTCAGTTCAAAAGTTAAGCACCTGCCACAAATTGAAAGCCCTGAAATTGCTGAATTGTAAACATGAACATCCCTAAATTCCTTATTCTGCTCATAAGGCAAATTCTTGAACAGCAACATCAGCGCATCCCCTTTCCCAGCCTTGCCCAAAATTGGGAACAGAACCGAGCACGCCATGGGAGAAACTAGACAAGGCTCCCTCAATCCCATCCACTCAAAGAAATACAAACAGCCCATCAAATTGTTCTCATCTCCCAACGATTTCAAAATCTCTACACACTCCGCCTCCCCCAATTTCCCACCAAAATCGTGTCTTTCCAAGGCTTCCCCGATTGTAACATTTTCCGGCAATGTTCTAGCAATCTCTAGTATTTCTTGCACAACACCCTCCACTTCCAGTTGAGATGGAAACGATTCTTCGTTATTGGAAGCGGGAACAGTGTAATGCTCAATTTCTGATTCGGGTTCGGTGTCTTCAAAAGTTGGGGCCAGGTGCCAAGACGATTTCCGATTCTTTTGAAGGGAAATCCTGCCTTCTTGAGTAGGGTCAGGCAAGGGAACCCGGGTTTTGAAGAATTTAAGAATGGGATCGTCAATAGATTCAAGGTCATTGTGAGGGTCGGGTTTAGGGGTCAGTTTCTTGGATGGGGTGAGGAAAGGGAGGAAAATGGGTGGGGATTGAGGCGTGGAGCAAGAGCAAGAGGAGATAAAAAATGTCTTCCTAATAACTAGGGATGCTTTGGAGGGTTTTGAGAATTGGGTCCAAGGGGATTGAAGAAAGGGGGAATTCAGACAAGAAGAGGAAGAGGAAGAGGAAGAAGAACAAGAAAGAGCCAAGGGCAGCAGCGCCATTGAGAGGGGATGCTCACTTCTCTTGATTCTTGAATTTAGATAGATACTCGTACTAGTAGGCAGTACTACTACTACCTCCGTCCAGCTTGTTGACCCTTTTTCTTTATAGTTTAAGAATATGTAGTAGTAGTAGTATATATTTTTACATAGTTTTTTTTTTTTTTTTTCTTTTAGGACGAGGAATAGTATTTTTTTTAACTGTAGGAGTAAGTTGGTTACTTCCATTTTTATTTTACACTAGGTAGAAATAGGTATAGGGTTTTTGAAAATTAAGGCTGATTAGCGAGTAGAGCTACTCGGACTCGGTTCGGAAAAAACTCAACTCGTGCTCGGAAAATTTGAATCGAGTCGAGTGGTCGAATAAGGCACTCGAGTATCGAGCTCAAACCCATATATACTCGAACTTGAGTTGAGTACTCGAGCCGAGTCGAGTACTTGACTCATTTTCTTTCTTTTTTTTTTAATTTTAAAAGGAAAATTGCAAAAAAAAAAATACTCGATATGCTCGAGTACTCGAGCTCGATAACGAAAAAAATATATATAAAAAATAATCGAGCTCGAGTAGCTCGACTACTCGACTCGATTGAAAAAATATATATATATATATATATATATATATATATATATATACTCAAGCTACTCGAGCTCGAGAATTACTACTCGACTCCAGCTCGAGTAGATGAGTAATCATAATTCCCCATCAAGTCAAGCTCAAGTATTAAGCTACTCAGGCAGTTGGGCTCGACTCGACTCGTTATCACCCCTATTGGGAATAACAAATTTCTCATGAGAAAAATGCGATGCTAGTCTACCACTGAATTTCTCCATCTTATAGATTGAAATAAAATAGAATTAAGAACACACAAATGTCACTATTTTATGGTTCATGTGTAAACAGAAAAATATAGGTAACAGTTTACAACCAACCTATTGTTGGCACCACATTGGAGATGTTGAAGTGCCGGGTAGCATAAATATGAGCCTGCATTTCTAGTTCATTCACTTTCATAATCTTCATCATCTCCAAAACTGAAAACCGAAGCATCTGCAGCAATGGCCTTAATATCTGTGGGGTCGAAGCTGGGGAGATTGGGTGCCATTTGTGCCCCATCGTTTTTCATTTCATGGGAAGGTTTTGCCTGGGAACTTGAAGTTGAAAGACGTTCCATATGAGATACAGTTGAAAGGCGTTCAGTTTGGGTACTGGATTCAGAATGTGGGGCAATTCCTGCAGTAGAGATTGATTGCCTCGGGGTGCTTCTTGAAGGAGCAGATTCTTCCTCGTCGCTGTCAGAAAATACATCATCTTCGTTGCTTGGTTTACTGGAGGAATTACTAGGCTGGGAATCCGCATTTCTTTCACTGCTTGAAGAAGTATCCCCTGGTTTTCCTTCCACCCCCTTTGTGTCTCTATCGGCCTGGGTCTTTGTCTTCGGTTGGATTGTTCCGTCATAATCTATCATCACGATCTCAACTTCAAACCCTGGGGTGGGCAATTTTCTCTGCAAGGGTGTCACCGAGGGAGATAGATCATGGGAATGAATCTTAAATAAAGTGTCGCCCTATTTCATAGGCAAGTGGTGTCATCGCCAGACCTCAGACATATAAATAATCTTACAGAAGAAGCTTACATTGTCAAAGCCATCGAGACTGGAACCATCTAACGTCTCTCTATTTTCCATCATTGCTGTGTTCAGCCAACTGAGTAAACAAGAAAATACAGAAGGTTGTATTAACATTCATATTAGATAGGTAGCCAACAAAAGCCGGATAAATATGTGGTGTACTTGTAAATGTGGGAATAGCTTTTTATATTCATTGTTGAGACAAAAAAACCAGAGAATCCAGTTCATGCATTAACAAGAGACTTAACAGGCAGAGGTGAAAATACTCGATTGCCCCCATCATTATGCCTCATCATTGGGCATAATGAATAGAGGCTTTGTTTGGTTCTTAGAACTTTCCTATTGACACTAAGGATGCATTAATGAAACATTTTACTGAATCAAGTAGCAAGAGGAAATTAGCTGACCAATAGAAATCCCCATGGCGATCATGAAAGTGAATTTTGAAGTCACCGATCAATTCAGTTAGACCAGGTTCTCCTGGAAGGGCAAAAACTACAATACCCTTTTTGGCGGCACGAATCCAGAAATCCTCGGGCTGAAACACTCAACGTAGTTAATAGGCAGGCATAATAAATCCCCTTCCATATAGGTAATAATAAATTGCTCCACATAAATAGCTGATGCATTGCATCAATAACAAAATACTTCAAAAGATAATCATAAAACGAAATTTACCATGAGATTCTTGGTTTTTGGATGCTTTTTTGTTGAAAACAAAACCCCTGTAAATATATTTGCTTGTAAGGCTACAGTGCCGAAAAAATGGACAACATCCAAAAAGAAATAGGCGGGATTAAATTCCCCAACAGCCCTTCACAGGTACGTATTCACGAGATTAATTGGTACTTTCAACAAGAAGGAAAACCTTTACTTCTAAAATATCATGGGGTGAATTGTAGGATGGTTATACATGGAGCTAACATTTAGGCGGGGTTTTTACTGAAAGCAGTAGCTTATGAGGGAATTCATTTCTGCTTTCTGAGTGGTGATGGAAAAGTCCATTATAGAGCTTGCTAGTTGCTAGTGTTGCCGGGTGGGGGGGGGGGGGGGGGGGGGGGGGGGGGGGGGGGGGGGGGGGGGGGGGGGGGGGGGGGGGGGGAATAGGCCATATAAAAATGTTGATAGGATTAGGGAAGAACATGCAAGAATGGTTAAAATTCGGCTAAATGACAAAGCAATGATACAGCTCCAAGGTTGAAAAGATTAGAGAAATGTAACTCAATCTAACTACCTACCACTATGATTAGATATTGTAATGGACGGCCTAACCCAATATGGGCAGTTATGAAGCCGAAATCCTCTTAGCATGCACCTGAAATGTTTTCCTGTCAATATCTCAACGTAAACAATCTGAGACATCTAATAAATGAATCATTAGAAAAGTACCTACGTCCAGCAGGACTTTCTCCATTGAATTGTGACAAGATTCGCTCAAAATATTTTACATATCTCTGGTCAAATCACAAAAACAGACATGTTAATTGCTTCAGGCATGCAATAGGCCTTTTCACAGAAATGTTCTATATGGAAAAACTGACTGACAATCTGGCTTGGAAGAATAAGACCCTTTCCATCCACACATCTTTTCTGATTATAGTAGTCAATGCACTCCTCGGCGGTAGGGAAGAACTGCAGTTAGAAATAAAGTAGCAATAGTTGGAAAAAAAATCACAGGAAGTCATCTTTCCCACAGAATAAAATCAGCATGATGAAGTTGTCAGGGTTTTATTTCACCTTTAAGAATAGGAGGAGGCTGCATATCATCAATCCTGTCCTTGCTTTCCCGGCTTTGCAGTGAACAACTACCACATTTACTATATCCTCCTTCAACCATGAGTAAGCACTTTGACAAAATGATTTTACAAGATGAATAGGAGGGCAGTTGTGGTCATCAAATGGGAAAGATGCGACCTGAAACAATGCCAGGGTGAGGATTTGACTTATTGGTTGCATTAAGTACCAGATTTCCATCTTAAATTTCAATTGAAAAGCACCACACTAAGAGAAGCATAAAACCAAAAACAAATTGGACGAACTACAAATTTTCCTTATGTCAAAACAAGCAAGACTGTGAAAAAGATGCACATGATTAGTAATCTCTTTCATAGGTTGACTTTTATCACAGTATATCATATGATCCATTCCATCCTTAAATTTAGAAAAAACAAGATAGAAGTCAAACTATAATCGAACTCCTATAGAAAAATTAGTGCCTCTTGTCGAAAGTGAACTAAAAGAACTGCAAGACCTTCGAGTTCCGCACAAAATAAATCTTTCTTAAATGAAATATACCTTTCCCTCAAATAGTGAAGCATCGTATAATCTCTCAGAACAAAGGTTGTACACTTTGTATTTTCCCTGCACAAATAGAAATGTTTGAAACACACCTCAAGAGAATAAAACATAAAATGTCATCAAAACCAAACAGAGCATTCATTATGTACATAAGTATGATTCTGAACTAATGATTATTGTTTCCCCAAAGTAAAATGGTCTTAGAAATTATTATTAAATGTCTTTGTATGGCTATTTAGTGACTATAATTTACCCAAGATGGAAAATAATTAGATGTAAATAACTACAGTTTTTATTTTCTGGCTGAAGATTCTAATTCTTCATATTGAAGCCCTTCTCCCTCGCGAATGCTACAATCCATAATTGCATATATCATGCAAATTATAACTTGTAAGTGTTTGCATGCATTATGAAAATCAGACATAAAAATGTATACTTATATAGTACTCTCACTGTTTATTAATAAGTGCACACTTTTCTTCTGGCATGCTTGTTAATAAAATCTCTCTCATCCCACTTTTTCTCACACTCCACTTTCCCATCCATTTTCTTTTACCAAATATAGAAATGCAACACTTATTTTAAAACAAACGAAAAGCGAACACTTATTTAAAAACGAAGGGAGTAGTATTTATATCATGTCATTTTCGGTCTCGTCCAATGAAATCTGTACTTACAAGTTCTTTTCATCAAAAAATTTATCTATGTGACGGATGACTAATAGCTGTTTCCAGAATCATCAGATATGCTCTACAGTCACAAGGGCAATAAAAATTGAACTCCTTATGTACTCTCTCAAGTCTCATTAAATACTTTTAATCCTGTGCAAGAGTCAATTTACCATAAAACTAAAATTATTTGCATCCCATTCTTTCACCAAAGTAGACCACATGTTTCTCATTTAAAATATCACTGGTATGATTTAGTTAGAATGTTAGACAAAGCTTTGACACGACTACATTGTGTGGTGATAGAACTATCAGAAAATTATCTCTCTGGTAACCAATTCACTATCGTTGCATACTGGTTGAATTATTACTCTAAATGAGTTTTTTCCTTGAAACTTTTAGCAAAATTATTCTTCATTTGGTTGGAGAATTATCTACATGAGCAGAGAACTATGGATCTGCGCCATTCATATTCCAAGGGTAAAATTGGAAGTTATTCTTAGTTATTTCCTGAAAAGTATGCCTATGAAGGAAGATCACAGTTAAGGTGCATCATTTTTCATCCCAAGATTTCAATCCTAAAATGATTATCAAGTATCAACTACGCTAAGGCTCAGCTACTGGCACTTCCATCATGGGAAAAGAGAGAGAGAGAGAGAGTACCGCTGATAAAAAAGAAAAGAGAGTAAGACACCACTGGTACTAGTCCCGTGAATAAATTATAAAGCAGTAAAGGCTTTGTAAATGTGGATTATCACAAAGAAACAATATTTCATTGGCATGTATATAAATGGTACACCAAATGTACCTTGTGATGAGTCTCAAAAAACTTGATCACTTCTTCCATATGATTCCTATAGAATCCCTGCATCATATTTCAATGACATTCTTAAGAGGATGAGGGGGAAAAAAAGAGGAAGACAGTAAATGACCTTACCTCAAAATAACCAAATAAGCCAGAACTTAAGTCACCAGCGGGGAACCCCATGGCAATGATATTTTCAGTTATATATGTCATATCTAAGTCAAATCCTCCCTCCTGGATATAGATAAAAATGAAAAACATTACTATGAATCACCATCAAGACTAATGGAGAATTGGACCATAAGGAGACTTATCACAAGGTTTCAAAGAAAATAATTTCTTTTAAATTGAGTGCTAAAACAAATGATAGCCCTACATGCTCAACGGTCAACAACATTATTTGAGGATCGACTGGAATAATTCATATTTTCATCTTGTCAGAATCAAATGGTATGTCTAAGAAGTGATATCACAGCCATGGGTGACAGCTGACTACAGAAATATCCCTATACCTTGAGATTCACAGGAACAACATTTCGCAAGAAGTTTGTATTTATAATGATTCATTTCTGCATGTTATAAAATGCACTGTATTGATGCACAGAAGGAACACGAACAGCGTCAACTAATATCTTGCAGTTATGTTCCAACACCACTGGCTTTAATGTTCTCAACTTCTCATGGTATACAGTGGCAAAAGTGATGACTGTATTTCTATTGACAATAATACTTAATAATTTCACATATGTGCATCATAACATCAAATGGCTAGCTGACAGAAATATGAAATTGAATCATAAACAACAGCAGAATTCCAGAGCCACATTGTAAAGCAAAGAGTGAAAAAGAAATGAACGCCCAGTGATGTCACAGAATGATGGCTTCATTACCTGGTACCTTCGCTTATTTTGCGAGACCATGTGTCTTGCTTTCACTTGTACAGCCTTCACAGCATTTAAAGAGGTGTCAAGTATCCCTTTTGCCAATGATTCCACTGAACCTGATTGTGCAGGGACGGAGTTGTCATCACCAGGTGCTTTTGAAGGTATTTGCAGTCCAAGCCCACTGGCAAGTCGTGAAAATGTGAACTTCCCATCATTTGCAGATGATGAGTCCTGTTTCTTTTGTGAAAGTTTTAGACTTTTAGCCCAAGCTAAGGCAGCAGTAGACAACCCAGATGATGAGCCTTCTTTCTCAGAAACTTGGGGAGGTGGAGATCCAACATCAGAATCTTTATCAGGGTGTGGCGGAGATGGCAATGGCTTGGCAGTTTCTGATTCCATTCAGATTTTTCTGATTCACATAATGAGAGCCCATAATGAAGTCAGGTATAACTTCTCAATATTCTAATACAATCAGAAAAAGATAAATCTAATGCGGTCCAACAAGTAATTCGCTGATATGAATTTAGACTAATGATAGAAAGTAGTATATCATTATTTTTATGTATTAACAAAAGTTAGAAGAACACTAGCTTAACTTCCTCATACTAGTCCCCTAATGCCCCATTAACAGAAATGCATCCGTTCCTTTCAAGTGTTTCATACTATGCTTCATTGTGTATGCATCCATAACATTTATTTGTCGTTTGCCCAGGTCTTGGTATCAAGAATATCTTGAAGTTCATTCTAACACACACACATGCAACAACTACTTAAACAACTCTGCAATGTTCAAATTCTTTAGATAATTAATGAAACAGCAACAACTCTGCTTAGCTTCAACTTTTACAACCAAATCATAACAGTATGAGCTTTCCTTTCACCTTACATTAAACATATAGGTAATCTTTTCTGAAATTTTATAATCCAAAAATTGATCTGAGAGACATCCCATTATTTTTATTGAATTCGTTTATAAAAGAATGAACACTATCCGTCATTTCTAAGTGTTCGAAATGCAAGCTTTCCTTGAAGCCTTTATCAAGAATACATGTACCCCAAACCGATGTCGCAGCAAAAAAATTCTATAAACTGCAACAATCGGACTCGCAGTTGACCTCAGATCAATCTTAATTCAAGCAACTTACCACAGCATTGCATTCAAGCAAGAGAATGCACAAACAATACTCAATTAGATTAAGAAATAAATGAAAAATCCAACTAAAGTGTATGGCCAAAGCAAAAATTTATAATAGCAAATGGCAACAGTTTGCAACGTAAAGTTCAGATCTATTTACACAGCCCTTGAATTTTTGAGTAATTGATGCGCGAATTACCTCAATTGAATATTGAAAAATCCCGCTTCGTATCTTCGACTCCTTCGAGATCTTCAGAACGGTGATTTGAAAACGAGGAGGAGGGAAGAATCAATTTACAATCTAGCATTCAGGTTTTCCCGAAATTGCTTTGTCATGGTCTCATGGAGATCGCAGAGAATTGTGAGCTGCTGTTACTTCAAATGTGATCCGATTGAATTTACAGAATTTATTACATTGGTTATGGTTCGCTGCGGGCGAACACACCGTTAGTAGATGATCCAACGGTCAAGATTCTTCATAATTTTGACAACGGAATAACACCAGCAAGGTCACGTGAGGTCACGAGGTTAAGCTTGGTGTGACTGCAATTTCGCTAGACTTTTGGGGAGTAATTGAATTTGTTTAAAAAGTTGAGAACTAAAATGTAATCAACTGTCCGGCTGAGTACTCTGTAGTCTGTACTCACCACTCCCCTGGCGATTATATTGCGGCTTTTCGGCCACAATTCCCGCCGGCGATGTGGCGGAGGATTTATCCTAGTCCGCCGTGTGAAAATGATTCCCTCACATCGCAACGCATGGCTGCAGTCCTCAGTTTATGCTCCTACCTATTATCTGGATATACCATACATTTCATTGATGCGTTCTGTGGATTTCGAATGAATCGCACCTCGGACATTCTAGACAATATCAGACACTTCGATGATTATTTTTGGATCGGAATGCCTTGATGAAATAAACCTCAAACCCGGGGCTCCGGTGAGTTTCAATTGTGCGAATTTCAATTATGATAGGTTACTGATTCGAATGACATTATTTTAGCATGATTATTTGTAATTAATCATCTGATGTCGAAGAATTTTACTCCTAATTGAATATCAAGTTTCACGAAGTACAGAGATTGGAATTATACCTTTATCTTTTTGGAACAAAAGTACCTCTGATTCTCAGAGATGCAACATATGATTTTTTGCATTACTCTGTCACCAACTCACCACTTATTGATCATCATCTAAGCTGCTTCTTACAAATAAGATGCTACATTCAATTCATTTGAGCCATTGACATACACATTGCCTTTAACCGAAATTCATTGTTGTCATCTGTCAAGGTACTCAAGCACGCATATTTGAGCTATAGGTTTTATGGCAAGCTTATCTTTTCATTGTTCGCTGTTACGTTTGTGCAGACTGTGAGACTACGGAATAAGATACATTATTTTGATCAAATACAAACATACATTCAACTGAAAGTGATTCAAGGACTAGAATTTATTGGATCATATACTCTTTCATGTTTATTTTATAGACATGAGATAATTCTTGGCTTCCCTCATCCTTTTGCATAGTCTACATTTTGCTGGTGAAAGTGGGTATTGTGTTGAATTCGACTTGCTATGTTTGGCTAACCAATTTTTTTTAGGGAGTCTAATTAGGCAACACAGCAAACAGAGACAAAAATATGTATAATATAGAAGCTGGTTTAAGAACAAAGAATTCACCAAGATTCTTTAATGTTCCAGAGACAAAAAAAAAAAAAAGGACATTAAAAAATGTTCCTTTCTCTCACTCTTTCTGTCTGTTTATGTAACAGAAGAATCAAGCTCACCGCTAACACACAAAAGCAGCGTCAGAAGAAATCAATGCAATAGGTGGCAAATGGAAAATATTTAACTGAATCAGGAGGCCTGATGGGAGTTGGCTCTGCCTGATAATTCCACTCAAGAAGGCGGCCGATAATAGCCGTACACACTGTAAAATGTCTGTGCCAGGGTCAATGCCAACAGCACCACAGCTGCAAATACTGAGATAATTGACCAGGGACTGTTAAAGTATCTGTGCTTCAAGGAAGCCCTCCAAGCATTCCACCTGTGTTCATAATATCTATTCACTTGCTCAGACAACCTTGAAAGGGAGCTATCATTTATGTCAAAGACTACCTCTTGGCACAGGCGATTAAAGAGATCAGAAACCTCAGCATCACTTCCCAGCCAATTCTCAATTATCCCACAGTAGTGCAAGTAACTCACATCTTCCGGTGAGTTGATTAAGTTGTCCATGAAGATTACGTACGATGTTATGTCATTGGTGCAGTCCAAATGGCATTGTTCAAATGCAATGAGATTGAGAAATAGCGATTTTGTACCGTCATGGATCAAGATACGAGGTATCTTGAGGACCCCATTCTTGAATTTTATATCCCAGAATCTATCCGTCTTTCTTCTCTTGAATTTTAAACCTGCTTCTTTAAGATCTGTCACACAATGAATGAGCTGCTGCCGTCTTTTGTCAGCCACTCGGTTGGTGTGTGACCACCGTTTGATCCAAATACGAGGCGTGGGTTTCGGTCCTGTGCTTATGGCTAACAGGCTACGCCGGAAGACTTCAAGGCAATGGAGTCCACCCTGGTCCGTCAAGGGATCAAATGTTCGTACATTTCCAAGAGACAACTCCAACTTGTTCCTATCACTCTTCGTCAATGGCTCATCGGTTGGCATCAATGGGTCGAAAAATCTCAGGGCCAGCTTCGCAACCACGCCTGTCTGGTCAGGATTCCCTGACTGTATCCCATACAGTGTGTCTAGTATAAAGAGAGGGATTTGATTCTCCAGCATTATCATGTCGCGCTGGATCGAATGCATCGAGCCACGCATTGCAAAGATCGGATCATTCCTGGGATAACCTAGCCGAGTGAATCCGCCAGCAGCGCCGCGAAAGAGCTCAAGAACAAAGCACGCATCCAGCACCATCATCTCCACAAAGTCATTGCTGCTCTGGCAAATTGGCCCTTCATAGCAGGCCCTGGTCCTATCTTCAAGCTCCTTCACGGCATCAAGATATTCCTCTATCCGTTGATTCGATCGCTTGAGCACATGGTATAGCGCCCGCCACTTATGGCGATCCATGTTGCGCAGACGTCTCTTGCCATGGTGATAAGGCCCCAAGGACACAATCTGAGGAATGTAAGCCTTGTCATCGCATTCCCGGAGGCACTGAGGAACCTTGTAGATGCAGAGTTTGACCCATGCCCCTGCTGCATCCTCCTGTTGGGCATGCTCTAGTTTCTCCTTGATGCTGATCACCCAATCGGACACCGTGGCCTTAGCCTCGTCCTCAACATGGCCTGTCTCCCCATCTTGGATCGCCAACCGATGCAAATTTGATGGCTGCTTCTCTATCCTCTGAGCCTGGATTGCTTCTGGGAAGTCAATGGATCTCGTAGTTGTTGAATTCTGTGTCCTCTGAGCCTGGATTGCTTCTGGGAAGTCAATGGATCTTGTAGTTGTTGGGCTCTGTGCATTTTGAATCCCTGTCTCAACCGCCTGATTCAGCTTGAGGGTTATAAGGTACCAACTCAAAAGCTCTTTGTTGAACACTGCTACCATATTGCTGATCTGGTGGGAAGATTTAGGGGGGATAAGGGCATAAAACTTTTAGAAATTTCCTGGACCTTGAGGTTGTGGGCTGCTGCTGGCTTTTGGCTTTACATTAAAGGTTAAGGGTTTGGTCTCCTCTCATTATTTGTTAGAATAGTACTGTGATGATGATAACAGGTGATGTTGAGGTAGACCTAATCCAACATTGACGCTGGAGGCTGGCCCCCTTTGTTATATTCTACACGTTTACTGTCCACAGCATTATTCAGCCAGGTGAAACTAGCAATTTGGAGGTATGCACTTTTGGTTTTTATTTCCATTAATTAAATGCAAGTGATGGTCTAATTTACTAATTGTGTGAATTATTATTATTATTATTACGAATATATAGGGATGAGAGACAAAAAGTGAAACTACCGATGACACAAGAGAGAGCCCAAAAACCTTTTCATTGAAAACATGGAGGTAAGTTCTGCTTGATGATTTTAATGTTAATGAGATAATTTTTGTTCAAATTACTAAATAACTCAAATTTTGAGATAGCATCATATTATAACCTTTTTATAGCTCCTATTTATTACTGTATAAGTTATATCTGTACATTGAACTATGTGGTACATAAATTTTCACTAAAAATCAACTTTTTACACCAAATATCAGATAGCCCCACTATAAATTGAACACACAGCAGGCAAATAACAATTGAGGACAGACTATAGCAGTTTTCAACTGGTTGGTTGGTATGTTTGAATACCCAGTTCACACTACATGTTGCACATGGCGACAATGTGATATATATGCTTTCAGATATAAATTATTAGCATGTTGTTATATCAATAATAATTGCAATTGATTAGTTGAGGGGATGTGGTGGGGACCTTATAAATAATTAAAATGAAAATATACTAGTAGTAATTTGCGTGCGTGACTATAAATCCTATGTTTCACTTTCATTTGTCCGTCCAGATGATGTGCTACTGCTATATCTCCATCTCCATCTCCATCTCTTACCAGTACTGAAAACTTCAATATTGGTGAATTTTATACGTCTTCTCATTTGCTTCATTTTTCTCTCTATATAAAATACATTAAAAAGTTAGATTATTGATTAATAAATTCATAAATTAATATACAGTGCCTGGGAAATGTCCTGTGACAATTCGATCAAAGCATAAAGTCAATAATTTGACTTTTGTGAACATGAACTTTTTGACCCATTTGACTTTTGTGAACATGAACTTTTTGACCCAGATCAGCTTTATATTACAATAAAATTTACACTACTGGTACTATATTTTTTATGATTTTATCCATAACCAGATTCTCTGTGTTTAAATTCTGTTTGTCATTAATTATTGTAAAATTGTCTATTATACTTTTATCTGGGGGCGGCAACATCCTAAAATGTTGAACTAAGGTGTACGTATAATTTTTTAACAGTTGAAATAGTAAAATTTAGTAACAATATGCAACGTTAAAAATGCTTTTTACATCCAATACAGTACTGTAAGAAGATTGAGATGCAGCTCAGCAGCTGCATGTATTCATAGTGATGTCTGAAGGAAGTACATTATATTTTCTGATCAGCGGAAGACTACATCTAATAAATTAGAATGTCCGCATTCCTTGTTACATTATCATGAATTGATGGGAGATTTTCCCAAAATGAGTTAAATGTACGTTAGGAAAATTTAAGATTTGGGTTAGCTTATTTTAGTCCACCCATGAAACTATCAGCAAAATTGGAGTATATTTTTAAAATTTGAGCAAATTTGGTATTCCGTAATGCAATAACACAAAAAATGGGTAGATTTTTGTTCAATGGAACCTCAAATACAAATGCAAATTGCGTTGTCCATCATTTTGCATCAACTCAAACGTATATTTGAGTTTGTACTGTTCATTTTTTTGAGGTTTGAGGAGTTAAAAAGAAATATTCTATGAAATATTCTTTTGGGTTTCAGTTTAGCATTTTTGGTTAAAGATAAAATACTGTTTGATGTGATATTTGCTCTATGTTTTTTTTTTGTTTGAGTTTGGTGTTTATGGTTGGAGATGATCTAAATACTAGTAACTAATCTCTCAGTCCTCCCTCACACAATTTTTTTTTTTTTTTCTGACCCTCACACAATTAAAATATTACTAGCACTTTTGATTTTTTAATATTATTAGTTATTTACATATTAATTCCATTGTAATTCTTGCAGCGGGGGCGAAGCATTCTATACGATCTGGGCTTTTCATCCGGATTGGATCGTACCTCTTCTGGATCGGGATACTCAAGGAGTAGTTGTTGTCATGCAGAGTTCTTAGTACATAGTTGCTGAGAGTTTTTGTTTCTTTTTCTTATTCATGTCGTTTTTTTTCCCTTCGTTTTCTTTTTTTGTTTACTTGTTTTCGTTCGCCTTTTTAGACTGTATCATATTTAAAAAAAAAAAAAAATCTACTTATTAAGAAGAGAAGAAATGTGCCGTGAATACTTTCTAATGACATAGTGTATACAACATGGGAGTGGATTGATGGCGTGATTTACAGGTGATATTTTTTCCACCCATATTGATGGCGGTAGAGTGACACTGACGAATCTTCAAAGTCCACATTTGACATTAGAGCCCAAAGCACGAAGCTGTGAAGCCCACAGTAAATTAAATCAGCAGACGTGGCTCAGCAACTGTTACACTCCACTGTCTTTCAATTTTCTTTTACATTTTTTATTTTTGGGTACAAGGTGATTAATTGATTATTCATATGGGAATGGGGCTTGACCCCAATGGTTATTTTCTCTGCATTCCAACAATAGGTTGGGTGTTCGAATTTCACTCGATCCCATATCTTTCCTCTTTATCTCCCACGCATCTTTACCGACACATTGGTGTTAATGTTTAAAAAAAAATTGATTATTCATATTAAGTTGATTTCATAAATTCTTTTTTTAACTAGATTTCTTTGTGCGCGTTTTGCATTGGGGGAAAATGTTACAGACTCTACACAAACAAACTGTAATGAAAGAAAATATTTTTGTGATGGTTAGGTGAACATGATACTTGGTTTTTGTGATATTTATGAAACTGATGCGGGTATGATTTTGTAATGACATTTTTAGTTAATTAATCATAAAAAATCTCATTATCGCTTCATATTTTTTTCACTTTTCCATCACGTCCGCATATACATATTTACTCTAGTGGCATAGCGGTATTGGATTTTTTTTTTTTCTAATTATACGAATGAGAAATATGAAATAAATGAATCTTAAAAAATTATACTTAAGCATATCAAATAATAATCAAGTATCACTCATAATTTATATAAAACTAGATTTTTTCCGCCCGCTTCGCATGGATGATGAACTTATATGAGTTTATAAAATGATAATATAATTTTTTTTGGATTACATAAGTGTTAACGAATATCACACAAAATGATTCTTCATCAATCTGTTGTAACAGACTTTGCTACATCAACATCCTTTTTGTTCTTCAGCTCCCGGAAGTCTGTTGTTTTTCTGCCATGTTGTTAACGTCATCACAACCTCGATCATCTTTACAATTCTATCCAAATTTAGAACTAACAATATCGTGCATAATGAAGGTTCTAAAAAATATCATTTTACTCCGTAATATGTTGTCCATTTTGACTATTATCCATAAAGTTTTTAAAGAAGATTATTTATACTTTTTTTCTTTCTTTTTTTTTTGCGTATACCGGATATACCTAGACTAGATTGGACCTAAAACTAATCCTTGAGGATCTTGTGGGTATTTAAGGGTTGCTCCTCCCAAAGAAGAATTCTACATATACAAAGCAGATTAATCCTGAAACTATTTACGGGATTTAGGGGATGGGGGCTTGGCCTAGTGGTCAAGTCCCTGGACTCTCAAATTATAGGCTGGGGGTTCGATTCCTCACCCGACCCCTATCCCACCATTTTCCCCCTTTTAAATTTTTGTTCCATGGGCTTCCACTATCCATTTCCTAACATGTATAGGCAGTTAAGCAAAATAATAATAATAATAATAATAATAATAATTCACCATATATTTTTTATACTTTGTTGTTATCTTTTAGGGTAATTATTTATTTTTATACTCGAACTATTTCAAAGTGCCATTTATAAACCTAAAGTATTTTTTTGGAAAAGAATACACCCCAACTATTAAAACCTAGAAAATTCTATACTCCTCCGTTAAGTTTATGTTAAGTTTGATTATTCCATTAACCATGTGTAGGCAAATTGGTCCATTCATATTTTTATCAATTTAACCCGTTAGACTCAAATTTATATACCAAACCTAATTTATAATCCAACTTTTTGACCCGTACCTCCTTACCTAGCATGTGCGCGTCCTTCAATAAGAAACAACCCTTGATAAAACTGTCTAGACAAATCAATTTCCATTTACAAACGCCGCTTTCTCAAACATTCCTAAAGATCGTCGTTTCCAAATCTCCATTTGCCATTAAGAATAGCAGCAACATTATTAATGCTCAACATTAATTATGAGCAGCCCATAAAAACCTATACCCCTGTTTGTGTCTAATAATAAAAAAGAAAGCGATTAGAAGAATATTACTATAACAATAAAGGGTTTGCTGTGACTTTCAAAACACCAAATCATTATTCATGTGAAGGATGACTTCTGGCAATACTCCGTAAAAGAATTATGAAATAATGCGATACTGCAAATGTATTTACAAATAAATAAATAAGGTGCAGGATGAACGAACGGTGAGGTCACAAACAAAGATTGATTGGGATATAGGCGGGATTTAGGAGGGTTTACGACATGGTAAAAGTGGTAGGATCAAAAAGATTGCACTACAAGAAAAAACATGTTTTGAGACGACATTTTCCAAGGATGAGTCCTTCCTAAATAAGATTTTCCAAGGACTAGTCCCCACTTTACAGTCCACGGCAAAATCTCCCTCGCAGAATACTTTTTGAGGACATTTTTCAAGGACATCTGTTCCGATCATTTTTCCAAGTGTTAGTCCTCGGAAATGTCCCGATTTGGACCCGGTTCTTGATACCTGAATAACCGATAAGATCCTCGGTAAAGTCGTCGTAAAAGTTTCCGATGACTAGTCCTCCATGAATGCCTAGGGAAATCCGGTTTATTTCCCGATCCAAAATACAATGTTTCCGAGGACTAGTCCTCAATTGTTCACTCGGTTTAATGTCCAAGTACTAGTCCTCGGCAAAGTCGCCGCGTATGACCTGAACTCACTAAACCCGATTCAATTGATTCCGAGTGCTAGTCCTCGGTAAAGTCCTCGGGAAAAGTGGAATCCAGTCCCTTACGGGTCTGTTTTGGCGCCTCCAGAGCCACCTATAATCACCAATATTCAAATAGAACAACTATATACACGAGAAAATAGAGTAGCCAACAAAGAAAACCTCTATTCAACAACATTCATCCCAAAGACGACAATCAACCATTACAACAATCAACAACTGTAGGAACAACAAAAGTCTCAAGAACAGAACATATGCAAAACATTGACAAAATGCCTAACGCAAGTTTCATAAGTTGGAACATACGTGATCCAATGGTCTTCACATCAACATAAACTTCATAACATTACTACGATAATGAAATCCTAAGTCATGGCATCATAGTCATCGCCATCAGGGCCATTATTCTGGCCTCTATGACCACGCGAGTGAAGGACTTCCTCTTCAAGGGCTTTTAATCGTGCAACGAGTCCTTGGAATTCTTCATGGCTGACCCGGTAATGCAATGTTATCTGCTAACGACCCAATACCAAATATACGTTGCTGGTGGTTCTTCCCTCCACTAGCAGCATAGTATGCAGTATTCGGGTCTACCAGACGAGTTGTGTCGCCATCTCCTGCGAAGCTACCTCAAATTTTTTTTGTTGGATAGAACCATTTACACAAATTTATAAATAATTTTAATAGACAAGAACCAGGAACAATTTAAAGAGATAAGAAAATATCTACAGTTAATTACATTGTAAGTTAACCTACCATAAGATTCTCTGTCTTCTCCGTGACAAAAGTCTTATCTTTCTTGTACTTATGAGTTTCCGCAAATACCTCAATATACGTCGGCGCCTTCCCTTAAATCGTCTTTAAAATAATATGATAAAATGCTAATATGCAAATGATTCGGAAGTGACTTTCTTCAATTAATTTTAAACAAATACGAAGTTAACACGTGAATATGCAACTGAAATAACCCATCAGCATACCAGCTTCTCTGCAACCTCAGTGTATGAGCGAGAACCTGCGGTGTGAGTTGGCTTTGCTGGTGCCGAGGGGTCGCCGCCACGACGATTCTTCTTACTCCTCGCATACAGCTCTTTCTTCTCATCTGAGTCCCAAACCTGACACCACGATTGCCAATACTCGTCCCTCATCCCAGCGGGCTTCTTCCTCTTGTTCCATATCTCTAATGTCCAGTCCGTGTATCTGGCTCAGCTTCGAAGCCCAGTGCTGCCTTACCTGAGAGTAATACTCATCCTCAAATATGACTTGTCGCTGCGAAGTACAAGAAAAGAAGATGAATTAAGGAATCAATTTGTTGCTATTCCACACTAGATTTAAAAACTCCCAAAAATTTATTGTTAAGAGTATACTGAACATTGACATACCAGAAACTCCCTCCAAAATAGATCTATCTGATGCGGGCTGAGTGAATTATAATCGGCACCACTTCCGTCAAAGAATTCCTTAAATGGTTTTCTAACACACTTTGTCGCCTTAGTCGTCCACTGTATCCTGTATTCAGTGACATAGAAAAAAGGGTTGAAACCCAACAGAAAACTAACCATTACGTATATAAGATGAAGTCATAAAAATAAACTTGTCGTCGTTCCCCTTTATGCGTAAACGCGGATGCACAGCACCATTGTTGTCGGTCCATAGTTTCCGACAGATTACTACTTAAATAGAAAGCGGTTATAAAGATCATGTATAAGATAAAATCAACAAAGAATTTTATCTCAAAAAATTATCATCAATTATTTGTGATTACTTTTTCATGCAACTCAAATTTCCAGTTTTAAAATAAGTACAGGTCTCAAGTTCATGAATCTATTCTTCAATTCAAAAAGAACAAAAATAACTGTAGTCATCCAAGACGAAGTTCAATTTGGTAGTAGTAGTCAACTTATGGGGCAAAATCATTTTGTGAAAATATTGTGTAGTGATTAATAACTATAGTCTTTTCCTATCTAAGTATTTCCAATTATTGTACTAGATTTTAAGTCCCCGCAAAGGCATCCTCCTACCAGACGAGTGCATCACTCCAAAAAGCTAACTACAGGTCCGGTCTGTATTCCTTGGACTAGTCCTCGGAAACGTCCTCGCACCGGTTCAGAGTCGCAGATCTGGTTCGTATTCCTTGGACTAGTCCTCGGAAATGTCCTTGCAAACGTCCTCGTATATTCTGCATAGCCCACATTTCTTACAATCCGAGGAGATCATATCGGGCCATGTTATCCGAGGAGTAGTATACGATTTTGTCCTCAGAAATTTCTGACTATTTCTCGGTCCTCGGCAATGGTCCTCGGAAATCATGCTTTTTCTTATAGTGTTGGATTTGGATTTGGTATATATATTTGAGACAATGGATTAAATTGATAAAAATATGAATGGACCAATTTGCCCAGACATAGTTAACGGAAGAATCTAACATAACGGGAACTTAGAGGAGGAATATAAAATTTTATAGGTTTTAATAGTTGTGGTGTATTTTTTCCAAAAAAACAATTTGAGTTTATAAATGGAAACTTTAAAATAGTTTAGGTATAAAAATAAATAATTACTCTATCTTTTATAACTGGATTTTAAACTTTTGTTGTGATTAGTTTCTATGGACTAATCTTTAATTTTATAATTAATAAATTTTAATTATAATTATTTTTTTATTATATATTAATTTTCAAAAATAATATTTTAGTTCATAATATTTTGCCCAATTTTTTTCTTTTTCTATATTGATTATATGAAAAAAAATTTGGTAGTGATTATAGGAATTAGTATACATTATAATCTTTCAAGTTATTATTAGTATGTATTTTAAAATTTAATGCTAAACAGAAATATAACTCTCATAACTATAAAAATTTTGGTTCATATACGAATTAGATGGTTGTCGTCACGCTGCAATCAATTCTTGGGTAGCTTAGATAAATCCGAGTTCAGAGTTTTGATAACTCTAAAGGTTTAAATGTGAAGGATTGAGACTTCATAAGTCTTTCAAAGCCCCTTAAGCAACTGTAGGGAGGGCTTGCCCTACCATAATCGAATTTCGATAACGTAGGTCAAAATATTGGATTTCGTTTTGCATATTTATCTTTATCATAGTTCGGTCATCTGCAATTGGCACTACTTTCGTATATTTTTCATCAATATTTCGTTGTCAAACTTTGTGCACTTCAGAAATTTCTTGGCATATGATTTGATGGGAAATTTTTGATAAAGTAAATTTTTTATTTTTAAAAAGGATTCATAAAAGCGTGCACATAATTTTGCCATATAATGGCATGCATCCGATCAAACTGCTATATTAATCATTATGTCAATATTGTAATATAGAAATTATTTTTGTGGATGTGATTATGTAGGAAATTATTATATTGTCACATTGACATCTAATAATAATAATGTTCTATGATTTTCAATTATTTATTTCATAAGATACTGTAATTGTCCCGTAATTGAATAATTTTTCATTGATTCTTCAATCATATTTGTTTAATTCAGTGAATCTAAACTATCATACTTCATTATGTACGTCATTTCTTTTAGTTTGAATAATGATTTAATATTGGATAATGAATCCAAAAATGTGTTATTAATCATTAATATAAACTTATTGGATAATAATTTTGTTGATTATTGCCATAATTATGATGATCAATTATTTCGGTAAAGCAATAATCATTTTATTTATGCTTATATTTTAAACCACAATAGCAATCTGTTCAACTATCATATAATGATCATTCATCGGACTTCCTATTTTTATTGGTAATATTTTGGCCAATATATTTTTGGCACATCATTATAACTATTATACATATTTTTAATGCTATGTATGCTTCAATGCAAAGAAGAACTCTGTTGGACAGTCATATAATTAACATTTTGGGTCTTCACCTTTTTATGGCAATAGATCAACACGTAAAATCGACTAATACAATTGATGACCTTTTGATAAACGTAAAAATATAAAATTTGTGATTATGTTCATAAGTATCAATATAAATTCACTGCACATTTCGAAATGAAAAAAAAAGGAAGTATGAGACTTAAAATTCAAGATTATGGAGACTATTGGATTTATCAAATTTAATGGCAGAATTGACCATCTAACCCAATGGTTTAAATTTGAGAAAACACGTGTTTAGTAAAACTATTGAAGTTAAAGTTAAGGGAGCATAGGTGAACATTAATAATTGATAAGTATTTATATGTATTGATAGTCTAATCTGGAGTCAGTGCATCTTGTTTATATTGTTATTATCTAGTAGTAAATTATGTAATTGGAAGTAAATAAAGCAATAATGCTCAGTAACTCATTTTCAATTATAAAGCTAAAGATTTCCTTCCAAAACCTATAAAATATATAAATATTATGCATTATAGCATTTTAGAAATAACATCCACTATTAAAAATACTAATATTTAGTTTCTTATTTTTTCCATAAGCGATACAAACACGGCATAAAACCTTTATTTCCCAACAACTCCACATCTGCTATTTTTTTTAAAAAAAAAATAACCATCAAAACGTTATATTTATCTTGCCTTTGAATGCAAATTAAAAGATGCAAAAATAATCTATATATATACACATAATAAACCTTTAGGAAAAATATTTTTTTGTAGTACATTACAAAATGAAGTCAACACGTACACAAATAAACTTTTCTTTAAGCTCATTACTATTACCCTCGTGTTATCTCATTAAATTCTCATTTAAGCAATCAATTAAATATTAGAAAACTGGTGTCATAAAAGAATGATGTAGACAATATAGAATTACATTTACCTTCAAATTAATTTTTTGAATATAATATCATAAGAAAATCAATATTACCAACTACAACTAAAAAAGAAAATATAGTCAGTATATACAAAAAAAAAATCAGAATTCATTATGTATATTTGACAAATAAGGCATAACTAACCAACTCCAACTTATAAAAATATAGGAAGTTATTTCTTAAGTGGAGGAAAAAAAATCCCAAAAGATATACCTCAATTAAACCAACATTTTAAAATTAGTATTTAAACTATTTTTCTGGCAAAAAATAGGCCCAAAACTTTAAAAAAAATATATCAATATTCAAAGTTCAAAGTTCAAATTAGTACTTATAATATTAGAAAAACAATCAATTTCTACATTTCCCTTGAAAATATCTATTTAACACCCATCAACTTTTTCAAAGTTTTTATTTTGGCCCTAATATTTTTAGAAAATATATATTTTATTCCGCATTATATTATACTCCCTCCGTCCCACCTTACTTGTCCCGTTTGACTTTTTGGTACTGTTCATTGTTTAACTTTGACTCAATTTTATTGCAAGTATATATTTGATAAAAGATAGTCGAGTTGGGTCTTGTTAGAATCGTCTAATCATGTAGTTTCCGAATATATAATTTACATATTTTGTTTGTTGTACATATTTAGAAATATTAACAGTTTAAAAAATGCATTGGATTGTGTGCAGAAATGAAACAGGACAAGTTAAATGGGACAGAGGGAGTATTATATTGTGTATCACCAATAAACTTTTTTGTTATGAAATAGTTTTTTAAATTAAATTAATATTCATTTAATAATATTATATATATCATTGGATAAATTATACTATATAAATTTTAATTAAATATGTAAGAATATTAAATATAATATATTTTAAACTATACTACTTAGCTTATTATATTGATTTATATCAATATTTTAAGTACAAATTTTAATATAATTAGAATTATATTATATATAAAATTAAATAATTTCTAATATTAACTTTAATTAAATATTGTTACCAAAGAAAATTTGATTATATATTTATAAAATATATACTACTATATAGTATCATTTAATTTATTTATAATTTATATTTTTTAATAAACGTAGAATTATTTAATCAAGATATTTTTATATTAATATAGATTTATTTTCTAAATATAGATGTTGATTATTTAGAAAGATATTTTTTTAAAAAGAAAAATAGATTAAATTTTATTCAAGATTTATTATATAGATGACACGTGTCAGCATTTAGTATTTTTTAGAGGATGACGTGGCGTTTATGAGGTGTCATCATAGGAACCGTAGATATGTTTATGATGTTTTATACTCCCTCCGTCCCGCGAATTGTGGCTCATTTCTTTTGGGCACGGTAATTTATGTGGTGGGGTGTGGTGAGGTTTAGTGGTTATTTGTGTTTAAAATTTTAATGAATTTTGACTTTCTTTATTTTGACTATCTTGATGCCATCAAGTAAATTTAGAATATATTTTAAAAGAATTTTAATTCTATCTTAATTGTAAAATAACCAACACAATATTCACATATTAAATTGCATTGTGTCTTTTAGGCTATGGTATGTTAAGAAAAAAATAAAATAAAATTCAAACTTAAGCTACCAATAGCTTGAGCTTGGGATGAGGACCTAGCCCAAGCGGTTAAGTCCTTTGTCTTCCAACGGAAGGTTGGAAGTTCGATTCCCACCGGCCCCCTATCCCTCCCTTTAATTCCCCTTTGTAATTGTGTGGCATGGGCTCCCACCACCCCTTTCCAGGCCTTCAATGGCTCCTCAAAAAAAAAAACAGCTTGAGCTTAGCAAAAAAAAAAAAAAAAACTCCCAAGCTACTCAAACTCGATGATACTCGAGCTTGAACTCGAACTCAAATATCTGCTGTCAAGCTCAAGTACCATGATACTGGAGCTCGCCTCGATATCACCGCTAAACAAAACCTAGAGTTACAGTTTGTTTTTTTTTGGTGAGCCAAAGGCCAGCAAAGTGAGTTACAGTTTAATTTAAAAGAGGGACATAAAGCAACAAATTAATTTGAAAACACACCCACACACACACACATTCAACTCTCTTTTTTTTATCGGGATTAGAACTTAACCCAAGTAGTTAAGTCCCGCGAGGTTGGAGGTTCGATTCCCCACTGGCCCCCTATCCCTCCCTTTTATTTCCCTTTGTAATTTGTGTGGCATCAGCCTCCACCACCCCTTTCCAGGCCTTCAATGGCTCATCCAAAAAATCCTCTCTTTTTCATCGACGTAAAGCAACAATTTAATTAAAAAAAACCCATTCAACTCTCCTTTTTCATCTTTTGACAATCCATTTAAAACTCAATTTGCGTTCATATGTTTTGACGACATTATGAAAAAATTTAACAAAATAGAGCATAAATGACAAGTAAATTTCCTATCATCAAATTAATAAAGAAAGAACTTGGGAGAAAAGCAAATTTCTGCCAAGCAGCAAAAGTATGCATCAGTAATCTGTGACCCAAATAAAACCCACCCCCTAACCACAAACCCACCGGAAAGCTTTGAAAGGACAAAAACAGGAAAATGACAAGACATTTCAATCAAGCAAATATTTCACAGTACAACATTGGATTTTGATGGGACAAAAATCAATTATGTATCACCATCTTCATCATCAACCGGGCTGTTGTATATATGCAACACACATGCCTTCTTGAGGAGAAGATTCTAAGAGATGTGATCTGCTGTTGTTCATTGCATATTGCATTGATCTTCAAGGGCTTGTCCCATAGTCGCAATGACTGTGCAGAGAGTGGTATAAAGTCTGAAAAGGAATATCAATTCTGGTTGTTCCCAGAAAGCCTATGAGTGGAAATACCATCATCCGACACTTTTGTGATGTGCTTCTTCTTGCCTCGGGGCCGTCTTCTTCTTGATCCAGTCTTCGTTGGGGGCTTTTGCGCAGTTTCTGAGATGGTAGTGCCTTTTTCAACAGTTGATGGGAGCTCAGGAGGGGCATCTGGCCAGGGAGTGTGTTTTGCCGTAACAGTGATCTCTAATGGAGGATCAATTGTCCATCTGTGTTGGCACGTGAAAGTATATTTAACAAAGGGGTCATTAGAACACTATAATTTCAAGCTGCAAAAACCTAAGTAGACAAGAGGATTTGTGTAATCATATTTGGGAACATCATCTCTAGGATCAATCTCATAGCTCTATCATATTGCACAAACCAGAATTGCACAAAGAGAAATTCTCTTATATATGAATTCACTCTAGCATGGTCGAAATGTCGTGCACATATAAACAAGCAGCAAGCAGAAGTGCTTTCTATCAGATACTCTTGCCATCGCAACTAGGGAACGTAAGCCTCCAATTTGGGCTGTGGATTAGATCCTTTACTAAACTCATCCCAGAAGGAGAATTAAAGGTAGGCATTGTTTTCTTCACATAGATTCCACGAGAAAAGTTGCATTACATACAGAAATGACAAAACTGTGCTGAAAGATTATAGCGACACAACAATAGTCCTAGGTTTGTTAGTATAAACATGTTTGGTTATCTAAAATGACGATAGTCCTAGGTTTGTTAGTATAAACATGTTAGAATGGTATGGACTATGGAGGAAATTGACATTTATGAAGTTCCCTACTTGGGGTAAAGATTATAGATTTAATATATTTTGTGGTGGCTGAGAAAGAGGAATTAGAAGAATGAGATGTCTGTGAATACGATTTTGTTAAGGTAACAAAACCAATGGATTCACACACTGTTCCTATATTATTCTTTGCGCCACCAATTTTAGTAGGAGTCAAAAAGAAAAAGTTGTTTCTGAGATTTGAACACTACTATAAATAATTAACATGAGCAAATTATATGCAGCATGTTATAAATGCAAAATTGGATAACTAAAGTACCCTGCTAAAGGTGCAGAGCTCAGCTACATTCACTGCTCCCCACACATTCCATACATCATAAATCAAAACTCACAATGCAAGAATAAAGCTGTATGAATATTTAAAAAGACATACAGCGAGTTCTAGTTCAATAAGTGTTTTCCAGTGAAATGGTTGTGATGCTGAATGAAAGAAGTACTAATAGGACAGTGAAGTAAGAATAGTATGTAACTAGCGATCAGTTATGAGTTACACAGTCACAACATGCTCAACATGACAGAAAAGTGGCAAACCAAAAAAGTTAGGTATATGGTTGCATATACGACCATTTCAAATTGGAGTTAAATATCTAAACTTACAATAGGTGTCCCTATGTTCAGAGTTATAAAAGCTGATCAAGTACAATTTGGCATTTTTCAACCCTCTTTTACAATCTTTCAATTGTTTTGAACAATAATCTCTCCATACGCAACTCAATCTCACTAAATTTATTTAAGACCCGGACAACTTCCATAGGCACAGGTTATTGTCACGGGTAGACAAATTTTACATAATATTCAGGAGTTTTTAACACCCCCAACTATAAATAGCATAAGCTTAAAGTTTAACCTAGTCCATGGGGTTTATCAGCAATCCCAATGACAAGCCTTCATAACTTCTCTAAAATTATGGATTTTGAGACACAGTATCTCAGTTAAAAAATTGCTAGACATAATAATATCAAGCCTATCGAGTCTCAATGACCCTACTTTCAGTTAAAGCCTGAATAATGGCAAACCACATAGTATTAATCAATTGGTTTGTGTGTTAAAGTTTTCATCAAATATAATCCCAAGAAAACAGTATAACTATCTCCTAAGATGCAGAAAGTTGCAAATTGCATGCGGAAACATAAAATGTATTCTGGCCGATGACAATCAACAAATAGACGGATATGATATACTTGGCAGAATATATTTACAAAGAACAAAATTGTTTCAGATTCTGAATGAAACGCACAGAGATGACTAACCTTGCTGGGAACTTGCTGTCTGATCTTGCCTCGACACGCAGCCACCATAGCATAACTTTGCGCCCGCAGCTACCAAGAGGTTCCACTACTGAAGTATCTGTTAACAAGGCCAATGGGCTTTCAACGTCCTGTCTATCCCTTCCAAACCCATCCCACTCCTTAACCCAAACTGGCTTGTCCACAGTGTCCTCCCACACCAACCTAGAATTCAAGACAAACCCAGCCCATTCCAGCTTCCTCGGAAGCACAACTGCCCTGTCATCGATATACTTTGCACTCCTCTCTAGAAATGGCTGTGTATTGAAAGTGTGCCACCCCACCAAATGACTCGAGGAATTACAGGCTGGACCTTGAACTGGTAGCCGCAACACTTTTCCATCCTTTTCATTATCTTCTTTCTCAACACGTAATTTCCCTTCTTCAGAACCACCCGAATGTGCAATAATACCAACAGAAAATGCTCCTATCCATTTCACATTCTGGATCTCATCAAACAACTCCAAGCTATGCATGTTACTATCATCCACAAACATCACAATTCCATCTAACTTTTTATCTCTAACTATGCTGCACATTCATACACAATGAAAACTCAGTACAATTACCATAAAAACGTTCACCTAAACCAACAACCAAGGAAACAAATGTTAATAAAATGAAGCAAGAAGAATATTAATATACCTTAAAGCATGGATCCTCATCCTTGCTTCAAATTTATGCCGATCCTCCCACAAAAGAGGCATTCTTCCATTAAATCCGACATGAATAGTTCTCAATCCAGACTTCGCAATCAACGTAGCAGTTTCATTCGTGACACCTCCAGCTTCCACTACGATCCAAATTAGATCATAGGGCACATTCATCAAAGAATGCATCACTCCGGTGAGGTGCAGCGTCTGGAAAGTTCGCACATAAGTCGGCGTGATAGCAACCAGAGTTCTAGGGTTCTTAACCCCATATTGAATCCTCTGCTCCATCTGAACCCTTTCAATGATCCCATGCGCCTTCATCACCTCCACCGGATCCGGATGCGGCCACGGCCGTATCTGTATCCCGTGCCTCCCCACCACCACTTTACTACCACCAATAACACCGGAAGCATTCCTTTCATGCGACGATGTGGCTCCCGAGGACGGCAATGTTGTTTGGATAGCAGAGTAAATAGTGCTCGTCGAAGGATACGAAGAATTAGTGAAAAGAAGGAAAAACACAAGCCGCGAAAATCGAAACCCTAGCACTAAACTAATCAAACAACACAATCCATGGACAATTAGCCAGAAAATCGTCGCCGGAGATTTGATTGCCCCGTCCACTGTAGCGTCCAGCGCCGACGACGCGCTCCGGAAACTGTTGCTCCGGCGGGCTTGCTGCTGCAACGCCGCCATCTGCTTCATTTTTCCCCTCCCCCCTTATTCTAGATTGCTCCTCTTCCTCTAGTCCTTCCCTCCTCAACAACCCTTCAACTGCTAATATCCCCGAACCCCAATTCCCAACAAAATTAACCAACAGTTCGAATTCGGAGTAGCTTCAAAGCAATGGAGGCTGATTAGTTGAGGAAAGTGGGTGGAAGATTTCTTCAAGCTCACGAATCAACTGTCAGCTCAAGGTCAGCTTCCAATACTTACCATTTCAACAAATCATTCCCCAATTCAACCATAGATCAACCGCCCGCAAAAAATTGGGGATACGAACAACAAATCCAGACACCAAACGGTCCAAATTATATACAATGAATCTTGTGCGGAATTGCAGGTGGAAGATTGGGGAGAAGATCTAGGGCAACATTGGGGCTCTATTACTCCACATGTCGAATGAAGAACGAACACGGATACGCGACCGAGGGCATTTTGGGGATTTCGCGAGATAGAGAGACGGATTAACAGTATTAGCATACTTATGGGTGTGATTAATGAACAGCTGTTTGGTTAATTGTCATCTGTCAATTATATAAACTAGTACTAACAAGTTCCGGGATCAGAGCACCGGACGAATCTAAACCGTTTGATTTCATATGTTCCCAACACGAACGGTGTAGATGTGAAGTCCTGTCTTAACAAGAACTACCATGTAGCTGAGTGGACGTTTTAGCTTTGGCCTCGGTTAGGGTCACACACAATTTCAACGTTTTAGATTATTTAGGACTCCAACTCACAGGACCGGCCAAAAAGTAGGCTTAGTCGGAATAAACTAGGGCCTCGGTTATATACCCACAAGATTGGTTAGGGGCACACACAATTTTTGATAAAATATCACATATATCCTTAGTTAAAAAATGGGGATTGGGCACTCTCTTAAGGATTGGGCACACAATTTACAAATTCTTTTTTCTTCTCTCCCTCTCTTCCTCGTTCAAATAAAACAAAACCCAAAACCCAAAACCCAAATCCCTCTCTTAAGGATTGGGCACACAATGTGCACACCCTTTTTTCCCACAAACACACAAAAAATACTTGGATTAGGGCACACACTAAAATACTTACCCATTCTACCCTTTCAACTCATATACTAGAATTTGGAGTCCGGGTCTTTATGTTTTGTAGTCCGGGTCTCTATTTCCTAACACACATATCGGGGGAAAGGGGTTTAGTTTTAGGGCACACACAAAATTGGAAGAAAACGGGAAGAAGAAGAGGCCGAAGAGAAGAAAGCCAAATCTGTCAAAGAAAAATGCCGAGGACACGTGGAGGAAGGACCCGTGGTGGCGGACACAGACTGACTAATGAACGACCACTCTTGACCGTTCGCTATAGCTGAGGAACGGTCACTCCTGGCCGTTCGCTATAGTTGAGGAACGGCAACTCTTGGCCGTTCTGTTTGAGAAGTAAAAAAAAAAAAAAAAAAAAAAAAAAAAGAAGAAGAAGAAGAAGAAAGAACGGCCATTACTGGCCGTTCCTCTTTGGAGCGGATCGGACAGCACTGGCCGGGGACATAAAGAGACGGCCGTCCAGTGCTGGCTGGGGAGATAAAGAGACGACCGGCCAACACTGGCCGGGGAGATAAAGAGACGGCCGGCCAGTGCTGGCCGATTCGCTCCAAAGAGGAACGGCCAGTAAATGGCTGTTCTTTTTTTTTTTTTTTTTTTTTTACTTCTCAAACTGGACGCGCAACACAACTAATCTGCAATATTGCTCATGTAAAAAAAACTTACCGGTTCTATGAGTTGGTATTCATGTTCTTCCACCACATGTTCATCTCGGTATTGCTCATCGTTCATGGGTTCATCTCGGTATTGCTCATCGTTCATGTCCATGGAGTATGAGTATATGAATATAAAAATGCGTAAGAAAAGTAGGGTTTTGGGTTTAGGGTTTTGCGTTTTGTTTTATTTGAACGAGGAAGAGAGGGAGAGAAGAAAAAAGAATTTGTAAATTATGTGCCCAATCCTCAAGAGAGTGTCCCAATCCCCATTTTTTAACTAAGGGTATATGTGATATTTTATCAAAAATTGTGTGTGCCCCTAACCAATCTTGTGGGTATATAACCCAGGCCCTAGTTTATTCCGACTAAGCCTACTTTTTGGCCGGTCCTGTGAGTTGGAGTCCTAAATGATCTAAAACGTTGAAATTGTGGGACCTTGTAAAATGAACGGATAAGATTAATCCGACACTCAAACCTTGAAAAATACACGCTGACGTAAAGTCATGAACTGACTTTTGTCTGCATTGATTCATTGTACGGTACAACTAGTGAATGGCCCATACGTATTTTAAAATTTTTTTTTTATTTTTTTTAAAAAAATATTCTGTTTATTATTGTGCTAAATATGATACTAATATAATTAAATCGTTCACTGTATTCAGCAGAAAAATTTTGATTTTTCGTTGATTATTATGGAAACAAGTCACAATGAATTTAATTTAATACCACGAATCAAAATATTCTGTTTTTAGGTTATTAATTAATACATACATGCATGAATCTCGTGTGGTGCTCATTATTACTATTATTAATGACATAAAGATAACCATTATTATCAGAAAAGGGCAATAAAATTCTTGAGTCACCAGAAAAGAAAACAAAAGGAGACAAAGTAACTTAAATCATTCCAAATTATTAAAATTTTGGTGGAGAACCAACGTCAGTTGGCTTGAGTAAGTTGGAGTTTTAATCATTTAAGTAAGATTTCGGGTTCGAGCCTTGTATATTTAAAAACTGCTTTGGGAGATGCGCCTTTAATTGTGTCCATGCAGATCCTCGAGTGATTAGTCTTGGAATCCAATGTGGCCTGGGGATATACGGTAATTCACCAAAAAAAAAAGGAAAAAAGACCAAATATATCCTTTTTCTTTTCCAAAAATTCAAATCAGTCCTTTTTATATTTTATTATCAAAACAGTCCGCTACAAATGCTAATTATGTCCAAATCAGTCCCTTGTTCACTAATTATGCTCTAATTGATGACATGGCAATGGTTTTAATTTAAACCTGACACGCGGACATAATATTAGTCATTTTTCTTTTATCTTTTATCAATTAAGTCATAAACTTTTATTTTGTTCCATTTAGTCCTCTACCCAAATCAGTCATTTTTATATTAACTTGCCTCCAACCTTTCAAATTATTTCATTTCAGGCCCAGAATCTTAAATTTTTTATTATTAGTAATCCATTTATCAAATAAATGCCCAACATACTTTCGTAAATAAAATTAAACACCAAACCTCATACATTGGTTTTGACTGTCTTGTTAACGGGTCTTCTAAGTTCCGGGATTTTACGGTCTCTCTCTAACCACCCGACCATAACCGATGGTTCATTGGTTCTGGTTTCCTTCAGCATCAATCAGCACAATCATACTTTGTTTCATACGTACCTTAGAACGCAGCAAGGTTTGAGTAAATGATTTAATATTAATTTTTGTGTAAATGATTTAATTTTATTTTTTGGAAAGTTATGGATGCAGGAAGCATGGACAATAAAATTTAGGCTATTTTTTTTTTTATATTTTGAATAATATTTTCAATATGTTTTTTAATAAAATCAATGCTTCCTGTATCTATAACCTTCCAAAAATTCAAGTTAAATCATTTACTCAAACATTGCTACAACCTGAGGTAGGAAACAAAGTAAGATTGTGCTGATTATTGCTGAAGGAAACCAAAATCAATCAACCATCGGTTGCGGTCGGGTGGTTAGAGAGAGTCCGTAAAATTTCAAGTACTTGGAAGACCCGATAACAAAGCAGTCAAATCCAATGTATGAGGTTTGATGTTTAATTTTATTTACGGAACTATATTGGGCATTTATTTGATAAATTGATTAGTAATAAAAAAAATTAAGGTTCCGGGCCTTAAATGTAACAAAACAAAAGTTTGGGTCTGAATTGGCAAAAAGATAATAGAAAAATGACTAATATTATGCCCACGTGTCAGGTTTAAATTAAAACCCTTGCCACGCCAGTAATTAGAGCATAATTAGTGAACAAGGGACTGATTTGGACATAATTAGCATTTGTCGGTGACTATTTTGGTAATAAAATAGAAAAATGACTGATTTGAATTTTTGAAAAAGAAAAAGGACATATTTGGCATTTTTTCAAAAAAAAATGGTGGAGAATATATATGGAAAATTATTGGGCTTGAGGGCAGTGGATTTTCATATTTATTAATAATTAATAATTAATGTTTATTTTGCATAAATAAGTAAAATAAATGATTTATTTCATATAATGCATATAGAAAATAAAATGTTTAGATAGGGTGTTGAATGAGTGATATTCAACAGGTGTTGATATACTGACTCAACGAGGTGCATGTTGTGTGTTAATGAGGTGTGTGCTATGTATTTATTGGTTAGGCTATATAAAAATACTCAACATATACAAATTATTCATTCAGCACATATAAAATACTATTTCAGCACTTGCTGATTCAGCATCCAAACCAAGTTCAGAAATAACTATTATTGTATTAATTAAAATAGATTGAGTAACTAATAAGGTATAACCTGTAAAGTGGATGCAATACAATGATATGCAATTTGTATATGACACAAAATTGAGTTTAATACAATTATATCATTATAGATAAAATATAGTCAGGTGAGATGTTATATTCATCTAATCAAATAGTTTTAGAATATACAGTAACTGTTGGGGTTTTGGGTGGGCAAAAAAAAGCCTATTAAACTGTTCAATTAATATTGGATCAAATTGATCAACCTAAGCCCATTTTGAAGTGGGCCCAATAGATTATCTATCTTCTTCGTCTTCTTTTTTTTTTTTTTTTTTTTTTTCCAAACGGACCATACCTCAGTCCAAAGGATGATTGGAGTGAGTCAGTAGTCATGTCTGAATCAGATAGTCACCATCGCCTTTTTCTTTTAAAATTAACTGGCTAGGGTACAATTAAGGCCCATTAATATTACTAATTAGGGCCATGTCTTTTAAAACTGCGTCGTCTTCATATCATCTCAGATCATCCGGTCTGCCAAGAGTTTCAGGTCTCGTCGAACTCAGCAGACGTGAAGTTTTCTATTTCTCCCATTTGGAACAAGTCTCCACTTCATTTCGGATTAAAATCAGCCGAATTCCACCGATTTGAAGGCAATACGGTAACAGGTTTTTACAAAATAGCGATTTTAAGGAAAATTTATGGAATATAATGTGCATTTATTCTTCAATTGATTTGCCTATATCTTCCAGGTCGTCTGGGATTATGGTTTGTGTCTGAAGAGTGGAAGAACCGATGGCCATTCTAGTCGCAAACTCGCTTCGGACTCTTCTTCTAAGCTCAAGCAATCAAAGACGACTAGACGAGTAGCTTCACTTTATCAATTCCGGCATTGCATATTCAGTTGTCGCTCCTCCCGGCAAAATGTCATCGAAATTCTCCAAGAGAGAGGCCTCCTGGACTCCCTCACTAGCGACGCCCTCCGCCGGCCGGACCTCGTCCCCTCCTCTCCGAGTCTACTGCCTCACCTTGGAAACCTTCTCGGAATAGTTGTCCTGGCCTGGTTCCTCAGGTGCGGCCACCGGGCTGTTGCCCTAGTTGGCGGCGCCACCGGACGCATCGGCGACCCCTCCGGCAAGAGCCTCGAAAGACCTATACTTGACCCCATTTCTCTGGACAGAAATGTGTCCTCAATTTCATCCACAATTCGTAGCATTCTGGGGCGGGATTCCTCCCTATCTCCGAATTCGTTCCCGATCGTGAACAACTACGGGTGGTGGAAGGACGTGAAGCTTCTGGATTTTCTTCGGGACGTCGGGAAATTCGCGAGGGTGGAAGCAATGATGTCGAAGGAGAGCGTCTGTACGAGGTTTGAATCGGAGTAGGGGATGAGCTACACGGAGTTCACCTCAGCTCCTGCAGGGCTACGATTTCCTCCACCTCTTCAACAACGAAGACGTCAATATTCAGATTGGGGGAAGCGATCAATGGGGGAACATCACCGCCGGCACGGATCTCATCCGCAGAATCCTTCAAACAGAAGGAGCCCACGGAGTCACATTCCCCCTCCTCCTGAAGAGCGACGGCACCAAATTCGGCAAGTCGGAGGACGACGCAGTCTAGATCTCCCCTGCCTGCTGTCCCCCTACCAATTCTACCAATACTTCTTCTCCATTTCAGACACCGACGTTATCAGGTTTCTCAAGATGCTGACTTTCCTAAGCATGGGGGAGATTGCCAATATAGAGAAGGAAATGAATGTAAAACCTTGATATCACTTTCTGATACCAATTTGTGGATTTGATATTACACACAAGGATACACTTTACACTCTTGATATCTAAATAGGATAAACAAGAGCAGAGAGTGTATCCTTGTGTGTGTGATATCAAATCCACAAATTAGTATTAGAAAGTGATATCAAGGTTTTACAAAATGGTATCAGAGCCTGAGTGATCTAAGCTCAGAGCGAAGAAGTAGAAGCCCAGGGCCTGAGTGATCAAACTCAGAGCGAAGAAAAGCTGTGTAATAAGTACAGATTAATTCAAATTGAAGAGTGGGGGTAGACGAAGGAAGCTTGCAAAAAGATAAGGGTTTTGCAAGAGCAGATCACCGTTGCCGGGAAGCCCTGAACCTGAGCCAGCCGCTGTCAACACCAGCTGCAGCTGCAACAGCACCACGCCGTCGCCACACCTACGACGAGTGTAAACCATCGTTGTCTCCTCCGAGCCGCCATCGAGCGCCGCCGAACAACATCAACAAGCCCGCCGGTTGTAAGCCACCGTTGTCTCCTTCGAACCGACACCATCGCCGAGCCAATTGCTGCCGATCTGCTGAGCCACCGGTGCCACCATGCTCCGCCTACGCTGTATCAAACACAGCCTGCTACCGCAGCCTCCAGCACCACCCGCTGCCACCGCCAGCAGCCACCATCGAGCGCTGCCCAGCTCCCACCTCCGTTGTCTTGCTCCGTCTTCCACCGTGCGCCTATGCCCAACAGCTTCAATCTCCGCCTGCTCGCTGCTTGCGCACCACTTCCTCCACGTCGTCTCACCTTGTTGCTAGTCCATGAAGAATTGTTCTAAATTTAAAAATGGATGAGATGTGAACGTGAGGAGAACCCAGGAGACAAAGAAATTAATAGTGGTAGCTGAGGTTGGTGGGAATTAAAGAATTGGTCAGACTTGTGCAAAGAGAAATTAAATTGGTTGCAGTGAAGAAATTCAATCAACTTGAAAAGTTGGAACACAACTGCAGAATCAGTAAAAAAAAAGAAGAAAAATGGAGCGAGCTATTTGATTGGAAAAGTGGGACAATCAAATTAAAGAAAAGGACAAAAGGAATGGAGTTGTGCTGCTCATTGATGCACTCAAATTAGTGGAGAAGAAACAAAAAATTGTTGGGAAAGAATTTGTCAAATTGCAGATTTTGAAACACAAAAAGGAAGCTGGGCAATAGAAAGGAGATATAGTTCAAAAATTATTTTGGAATCTAAAATGTTCAAAGGAGTTGACCGAGTTCAACCAAGTCAAACCAAGCTATGATGAAAAGAAAGTCCAGGCAATAATTATGAAGGATATCATAAGGAGAAAGTGAAATCATGCCAATGACAATTTGGCGAATCAAGTTTATTCGACATGGAATGTCAATAAGTGACACCATGTTAAGGATTGCAACTTTGATAGATGCAAAGTGGAGACTTTGCAAAGGATTGTCGAAGCGACAATCGAGTGAAAGAGACAACCACTTCCAACCAACCAATGTAGTTGTGGAAGATGAAGCCAATACCTGTTGAACTTGTAGTGGTCCAGGAGCCTATGAAAGGTTGATGTTGATCTATTGACAGAACACAATTGTGATAAGCTTGAAAACAAGCTAGTTGAGCCTTTGATAGAAGAAAAGGCTGTTGAGATGCCTGAGAAAAGAAGAGTGATGAGAAGAAGCAAATTGAGAGTGCTCTTGATGTGGAGTGCACTGATGAGTGTATTCAAGAACCGGTAAAGGAAGTTGTAAAGATGACAACCGAGATTCCAAAATGAAGCTGAAGAAGCATTTGAAGTTTATGAGGGAGTTTTGTTGGTAAATTAAAATGCCGTGTACGAAACAAAAGTTGAAGCCGTTGAACGAAAAGTGAAGAAACGTGCAAGCCACATTCGTTGAATGTTGAAGCCACTGAACGAACAGCGAAGTAACGTGCAAGCCATCTTCGTTGAATGTTGAAGCCGGTAAAGAATAGTGAATCATATGTGTATTGTCTGTTGTTATTCTAAAATCTATATATATGGTCTTGTATTGTTGAAATAATTAGAGCAAAGCAAGGAATGAAATTACCAGAAAGCATTTGCTCAATCCTCTTTGCTCTCCGCTCTTGTTTATCCTATTTAGATACAAGAGTGTAAAGTGTCTTGTGCGTGAGATATCAAATCCACAAATTGGTAGATATTAAGAAACTACAAAATGGTATCAGAGCGTCATATCAAGAATTACAATGAAAGGGAGCACCGGTAGCTCTCTGCCGAATACAGCGCAGCGCCGGCTAGCCGAGGAAGTGACCGAATTTGTCCATGGCAAGGAGGCAGTCAAGGCGACGGAGGCGTTGAGGCCCGGTGGTGCAGAGACGAGATTGGATTGGAGTGCGATAGAGAGTATTGCTGAGGATGTTCCTTGCTATCCTTTGCAGCGGAATCAAGTTCTGAATCTATCTTTTTTGGATCTGTCGGCGCGCACTGGTTTGCTCGAGAGTAAATCTGCAGCCCGACGGTTGATGAAGCAAGGGGGCTGTACTTGAATAACATGAGGATTGATTGTGAGGCCAAGAAGATAGAGGCTGATGACATTGTTGATGGAAAGATCATACTGTAACATCCCGGATAATTATTTCATAATTAAATTAATTAATTATGATTAATTATTTAAATTGGCTCAATTACATAAAAATTATGTTGTGGGAATTATGGTAGAAGCCCAACCATAATTAAGAGGAGCAAGAGAACCCAAGACAAGTCCAACCCATATGAAAGAAGTGTAGTATGGGAAATGTGTAGGGATTGAGGTGCAATTAGGAAATTTGCAAATGGGTCCTTTGACCATAAATGGGGTAAAATTTGGGAGTAGGGCATTTTCCTCCCTTTCTCTTTCCCGTAACCACATGAGACCAAAATTGGGGATTTGCTCTCTTGAAGCCATCGCAATTTGGAGGAGATGAGAAGCCATTGTTGGAAGCTTGAAGCTCGATGGTGTAGAAGAACAAAACATAAGGGTTACACTTTCAATTTTCCCCAATTTTCCCTTGTTCCCGTTCCTTTTTCCCATTCTTGATTGGAGTTTAGAATCGGGGCTGTGGGGGTGGTGGTGCCGCTGCGTCGGCGGCGAGGTCAAGGGAGGACGGAGGAGACGCCGGTGGTGATGGCGGCGTCGCGGTGGCGTGACGCTTGGAGTAGCAGCGGGCTGCTGCCCGCTGCGTGGAGGAGCAGCGCACAACTCTGCTGTGCTGCTGCCGACGGTGCGCCAGCGCCGTGGCGGCGACGGTGGTGCTGTGGCATGGTGGTGGTTGCCGGCGAGGTGGGGTCCGACAGTGGTGGTGGTGGTGTTGGGTTGTTCGGAATTTTCTTTGTATGTCTTATGATTTTTGGTGTGGCTTTTATGTGCAATTGTTGGAATGTGGTTGCTAGTTTATTTATGTGTATTGGGTATTTGATTTCAATATGATTTTTGTGTTGGATTCCATGTCTTGCATGTTCATTGTTGGTAAGAAGTGACAATTGTGGAAGTTTACATGGTTTTGGAAGTTAAATATTTCAAGGGATGATGTTGAAGGAAATAGATATGCTAGGTCCTTAGTTCTTGATATTATTTGGTATTGTATTCCAATGCAATTGGACCTTTGTGAAAAAAGAAGTTTATCTTTCTTTTAAGGTATTGTAAGGGAATTTGAGCAAGTCATGGAATTGTTAGTTTTAAAATTTGGATTCTATAAGTAAGGGGATTGTTTTGTGTAGATATATTTTAATTGTAGGTTTATATGAAGACTTGAGTAATTGGTTGGAACTTCTTGTTTTTAATTATTAAATTTTGAGGATTATGATATTTCTTGTGCATTCTTGTTTAGGGAAATGAATTGTTGGACTTCTATTTTAAGTTAAATGGCACTTTGTTTATTGGATGGATTAAAATGGAGTATGTTGAATATATGAGATGTGTAATTATGGTATAGAATGAGACGTTATTATTAGTTTGATTCTTAAACTTGTTAGTTATTATTCTTGAATATTTAGAATTGTATTTGGGTATTTGAACTTGTTCTTTGTTATTGGGAGTTGGTGGATTAAATGGTGTAGTGGTGGATGGTTTGCTTTGTGGGTTTGATGAAGGGGATTGGTGGTTGTTTGAATTGGAGATAGGAGGAGATGAATGTGTTGGAGTTGTTAGAATTATTTAAATTCTTATGATAATATTTTTTATAGGGATCACTCATAAAGCTTTGGGATTTTGAAGACAAACAAAGGAAGCTTTGAAGATTTATAATAAAGGCAAGGGTTAGAATGACATAATTGCATAAAGAGATAAGTGGAGATGTTAGATAATGTGAATTTAGATGATTAGGAATATTATTACTAGGAATGCTTAAAACCTATTTCTAGATAACCTAGACGTATTTAAGTGTTCCACACAAATTGTATGATGTTTCTAGATAACCTAGACATATTTAAGTGTTCCATACGAATTGTATGATGCCTTAGATGAGCTTGGATTATTATGCCTTAGATGAATCTAAGTCTTCTTGCGAATCATATGTTGCTTTAACAACTAGGTCAAACCTTAGAATCTTAAGGAATACCGGGTGGACGGGTTCCTTGCGCTATGACTTAAGAGAGTATTTACTGTTATGATGAAGTTGGTGTATCTCAAGGCTACTGTGATGATACTTGACAACTCTTATTATGTGTTCAATCTATGGTTCAGTTTTGGTAAATTATATGTCTTATGAAACCAATGCATGAGCCACATGGTATATGGAATTTTGAATATCGGATGAGGGTAATTGTCCCTCCTATGGGTAGAGCCTGTATGTGTCTATAACCCTAGGCAGTTGGAGCACTGTCTGGGACATCGGTGTTGGTAGTTATAGAGTCCTCTGCATGGCGAGATGAGCCTGTATGTGTCTATAACCCTAGACAGTTGGAAACTAGTCTAGGATGCCGGTGTTGGTAGTTATAGAGTCCTCTGCATGGCGAGAGATTATATTATTTGGTTAATGGATTATGGTGCATTGGATTGGTTTCATCTGACATATAATTTGATTAATGGATTATGGTGCATTGGATTGGTTTCATCTAATATATACTTTGACTAATGGATCATGGTGCATTGGATTGGTTTCATCTAACATATATTTGACTAATGAATTATGGTGCATTTGATTGGTTTCATATTTGATTAATGGATTATGGTGCATTGGATTGATTTCATCTGACATATACTTTGACTAATGGATCATGGTGGATTGGATTGGTTTCATCTAACATATAATTTGACTAATGGATTATGGACATTGGATTGGTTTCATATTTGATTAATGGATTATGGTGCATTGGATTGGTTTCATCTGACATATATTTTATTAATGGAGTATGGTGCATTAGATTGGTTTTATATGACATATGTGCATGGCGAGAGGTGATATTGGTGATTAATGGATTATGGATAGGATTATGTTGTATATGACTCGAGGAAAATGTCCAGAATTTACTTTATGTCTTTAATTATTGTTATTAATTGTTGCTATAGATTCTTTATGCTATGCTACTTCTATTCCTTGCCAGTACAATGTTGTGTTGTGCTGACACCTTGTCGCTGTTTGGTTGTTTTATAGATTTTCCTACGGATGGCGCAGAACACGATGATGGGGTACGGGCTGAGCGAACTAGTTAGGGTGCATCTTTATATTTTTATTTAATTGGAATATATTTTTATACACATTTATCGGTTATCTGATGTAGAGTTAGTTGTCGTTCATCGAGGTGATTGTTGAAGCACTTGGATTTTATTATGTGTAAATTTCTGGTATTGAAATTGTGAGCATATCGATAATTTATTCAGGGTTTGTAGCCCGGATATGCAATGTGATGTTCCTGGGATTGCTCACAGCTTATGATAGTTTTCTTGTTACAGTTATTTATTTGTACGTGTGTCTAGCCTTGTATTGACTGTCTAAGCTGAGTAATCAACAATTTAGAACAGTTAATATAACGGTGACGTCGCGAAAATGGTTTTAAATTTCGGGGCGTCACGGAGTGATATCAGAGCGGTTTCGCTCCTAAATGTGCTTAAACTTTATAAAAGTATGTGGTGAGGTGTGCGGGGATTGCATGTAGGATAGGTATGCATTGTCATATGCTAGTTGGATTTATTCTTATGCTGTGGTATTCTTTTTATATACTGTGCACCTTGTGAATTAGAGCCATGGTTTGCAAGATAACTATGGACGAATAACGAGGATATCCCAAGAGATCTATTCTTTAATTCTGTTAGCAACTTGTTTAGAAGTTGCTGAATGATTATTTTTATTATTACTACTGCTTGCTTGGTAATTCTGTTAGCTTATTGTATTTTCATAATGTATGGGATCTGTCTTTAAGGTAAATTGCAGGTATTGAACAACGGGACACGCACATTCATGCCATGCGAATATGTGATGATGATCCATTGTCGGCAGATGATTAGAACAGCAGGAGAATAATATCTCAGACATCTTTAAATCTTAAAGATATATGTGACTCATGCCATGCAAATATGCGAATATGTGACTCATCCGGGTGTAGCGATTGACATATTTAAGATATTTAACTCGAGACATCGAATTGAGTATACCGAAGAGGTTAATTGGAGGCGTTGATGTGAGTTAATGACGGAAGGCACGATGCTCGTAATGCTGATATATATATATATATATTTATTGAATATGCTTTATTTCTCAATCCTTTCATTTTATTTTCTTAATTATGAGAAAGTGAATATCTATACTATTTCTGTTGCTTCTTTGAAGATCCTACTGTGTATGTTTCAGTACCAGTTCTTCTCTTCGAGTGAACTCTTTTGGTTGTGGCATGTACTGTCAAATCACTCTTGAGGTCATCCGAATGGTTCTCATTGATACTCTGTCAGCATTGATATTCTTCCCGCCGTTTCAATATTTTAAATAGTTCGAATTTCATTTCAGCTACACTGATATGTGTAAATGCATTTATCTAAAATTTTCAAACTCCTTTATCGTTCTTTAAAATTATATGACAACACTGTCACTGACTTCCTCACATTTTCTTCTGGAAGTTTCTTTAGTACTTGTTTGAGTTTGAGTTAGCTCTTCCCTTTCACTTGTTATTCGTCATTTTTAAATTGTTCTGCTACTTCATTTTTACCCGGGATAGAGTCGTTTCATACCGGGGCATTCCTGTTAGTACCTCCTTTTTTCTACTGATTTATTATCTCTATAATAAATTGGAGTTTCTATCAATCAATTGGTAGGATTCCTTCTGCCAATCCGAGTCGACTCGTTATCGGTTCACTTATTTAATTATATTTGTTCCGTTACAGAATGATGCACATCTTATTATTCTTGTTCCTGTGATACATTCTCATATCATTCCGAAATTCATTATACTTGGTATCTACTTGGCACCCTCCCAGTAATTTTAAATTTTCACCATTCATATTCTTTTTCACCAAAAATCGGACTTTTATCTACTTCGTGAATTCTTTTAACTGAAATAGAATTGTTCCACTCTATGTCTATTTACCTTCATTGTTCTACTATACGGTGACGTGTAGACTTTTAACGTCTAGTAGGAAAAATGATAAGGCTTATGCAAGTCCTACTATTTCCTACTATCTCCCATTCCAGTACTATACTTGAGGGTAATCAGGTGTGCTTAATGCACCCTGATAATCCGTTTCGAGTTGCACTGCCTTCAACTTGTTAGTTGAAGCACTCTTTACTGGTATAAGCATCTTGATGTAAAATAAGGTTCTCTACCTATCTATATTCAGTTGTGCTCTGCAAACAATGATTTTAGTTGTTCGCATCCTTTCCACTTGTATCGGAAGATTTTGACTTCCGATATAACTCAGAATTTACCATACTCTTGGTAATTCGATCTCACATTCTTCTTGGTGTTGGAGATTGTTCGTTCTTTTTGTGATGTAGGTTTATCCCAAGATGAGAGTTTCTAATAACCGAAAGGAGCGTGTAGAAAGTGTTCGGAGTTGGATCTCACCCACAATTCAGTGAAGATAAGATATATTGATCTATACCCTTATCTCATTCGAGGACGAATGATCATAAGGGGGAGGGATTGTAACATCCCGGATAATTATTTCATAATTAAATTAATTAATTATGATTAATTATTTAAATTGGGCTCAATTACATAAAAATTATGTTGTGGGAATTATGGTAGAAGCCCAACCATAATTAAGAGGAGCAAGAGAACCCAAGACAAGTCCAACCCATATGAAAGAAGTGTAGTATGGGAAATGTGTAGGGATTGAGGTGCAATTAGGAAATTTGCAAATGGGTCCTTTGACCATAAATGGGGTAAAATTTGGGAGTAGGGCATTTTCCTCCCTTTCTCTTTCCCGTAACCACATGAGACCAAAATTGAGGATTTGCTCTCTTGAAGCCATCGCAATTTGGAGGAGAGGAGAAGCCATTGTTGGAAGCTTGAAGCTCGATGGTGTAGAAGAACAAAAGATAAGGGTTACACTTTCAATTTTCCCCAATTTTCCCTTGTTCCCGTTCCTTTTTCCCATTCTTGATTGGAGTTTAGAATCGGGGCTGTGGGGGTGGTGGTGCCGCCGCGTCGGCGGCGAGGTGAAGGGAGGACGGAGGAGACGCCGGTGGTGGTGGCGGCGTCGCGGTGGCGCGACGCTTGGAGTAGCAGCGGGCTGCTGCCCGCTGCGTGGAGGAGCAGCGCACAGCTCTGCTGTGCTGCTGCCGACGGTGCGCCTGCGCCGTGGCGGCGACGGTGGTGCTGTGGCGTGGTGGTGGTTGCCGGCGAGGTGGGGTCCGACAGTGGTGGTGGTGGTGTTGGGTTGTTCGGAATTTTTTTTGTATGTCTTACGATTTTTGGTGTGGCTTTTATGTGCAATTGTTGGAATGTGGTTGCTAGTTTATTTATGTGTATTGGGTATTTGATTTCAATATGATTTTTGTGTTGGATTCCATGTCTTGCATGTTCATTGTTGGTAAGAAGTGACAATTGTGGAAGTTTACATGGTTTTGGAAGTTAAATATTTCAAGGGATGATGTTGAAGGAAATAGATATGCTAGGTCCTTAGTTCTTGATATTATTTGGTATTGTATTCCAATGCAATTGGACCTTTGTGAAAAAAGAAGTTTATCTTTCTTTTAAGGTATTGCAAGGGAATTTGAGCAAGTCATGGAATTGTTAGTTTTAAAATTTTGATTCTATAAGTAAGGGGATTGTTGGGTGTAGATATATTTTAATTGTAGGTTTATATGAAGACTTGAGTAATTGGTTGGAACTTCTTGTTTTTAATTATTAAATTTTGAGGATTATGATATTTCTTGTGCATTTTTGTTTAGGGAAATGGATTGTTGGACTTCTATTTTAAGTTAAATGGCACTTTGTTTATTGGATGGATTAAAATGGAGTATGTTGAATATATGAGATGTGTAATTATGGAATAGAATGAGACGTTATTATTAGTTTGATTCTTAAAATTGTTAGTTATTATTCTTGAATATTTAGAATTGTATTTGGGTATTTGAACTTGTTCTTTGTTATTGGGAGTTGGTGGATTAAATGGTGTAGTGGTGGATGGTTTGCTTTGTGGGTTTGATGAAGGGGATTGGTGGTTGTTTGAATTGGAGATAGGAGGAGATGAATGTGTTGGAGTTGTTAGAATTATTTAAATTCTTATGATAATATTTTTTATAGAGATCACTCATAAAGCTTTGGGATTTTGAAGACAAACAAAGGAAGCTTTGAAGATTTATAATAAAGGCAATGGTTAGAATGGCATAATTGCATAAAGAGATAAATGGAGATGTTAGACAATGCGAATTTAGATGATTAGGAATATTATTCCTAGGAATGCTTAAAACCTATTTCTAGATAACCTAGACGTATTTAAGTGTTCCACACAAATTGTATGATGTTTCTAGATAACCTAGACATATTTAAGTGTTCCACACGAATTGTATGATGCCTTAGATGAGCTTGGATTATTATGCCTTAGATGAATCTAAGTCTTCTCGCGAATCATATATTGCTTTAACAACTAGGTCAAACCTTAGAATCTTAAGGAATACCGGGTGGACGGGTTCCTTGCGCTATGACTTAAGAGAGTATTTACTGTTATGTTGAGGCTGGTGTATCTCAAGGCCATTGTGATGATACTTGACAACTCTTATTATGTGTTCAATCTATGGTTCGGTTTTGGTAAATTATATGTCTTATGAAACCAATGAATGAGCCACATGGTATATGGAATTTTGGATATCGGATGAGGGTAATTGTCCCTCCTATGGGTAGAGCCTGTATGTGTCTATAACCCTAGGCAGTTGGAGCACTGTCTGGGACACCGGTGTTGGTAGTTATAGAGTCCTCTGCATGGCGAGATGAGTCTGTATGTGTCTATAACCCTAGACAGTTGAAAACTAGTCTAGGATGCCGGTGTTGGTAGTTATAGAGTCCTCTGCATGGCGAGAGATTATATTATTTGGTTAATGGATTATGGTGCATTGGATTGGTTTCATCTGACATATAATTTGATTAATGGATTATGGTGCATTGGATTGGTTTCATCTAATATATACTTTGACTAATGGATCATGGTGCATTGGATTGGTTTCATCTAACATATATTTGACTAATGAATTATGGTGCATTTGATTGGTTTCATATTTGATTAATGGATTATGGTGCATTGGATTGATTTCATCTGACATATACTTTGACTAATGGATCATGGTGGATTGGATTGGTTTCATCTAACATACTTCCTCCGTTTTTTTTGTTAGCTACGTTTGACAAATGGGTACTGTTCACTTATATACTTTGACCTAAAGTTTTATCATGGTTATACAAGCTAAAATATAGCCAAGCGTGATCTTGTTAGATTCGTCTCGTCTTGTAGATTTTAAATATCAAACTTTTAGAATTTTTATATGTACCGAATTTGAGTTATTAATAGTTTAAAATGTGCATTGGACTGCGTGCTGGGTGGGTCAGTAGCTATCTTTAAAAAACGGAGGAAGTATAATTTGACTAATGGATTATGGGCATTGGATTGGTTTCATATTTGATTAATGGATTATGGTGCATTGGATTGGTTTCATTTGACATATATTTTATTAATGGAGTATGGTGCATTAGATTGGTTTTATATGACATATGTGCATGGCGAGAGGTGATATTGGTGATTAATGGATTATGGATAGGATTATGTTGTATATGACTCGAGGAAAATGTCCAGAATTTACTTTATGTCTTTAATTATTGTTATTAATTGTTGCTATAGATTCTTTATGCTATGCTACTTCTATTCCTTGCCAGTACAAAGTTGTGTTGTGCTGACACCTTGTCGCTGTTTGGTTATTTTATAGATTTTCCTACGGATGGCGCAGAACACGATGATGGGGTACGGGCTGAGCGAACTAGTTAGGGTGCATCTTTATATTTTTTATTTAATTGGAATATATTTTTATACACATTTATCGGTTATCTGATGTAGAGTTAGTTGTCGTTCATCGAGGTGATTGTTGAAGCACTTGGATTTTATTATGTGTAAATTTCTGGTATTGAAATTGTGAGCATATCGATAATTTATTCAGGGTTTGTAGCCCGGATATGCAATGTGATGTTTCTGGGATTGCTCACAGCTTATGATAGTTTTCTTGTTACAGTTATTTATTTGTACTTGTGTCTAGCCTTGTATTGACTGTCTAAGCTGAGTAATCAACAATTTAGAATAGTTAATATGGCGGTGACGTCGCGAAAATGGTTTTAAATTTTCGGGGCGTCACACATACTTTTGTCTGCAGGCAAGAAGAATAAGATGATTGTGAGAATATCTTCATCATAACATACTCTAATTTATTTGATTCTTGAAACTGCATTAAAACTTATTAGTATATTGTTTCTTATACGACTACTTGATTACTTCCAACGCTTTTGATATCAAGTATTCAAGTTTAGGGGTGGTTCGGTATACTGAAAATTTTTGCCATACCGTATACTGTACCGAAACCTTCGGTATACCGATCGAAAATTTCGGTATGAAAGATTTCCTTACCGTTACCATACCGACATTTTGCTAAATTCGGTATATACTGATATACCAAACCTTCAATACATACCGACATACCAGTATTGCGGTATATACCGACATACCGAACGTTCGGTACATACCGATATATAGAATTAAATATGTAAAATTATACTTCCTCTGTTTTTAAAATATTTGCTATGGACCCATCCAGTGCGCCGTTCAATGCACATTTTAAACCATTATATTCAAGTTCGGTACAAGTAAAAATTCTAAAAGTTCAATATTTCAAAACTACACGATGAGACGAATCTAACAAAATCTCACTTGACTATATTTTAACTTGTATAACTATGATAAAAATTGAAATCAAAACAAGTCGATGAATAGTGCTGAAATTTGGTTTGGAGCAACAAATTGAAAACGGAGAAGTATAACTTATGTATATTTTCGGTAAGTTCGGTATATATCGATATACTGAACATTTGGTACATATCGGCGTACCGGTATATACCGATATACCACACCCTCGGCATATACCGACATACCGATACTCCAGCATATACAGGGGCGGACGCACGGTTTATATACCGGGGGCACGGGACACCGCTTAAATTTGCGTTCTAAGGTAAAAAAATATTTATGCGTAGTTTAGTGCACCCGCTTAAATTATTGTAGGGACCCCAAAAACTTGTGAAATCTGATTTGCGAAATCGAATAGGTGATGATTTTTTGATCAACGATTCTCTTATTTGTGCTAGCTATTGAGAAATAAACTCTTCTCAATGTTTTGAATGAAGCTGTTATTAGTCGATTTCAAAGTATGAAAGACCATAGAGAATATTTGTAAGAAGTATGTTTTGATTGTTATATTTAATATATTTAAATTTAAATATAAGTTATTATTTTTGTGACCCTGCTTAAATTTTTTTTTAGATCCGCCAGTGAGCATATACCAAAGTTCAGTGAGGTAATGGTACTCCGCAGTATCAAAAAATCTATACCTTTACCATACCAAAATCTTACGGTACATTACCGAAAATTACTGTATACCAAAAATTTTAATATTCTCAGTATTTTTTTAATACGATGTGTGATATGCGGTATATTCGATATTTTTTCCCAACCCTAAACAAGTGTTGTTATATTGCCAATTTGCCATGTGCATACATCACATGGCACTATTCCATTAGACAAAGCATCTTTCTCATCATACAAATAAGTATATAATTTCATCCATCACACAACACAACTCTCATACTACAAACATGATAACTGCATGTACACCCACCTATATCTAATATGCTTCCAATGGTTTAGTACAACAAAAAAATTGAAAAGCAATTTAGATAGCCATTTAGCATGAGGATACACAAACCCTCGTCATATCCACACCTGTAAACTAACCAATCTTAAGTTTCGTCAACTCAAATTTGAAAATTACAATTCAAGTCGAGCTCCACTCTTTCAAAAAAAAAACTCTCATTTCTGAAGCGTTCACAATAAAAGCTCCATTAATTGGAAATTCATTTTTGCGTCGTTTTCTCCCTACAATAAACATAAATGATAATAGCAAGAAATGTAGAATTTATACATTAAAACAAACTCAAATAAATACATAGCAACCTACCACACAAATTACCACCGGCAAGACAAATCTCATTATCAAGTTTAATCACATTGCATTATGATCAAAAGGTAATAAATAAACGACATAGCCTCATCGGAGGTCACTATTGAGTAAAGCTAAAGTACACACGAGATCTACATCACATCTACATTTAAGCTAAACCGCCACAGGGATTTTAGAGGAATTAAGATTGAAACAGAAAACACTGGACTGGCGTATAGAGTCACCATGGTGTGCACTGTGGACTCAGCCAGCTGTCATAGCTCTTAATTTAGCAGAGAAAACATAATTTTATCTTGACTTCTTACTTCGCATACCCATCCGCGATCTCGCATATCTATTTGGGTTAAGTAAAATGCCACCGGGTAACCGCATGGAAAATAACATAAACCAGAAATAAGAGGGTAGAGACAATGTAATGGAATAAAGAAGGATACTCGAGTCGCATCCCTTCACCAGATGTTGATGAATAGAGGATTGTGCCTTGTAGATGACTTAAAGCCTCTGTTGAACAGGCAGTATCCTGCATATTTAGATACATTATAAAGGGTGAAATGAAAAAAGCAAATAGGTGTACTCCATTTGACTTTGAAGCATTGGTGAAAAACCAGCTTGAGGATTACGATATATAATTGCTGCAACATACCTGAAAGTCCACAAAAGCCACAGGGGCTCCATATGTGCTCTGCATCTTCAATTTTAAAAATCCACGACATCTGTGGATCAATGAAAGCAAACAATACAAAGTTTCTTATCTTCTAGTTTGAATAAACTATTGTAGACTGAAGTGGAACTTTTTAAACCTTGAAAACACTTGCATCAGCTCTTCCTCGGAGGAAGTTGGACCCAAATTAGCCACAAAGATTGTTGGACATGGAGGATTGTTCTGCATGCAATAAGAGTGAATTCAATAGAGTTACATGCAGATCCTCAATTCAACAGTTTGAACTTTCAAAAGAGACTGGAAGCTGCAGGAACTGCAGAAAAACGAGCATAGCAAAGCATGATAAACAGGCTCATTTATGCTATCATGATTTTATTCAGAACGACTACCGAAGATTCACATGTGTGTTGATATAACATACACACACGCACATATATATAATATATACATATCAGTTGTCCTAAAATATTTTGTACTGATAATAAAACTCCAAGAAAGCATGTTTGACAAGGCTAGTCTCTCTCATTGTGAGCAAATAAGCTTGCAGAAACTATTTGTGACTGGGTCCATTAATTGGGGAATTCATAACAATTGAAAATGGTATACAACAATTTTGAGTGGTGTAAAAAATTAATTTTGGCAAAGTACGAGAAATTAATAGGCAGTGCCTTAAAATTGATAAATAAGTCACAAGTTCATCCAAAGAAACTGTATTTAGGTGATTGAACTTTACCGACTTCGTCACTGGTTCATTCACCAATCCACCATCAGAAATGCCAAGACTGGAAGCAAAAGAAAATAATATTAGTTACACCTATTAACTTCTTGTGGATTCAGGTACTCTTAAATTCAGGTAATAGGGCACAATGCAAGTGCCTTTGTCAGCCCCTCGCCTTTTCAGTTGTGGAAATCAGTTTTGAAGTCAGTACTACCATAAACATTTAATCATTTATTGTAAGTTACATTGGTAGATTATAGCAACCACTTCCTAGTTATAGATAGATGTGCATAAGTAGTGCAGATGACCTTTGTGTGGAAGGATAACCATTCGTGTTGTGAGCAGAAATACTCATTCCAGAAGTGTGAACGCTGCCAACACCTGCTAGTGCCCAAGTGTTCAAACATGTGTAATGTGAGCTCTTAGAATGAGTGTTCTCCATGTGACTAACTAGCATGAACCTCAAAAGAGAATGGTCAATATTATTCGATAACTTTCAATTAACAACCAGGACAGGTATAAATCAAAAAGTACAGAGAAAAAAATGTGTGATTCACAAATTGAGGGAAGGCTGAGATTCTAGAGGAGATAGCTCATCTTCATTTCAAGATGAAAGAAAAGAGAGTATTTACCAGGATCATAGCTCCTTGGAAAAGTTGCAGACCCTTTTAGCCTCTTTTCTGATCCTTGCCTTTCATCATCTGATTTTTAGAGTGATGATTGCTAAAATCAGAAACTACACAACCAACCCTGTGGTACAGGGCAAAATTAGTATAAATGAGATCATATATTATAAGATTTAATACCTCCTCTCAAGCGCTTTGACCTAGAGTTTGATTTTGCGAGGTCAATATACAAAGTAGATCCTTTTTCAAGGTCAAACACCATCCCCTGATATTCACCATTTCAGTAATATCCACTCATAAGGGTCCCAGGTTAGCGGCAAAAAAAGTAATATTGTAACAAAAGAAGATTAATGTAGAAACTTGAACACCACTCTGAAAACTAGAAGCAGTTAATCTATTTTAACATACTGATTATAGGAGGAAAAAAAAAAAAATTCAAAAGGTTAAACTGCTAAAAGTGAAAATTATATCCAAGCATGTTATTACACATGGTATACAATTTGTTCACTTGGGAGTTTTATCAGCGTGTGATGATTTTTTTGACTAATTAACCTTTTCCAAAGTTCACCAGGAATTGTTGGAATCCATAGAGGGTTCAAAATTGGCATGAATTAAGACAAATTATGCTAGCTCAACAAAGTAATTAAGTTTTCCTTAAACATAAGAGAGTATTCAAATTTAGCTCTGAAAACTCCTATGAGAATAAGTTCAACCAATAATTTTATCATTCTCAAAGATATCTCAACAGAACCCTAGTTCTCATGGTGCTCCATCATAATTCTCAAGTCTCATCAGCAACCATCAGTATATGATTAAGGATCCTATATATAAGAGGAACTGCATTTTTCATGAATGCCCATAAAGGAAGAAATGGAAACAAATTATAGAGAAAATTTGGAACTTCAGAAAATAACTAGAAGACCAGAAACTTACATTCAGAGCATGCAAAGCCATGATTGCTGACTGTTGATCCATAAAGGTAGCAAATGCAAATGGCTGGAAACCCAGAGTTAAAACATCAGATAACAAGTTTAAAATAAGAAAGTAAATTAAACTTAGAGCTATAGCTTGAGGCACAAAAAATCAAAATAAATAGTTGTTTGGACTTTGGGTCTATATATATTACATAACCTACCAGGTAGCATATCCCTACCAGGTAGGGATAAAGACCAAAATAGTCCCATAACATACCTTTAATTCCATAATCGTCCAAGAATCTACTTGAATTTCTCAACCGGGCTGGGCTAACAACTACACTAATGACGACCCATTTGTCTTGTTACCAATTTGCCTTGGTAGCAAGCAATCCAAGTGAATTAATTTGAATTCAATATCCTTCGATTTTTCAAGGAATGACCATTTGAATTTTCAATTATTCGCCTCAACATTACGATGCCAGGATGGATGATGTATTTCAGGTCTACCAGATGATGTATTTCAGCAACACTTAGCTTATATAGTAATGATGACAATTTTTCTTCGAGGGATTTATTCCATTAATAACTTGAGTAATCAAAAGATACTCAGTATTTGCCACATTCAATATTCCAATGTGATGGCCATTTTTCCGAATATCATGGAAGCTTAACAAGCTTCATCAAGCCTTTGTTGAGAATAGTGCATTTTCAATCACTATTTTTGTTCCTTTTGGGAGAAAGATAATGGCTCTTCCAAAGCCTTGAATCACTTTTGAAATACCACTAACTGGTGAGAAAAATGGCTTCTATCTTTTAAATACTTTGTGTAGTAGCATTGTCAATGAGGTATATGTTATCCTCTGTTTTGTATACCATTGGAGATTCTTTAGCCGCCGCATTCCAATTATGTTTACAAGTTTCTCGAATGTTGCGGTCGGCAATGCCTTGGCTAATAGATCCGCTAAATTATTGTGTGATCGAATTTGTTACACATTGATTTCACCATTGTTCTGAAGATCATGTATAGAGAATTTGGTGAAATATATTTTGTTATATCTTCTTTGATATATCCCATTTTAGTAGAGTTATACAAGCTATATTATCTTCTTATATGTTAATGGAAACTTTTCCTTGGATATTAAGTTATTAACCCACAATTCCTGGGTCATTGATCTTAACCAAACACATTCTCAACTAGTTTCAGGAATTGTTAATACTTTGAAATTGATTGGGGGAAATAGCAGTTAAAGTTTGTTTCATTGATCTCCAAGAAATTATCATTCTGCCACAAGTAAAGGCATGGTCAATTTGAGATTTAGCTTTTTGTGGATCAGATATATATCCAGCATCGGCAAAGCCAACTAATTCATGTCGATAAATATTTAAATATAACAAGCCAAGATCAATTGTTCATTGGGATAGTGGAAGATTTGTTCTATACCATTCAAATGTCGTCAAGTGGGAGATGAACTAAACTGTGCTAGGAAATTTATAGCAAACAACAAACGATATATCAAGTCGAATGCTATTTCTAATGTACATAAATGCACCAATTGGCAATGGCACTAAGGTATGGCACTTCAGGACCAAGTCCTTCATCATCTGGTTTAAATAAGCCCCTTTTTACATCAAGTGCTCTAACAACCATTGGGTACTTAGCGGATATGCCTTTTTAAGAATTGTATTTAACACTCTTTAGTGTAAGCTGTTTGGTGGACAAAAGCCCCACTTCCAATATGCTCCATTTGTAAACCAAGGCAGAACTTGATTTTACCAAACTCTTTGATCTCAAATTCATTTCAGGAATTCAACAGCTTTTTGGACATCTTCAGGGATTCCAATTATTTTGAAATAATCAACATATACTGCATTATTGCAAATTTCGGCCTATTTTTATTTATGAAAACACATGGACAAATAAGGTCATTTATATAACCTCCTACCATTGGGCTTGCTTTCACTAAGACAATTATACCACATGCGTCCAGATAGTTTAAGCCGACACAAAGATCTTTAAAATTTAATAAAGTATGCATTTTTTGGTTTTGATCTACAAGCTTCAGGCATGTTGAACCCTAGTCATAAAAATAAGCAGTAACAACATCCATTAAACGTATATTAAGTTTTTCATTCACTGCAAGGGCTCACAAGATATTTGAAGGTTATCCCATCCATAACCGATTAATATGTTTCCTTAAAATCAACACTCATTGGCTACAAGTCTTGCTTTATATCTAACAATTTTGTGGGCTTCATTCCGCTTTCTTACAAATATCCATCGCTACCCAACTGGCTTCACATTTTCTGGTGTTTGGTATTGGTACAAATACTTTTCTTTTAACCAGTCTAATACAGACAGATCACATTTTTCTTTATCGAAGAACTTGCAATTTAATGTGTGCAAGTAATCTTACAAAAGCCATATCGCGAGTTGATAAAAAGCATACATATAATCATCGTGAGGATACATCAATTAGCATCATAAAATACTTGAATGGTCCATACAGTGGATCTACAGGCCCACATATATCACCATGAATTCTTTCAAGACATGCAGGGAATTCAGTTCCCACTTTTGCTGGAGGCGGATGACCTTTGTTATCAATTTGCCTTGAGAGCAAGCAACACAAGTGAATTCATTTGAATTCAATAACTTCTGATTTTTTAAGAAATGACCATTTGAATTTTCAATTATTCACCTCAGCATTACGATACCAAGATGCCCAGTCAATCTTGCTAAGTAATAAAAAAATTAGTAGACTTAAGTCTACTAGATGATGTATTTCAACGGCACTTAACTTTGTATAGCATAAGCCAGATAATGATAACAATTTTTCTTCGAGGGATTTATTTCCATTTAATAACTTGAGTAATCCAAAGATACTATTGACAATCCGTCGAAGTGACGAGTAATATATTCTGCTATTTTCAATTTTAATATATTATTAATACCTGCTCGAATACACTCCAATTGCGCTTGCGCTCGCATCCAGAAGCACTACATGTCAAGCTTAAAACTTTGACAGCAAAGTTTGGCAAATGTGGTATAGATGACCCAAACATATCCCACCATTCAGCTACAAAATGACATATTATTATGTAATAATTTTTTTTAAAGAAAGTATTTATATTTATTTTTATTTTTAAAGTATCTTACCAAGTGATGTTCTTTTCCGTTCGGCAAAGTCACTTCCAAAAAGGCCTTTCTTATTCTTGTAGAGAGATAACTCACTCATAATTTCATCTTGAATAGAAGTAACAGGCACCAACCGTCTTATACACCAACCGTCATATTGCATCTCATTATTCTTATAAAAGATGTCTAGATTTAAGTAATGACCAGCAGCATGCAATGGTTGATGGAGTTGGCAATTCCATCGTTTATCAATGATTGCAAATACCTCTTTGTACTTGCTTTCGTTGTTTTGAAAGGAAGATATAATGGTTTCTTTTGCTTTCTCCAAGGCTTCATAAATATAGCCCATGGCTGGCCACTTATCACCATCAACAAGCTGTAGCACTCTCACAAATGGAGACATCACTTTAAGAATGAACACAATATTCTTTCAAAATGAAGACATCATAACAGTCTTTGTAACTGCTGATAAACATCTTTCGAATGTTGCTCTTTTCCTGATGAATCCTTTCCGAGGAAAGGAAAGAGGTAGCAAATCTTGTAACTGCTGGCCTCACCAATTCTCTTTTCTTTGTGCACTTCCTCAACAAGCTCAAGGTACTTGTATGATTATAAATAAATCCTACCATACCAAACTCACAGCTCTTTGAATTGTCCCTTTGACATGGGGAATCTTCCTATGTCTTCAAGCATTAAATCTATGCAGTGAGCAGCACAGGGAGTCCAATAAAGGTGTTTTCTCTTCTCCATCAATAACTTTCCAGCTGCCACGTAATTGCTTCCGTTGTCTGTCACAACTTGCACCACCTTTTCTTCCCCTATCTCCTCAATAACAGCATCAAGCATCTCAAAAATCCTTTCACCAGTTTTCACAATATTTGAAGCATCAACTGATTTCAAAAACATTGAACCAGAAGGAGAATTGACCAAGAAGTTTATAATTGTTCTTTGCTTTCTGTCTGTCCATCCATCAGACATCAAAGAACATCCAAATCTTGACTACTCATCTTTGTTAACCTTTAACAATTTCTCTGTGTGTTCTAACTCCTTCTGCAACAGAGGAACTCCCATGGCATGATAGCTCGGGGCTGGCAGATGATGGCCATATGCACCAACTGCATCAAGCATGTCTTGGAAGCTTGGTAGTTTCACCATGTTAAATGACAGGCCTGCCTGATAGAACAACCGAGCAACATACTGATGAACTCGGTTAATCGTCTCTTTGTCAGTTGCTTCTCTGATGCTCATCTGCCTTCTTTGATCTTTTTGCCTTTGTTTGATCTTTGGTCTCTCAAAAATAAATCCATAGGGCCTTTAGGATTAGATTTTCATGATTGATAAGATTTTTTTGAAAATTTGTTGGAAGCTCCAATCTCTTCACAATCATCAGCATCAAGTCCTAATCCAAGATCAACCCCCTTCCGAAGAATGATCTTTCTTCTCCTTCTCTTTGTACCATGTCCAAAGTTCTTCTCGAACTTCTTTCGGACATTTTGTACAAGGGGCAACCTTCCCCCTCTTGCCCATTAGATGTTCTTTACCTCTGGTGATTCCAACTGTCATGATTTTATCACAAAATTTACATTAAATTTTGTTTGTTCCAGTACCCACTGCAGTACAATACTTCCAACCCGGATCATTCCTATTGAAATTATTTGCCGTTGATTGTTCTTCTCCAGAAGATATTTTATATCTATAATCTATAATTGAAAGAATATAATAAAAAACACCTAATAAAAATTATTATAATATAAAACTAAATAAATAAATAAAAACTATCTGGCTATATACCAGCATAAACTTTCAGATAGGAAATAGAAAAAGACACGAAACAGACTTCCAAAGGAACATGAAAAAACTAAAATACTAAATAGTTACCAAACAGAAACAGAGAAGATATTAAAATAAACGAACAGAAACAGCAGAAAAAAGTCAGAGATATACAGACGAAACAGTAATAGCAGAAACATGGAGACAAAATCACGAAACAAAAACGGTACAGAACCAAATTTTAGGGTTTTAGAAACATTACTATCTGAGGAGGAAAAAAAAAAGAACAGAAACAGAGAACAGAAAGAACCAGAACAGAGAGACCAGACGAACGAAACAGAAACAAGAACTTGCTTCGCCGCCGCCGCCGCTCGCCGTCACTCGCCGGAGACACGCCGTCGTCGCCGGAGGTTGGGTATGAGTTGGGAAGAAACGGTACGAAATTTTGAGATTCCTAACCCTATTTTCACTTTTAAAGCCGGATCTGGGCCGGATCTTTCCTAAATCTTTCTAAAATGGCAACAAATCTTCAAAAGATCTTCGAATCTGGAAATATTTTCTGAAATTTCAAGAAGCCCGTCCAATTTCTGCCATGGCCGCCGCCACCGCCATCGACCATGGCGGCCCCGCCACAGCTTACCTTGTGGCAGAGCAAGGTATGTCGTGGCGAAGAGCCAAACCCGCCACCGCCACCCTCCATGGCGGCATTTTGACAACACTGGGCGACACAAATGTCAAAAGGAAGAGATACAAGCTAAGGCAATGATATTTCTATGTTATCGATGAAGCACTTAAATGGCAATATGTCACACTGGATATTGTGGGAGAAATTAAAATAAAGATACGATCACCTAAAGATGATCATATTACCAATTGCCCGTGACGAATGGCCTAATATGCATTTTCATGACTTTAAAACGGTCCACTAATAACTCTGTCATATTCAAAACCACATTCCAACTGAGACTATATAGAGAGAACATCACTGAAAACGATATGCTTGAAAAAACATTCTCCACTTTTCACGTCTCGAATATACTTCTGCAGCAACAATATCGAGAAATAGGCTTTACTAAATATTCTGAATGATTACATGTCGAAAAAATCATGAATCCAGGGCTCCAGGTTTTTGCCCATTCCTTGAAGTGAATACGACTTATATTGAAAAACCAAAGTGTGACCGCAAATCATCCAGTTTTCAAAACCATGATCGCTGGCAAAATCGTGCTAATCCATATAGGCGTAATGATAATCAAAAGAAGCCCGGCCCCAAAATGAAATTAATCATCGATATAACGAGAAAAGGCCTTATAAACCCCATAAGAGGTTTAATGCCATAAAAACAACTATTATGATGAAAAATGCAGCCATTGTGGAATCAAAGGCCATTGGTCGTGTACATGTCGCACGACTAATCACCTAGTTGAAATGTATCAAGCCTCAATAGAAGGAAGTTGAAAGAAATCATGCAGATTCTCTTACTCCTCAACGCCATCATTTCTTTCGTCTTATTTTTTCCTGCATTCCTTCTTTCATTTTCCTTTTCATTTATTTACTTACTATAAATAGTAAGTCATCGTTAAGAATATCTTGATATTATACAGCAAGAGTAATACTCTCCACTGTAGCATCTACAAAACCATCACTAACCGGCACAAATTTTAAGAGGTTATGCCATAATGTGATCAAAATTCTACTACTCCCTCCGTCCCAGTGGAAGTGTCCTATTTTACTTTTGACACTGTTCATTGTTCAACTTTGACTCAATATTACTATAAGTATATATTTGAAAAAAATAGACGAGTTCCGTCATGTTAGATTTGTTTAATCGTATAGTTTTAGAGTATATATTTTGCCTAATTGCCTAATTTTGTGTTCTATATATTTTGATATATTAACGATAATAAAAAAAAAGTGAATTTGATTGTGTGCAAAAATGAAACATGACATTTTAAGTGGGACAGAGGGACATTTTAAGTGGGACAGAGGGAGTACTTTAAAAACCAAATAAAGCAGGGTGGCAGCATGGAACGGGAGTATCAACTAACCCTAACACCTACAAGTGGATAAACCCTTCAAGGTAGGGGCAAGAACAATTGCTCTGTAACAAAGTTAGCACATACAGACATTCACAACAAAACGCTCATCCACAATTCCAGTTCCAGGTAGCATTTTGAACTATATAATTCATGCTTTCAAAAACCTATTCTAATTCCACTAACCAAAAATATATTGACGGTAATTGGCTAATCAACATCGATTCTTCAAAAAAGACAAACTTGCAAGCCATCAATTCAAACCACGCCACGCAAGACACGAACACAAATCAAATACCTGACTATTGGACGAAGTTGGGGCACGGAGATTCGAAGACTGGTATCCTGGAAATTCACGGAATAGATGGTAAATTTCTCGCGGCTTGACATCCTCTGGAAGTCCGGCTATAAATAGCGTCCGCACCTGATCCGGTGATGAGGGCGAATAAATTGAGGAAGCATAAGTGACGAACTGCGGCTGAGGTACGGCAGGCGGCTGCGCATGCGATGTGCCGGGAGGCGGCGGAGGCGGTGGCTGATAATAGGGATGGTGGATTGAAGAAGCGTAGTAAGCAGTAAGATCATCCATGCCGTGGTGCCCTAGGCCTGACCCTCTCCCTTTTCCTTTCCGTTTTGGTTTTGGTGCAAAGGGCAAAGGCGAGTGGGAACTTGGAAAGCATCACATCATTTTGGGCCTGGGTCTGGGCCTTAATTCAGAAAAGGGCCCAATTATGTAGGGCTGCATTTAGCTTTATGCGCTCGATTTGTGTCAAGTTACATTTTTATGTAGGGAAATTATGGTAATAATACCACAATAAAAACATTAAATCTCCCATATCTATATTATTATTATTATAAGTATTAAATTTGTTGTTGCTATGAACAATAATAATATCTTTCCTTTTATAAACTAAATACTCTTTGGCCCTTCATAAAATTATTATGCTTAGAAAAGCCCATGAAATAGCCTTATTGAACACTTATAAAATAGAAATGCTTTCTTAGCATTGAAGAATTTTCATAATAAATACTATGTAAACAAATGAATTAATGAAGATATTAGATCTGATTTTGAGATTGTTTGGATAAGCTGCATAAAAATAGATTATCTGATTATTCTGTTTTCAAGATGCAAATAATCAGTCTAACCACTAAAAATAGTGCTGCAAACCTGATTATTTGCGTTTTGAAAATGTAATAATGAGATAATTTATTTCATGTCGCATATCCAAACACCAACTTCAAAATCTCTATCAATTGCTTTGTATTGATTGCATTACTTTTCTGCATTCAATTACCTTCTGTAATGCAATTTCCCTGTACGTATATATATATATATATATATAATATATAATATACATAACTTACACATATCCCTCCGGTTTTAAAAATGTTAACGTTTGCATAGTAAACACTTCATTGAGTAACTTTGATTCGACTTTTTAACACAGTTACATAATATAAAACAACGATACGTGCATCTTGCAACTTGTATCTCTTCGCAAGCATTTCAACGATCTTTGTCAGGTTGGCCATTTGCTCTTCAAGAGTGCTGGCTTGGGTTGTTATTGTAGCAGCATGACGCAGGGCGGATGTCTCTTCTTGATCTCCCCGCGGGCTTGACAACGGCGTGGAAGATCCCGATCTATGGTCGTTTCCTTCTTCCAGCAGCGGCATATCCGCATCAACTTCTTTTCCGCGCGCAGCATCGGCGGCCTCCATTGCTTTCTTCATGTTCCTTGTGGTGACATTGGGCATAGCGGCACCGGATGTTGAAGAGTTGCTCTTGGAGGTGTTCCTTGAAGCCATTGGATTTTGTTGACGACGTCTGGAGGAGATGAAAGGCAGAAGTGTCCCACTGGGCGTGCCAAAATCTGTAAGTGCAAAAAATGCGTAGACAGAAACTGCAAAATAATTTTATTAATTTCACAAGAAATGTCTACAATCACAGAGAAATTTAAATATCAAAGAACATGTAGAAAATCAAACTATATGGGTTCGACTTCTGGTACTCCTTTGATTCCTCAAACTTTGAAGACGTCGAGATGCTTTTATGCTTCTTCTCCGGCTTCTCGGAATTTCTACAGCGTTTTGTTACTGTAGAATCTCAAGTGTATGAGTCTTGAGAATGAGTAGACGTGTATGAGTCGTCTCTCTATGTGTCTGAGTGTATGAGTCTCAGAGTATGACTGTTTAGAGGTTGTAGAAGTGTATTTGATTCTTCTTCGCCTCTTTAATATTTCTGCAGCGTTTTGTTGCTGTAGAATCTCAAGTATATGAGTCTTGAGAGTGAGTAGTGTATGGAGACTTCTCTGGAAGTGAAGTGAAGTAGTGAAGTCCCTCAATACGTGACAGGGTGCCTCTATTTATAGAGGGAAAACCCTAGGGTTTGTGGATGATGGACCAATCGATGGGCCGATCCAATCCACGTTTCTTTCGAGTCATCAAGCATGTGGGCCTTTCATCTGGGCTTGTTCACATTGACTGATTTCCATGGACTGGCCTGCTTGTCAGTGTCCATTGGATCATAGGCTTGTGGGTCTTGTACTTGGACTTGTCCACATTGGCCCAATATAATCCATTTGGCTTGATGGATCCAAATGGCCCAATAAATATTAATAATTATTTCAAGCATTTAATTTATTTAAAATGCCTAGAAAATAATTAAATTAATATTTAAATTTACACGTGTCGCATTTTTAGTGGCGAATAAATTTCATGTGTTTACACATAATATAAAACATAGTGAAGTGAGATTTTGTTAGATTCGTCTAATCACGTGGTTTTATAATATTAAAGTTTTATAATTTTTTCTTTTATAAAATTTGAGATATTACTCTTTAAAAATGTGTATAGGATTGCGTGAAAATAAGGAATGTTAATATTTTTTAAATACGGAAGAATTATATTGTTATATTATATAACATATAGATGAATCTTCTTGAGAAATAGGTTGGAAAGAAAATAATATTTTAATTTATATTTTCAAAAAAAATTATATCTCACGATATTTATTTAATAATACAATATTTAATTTATTATTTTTGTTTAATTAATATATTTTTTGGCTGAATCTTAAATATGATTTATATTACTATTAGACTTCATATTATAAACAATATATATAGTGTTTAATTCTTGTTAAAAGTCCTTATTTAATTCGACTTCATTATTCTTATACTTCGATATTATGAATTTGGAATATTTATATATAGCGTGATACTTATTATACGAGTACAAGCATTATCTAAAGAATGCTAGGGATATAAAGAAGAATTAGGAACTATAATCTTCTTCAATGTTTTATCAATCCTCGTTGATAATATGTAGTTGTGCAGATAGCAATATTTTCATGTAACACTTATCTATACGGAATCACATAATTCACTATTTTGTATGTTTTAATGGACCAAGATTAAATTTCATTTATGTCTCCGTTCTCATCAGATTCGGTTATTATGACCTTCAAGAGAGTCATATTATAATTCAATATTTCGTCTTTCGTTATGACATCCCGTCCATTCGGACGGGGCTATACTAGTTCATGATAAAATAAAATGAAATAATAAGTTATGGGATAATCTATAATATCAATTCTTATAATTTATTGGCAAAATGAGGAGATGAAGTATGCATGTGACATATATTAAGGGACTTGCAATGCATTTCTCAAAGGTATAAAGATATGGTCTCCCCACATCACACCAATGAAAAATACCATAGTTGTTAATGATTCTGATGCCGATCTTAGGATCTTATAATTTTACGATCATACCTCTCTAAAATGATCCCGATCCTTGTAGGATCTTAAAATTAGTAAGATCTGTATAAGATCCCGATCCTGATCGTAGAATGTTACGATCTTATGGTCATACTTCCCTAAACGCTTCTACGATCTTACGATCATACCCTCTTAAACGCATAAAATATTTGTAGGATTTTATGATTTGGAATCAAAGTAATTTTTTTTCCTTTAATTTTAAACTTAAGAACTTGTACTTCATATGTATGATGTGTAAAAAAATATAATATGCATGTATGTGGAAATATCTTATATTTAATTGTGATGTTTTTGTATTGTATTGTATTGTATTAATTAATTTGCAAGATTCATAGTATGTATACGAATTAATGCATTTACTTGTTATGATGCATAATTGCGTTTATCAACTATTGCAATTTCATAAGATCTTAGGATCCCGATTCGATCCTACGATCCCGATCTTGCAAAGAGAAAAACGATCCGATAGTATCCCGATCTTAACAACCTTGAAAAATACCGATTTTAGCAAAATGAAATCAAACACCCCATCGATGTCCCTCTATTAATTTGTAAGAGAATACCACTCCTATTGTCTTAGGGCATTACACTTGCATTGCCTACTTTCATGTGAAAGGAAAAAGAAAAAGACATTCATAATTGTACTAAAAGTTGGTGAAAGGAATTATTAGAAAATTACACTTTAAGTGGACATTAAGAAATTGTAAAGCGTATACTTCATATAATAATAATAATAATAATAATAATAATAATAAAAATGTTGGGTTTGGAGTTGGTGGAGGTGAGTCACCACTCACACCTGTGCCGCTGTACCAGTATCCATCCCACTAGGTGGAAATAGGCTAGGCCGAGTTAGGTTTAGGTTCGAACGACATAGGCCTGCATTGATTGTTTAGAGCCCGAGCCTAACCTATTATTTGTTATAAGTCTATCTTATAAGCCTAAACCTGACATATTTATTTAAATAGGCCAGTTATTAAGCCTTCTAAAAGCCTGATTAAGCATATTTCAAAATTAAGTTAAAATTCTTTTATATATGTCCGGATGTAATCATAATGTTGGAAGACCTGAATTTGTGCACTTGGGCAAGTCGTTATCTACAACCATTTATATACAGGAAAAAACTTATAAATATTTTACAAATCTATAAAGATCAAATTAATAGAAGTAATTACTTTTGCATAAAATAATAATAATAATAATAGTAATACTATATATTCCTATATAGTAAATATAATAAGAACAATAATAATGTTAAATAAGCCGGCCTGATAGACTTAATAGACTTTTTATAAAGCCTGACCTTGGTCTATTTAACTAAAATACTAAATAGGCTTTCAAAATAGCCTGAGTCTGACCTGTTTATTAAAAAAGTCTGGCATGGCCTGGTCTTTGGTAGGCGAGGCCGTAGGCCCTATTGAATAGTTTGACATATTCCCATCCCTAAATTCCCAACTCCACCCACGACCGACCACCAACCTACCCCTCCAATTCTTGAAAGCTCCCCCGGCTCCATCTCAATCCACCAGGCCCAGTATGGACCATGGACCTATCGGACTACTACAAAAATTTCTATTAAAATGCCACAAGAAACAATTATCTATATATATTAAAGCATTAGTGAACCACCTATCCTATATTTAATATGGTGTCTTCATTTCAAATTTCTAATTTTTATAGAAATATATTTTTTTTTATTAATTTTAGGTTTTTGCATTTATTTATTTATTTATTTATTCATTATATATTTTTAGTTTTTGAAATATATGGAATTCTCATAATGTTCACTTTCAAATATATTTGAAAGATTTAAAATTTGAAATTTTGCATTTTTTATTTTATAAATATTATTTTATATTTTTGAATTTACTAATTTTATATTTTCGCATTTATTTATTTATTCATTAGAGATTTTAAGTTTTTGAAATATATGGAATCCTCACAATATCACTTTTAAAAAGATTTGAATTATTTATTTATTCATTAATATATTTTCAATTTTTGAAATATATGGAATTTTCAATTTTTATGGAATCCCTACAATGTTCACTTTAAAAAGATTTGAAATTTGCATTTTGTATTTTTTATCTATATTATTTATTATTTTTGAATTATTAATTTTATATTTTTGGATTTATTTATTTAGATCATATTGTAATGCCAGTAATTTGGTGTTGGTTTAGTCTCAATTTTTGTTATATTTTTTGTGTTGTAAATGATGTAATCAAAATATACATTGCACATCATGTTTATTTATTCACGTTAAATATATATTAATGTGTATATGACAATCCCAATTTTTAGCTTTTAAAGATTTGGGTTTTCAAATTTATATGGATTTCTCAATATATATATATGGAATTTATATTATTAAAAGATACATTAATGAATGTATTGAATATATAAACTAATGTATATATAGGCCACATTTTTACAGAAATATGTGGCTTCTCCTAAAAGTAATATACAGTTATATATTTTCTACAATTAATATACAATTATATAGTTGCTAATCGTTTTTTTTTTTTTTTTTTTGCATAGAAGTTGATAATCATTTAAAATATGTTTTATAATTATATCATTCAAATCGTATGTAAATATAGACTAAATAATATAAATCGTATTTATGTTTTATTATATTAAAAATAATGCTACCTCCGTTTTTTATTTGCTACGGACTCATTTTCATGCAGTCCAATACACACCTTAAACCACTAATAACTCAACTTCGGTATAAGTAAAAATTCTAAAATTTTCATATTTAAAAACTACACGACGAGACGAATCTAACAAGATCCCGCTTGGCTATATTTTAACTTCTATAACTATGATAAAACTTTAAATCAAAGTACGTAGTAGCAAATTAGCCAATGTAGCTATTAAAACAAAATGGAGGAAGTACAAAACAATTATAATTATAAATGGAATTGTGAAAACATATATTATATGGATAATTGGTTTAGAGTAAATTAATTATTTTCGTAAAGCGTATTATAAATAAAATAATCGAGTGTATAAAGAGTTATTGGGGGTGCGAATAGATCCATCAGTAAATAAATAAAGTAAACTTATTCTTTTAATATATTTTTTAAGAAATACTCGCTCCTTTTTTTTTTAATAAATGTAACACTAGGAATGACACGTGATATAATGTAAGTTAACAAAATTGATTTAGTTGAAGAATTACAATAATTAAATAAATAAAATAAGATGAGTCATATTTGACTTTATTCATTTTGATTTTATTAATGACCATCAAAAATTAACAATTTAACTATAATTAGTATAAAATATTAACCTTCAAAATATTCCAAATATGGTAACGTAACATTTATTTCCAAACACCCAAAAAAAGAAAGTATAACACTTAAAAAACAAACGGATAAAGTAATTCATTAATCTATATTTTAATAGATTTGTAATTGACGGAAGAACAAATATAAATATAGTTTTGTTAGAAATTGAAAGGCTAATTGCTGCAAATTCTATAAATTTGAAAATTTTCTTTGGAATGTTGGTATTGAATGAATGAATAAATGAAGGCGGATCATGCAAAGCTATGGCCTTTCTTGATTGATTAGCAGAAGAATATTTATAATAAAATAATGTATGTAGTTGATAGTGATGAAGGTTGATTCTTTTTTCTTTATGTGGTGGTACTGACAAGATATTTATCGATAATTTATCTAGAAAATATTATGTTTAGCCCTTTGTGGGAGAGGTTATATTGTGATGTCTATAGTATCCAATGGAATAGCACCCAACTCCTTCAAAGAGGTATGACAACACATTCTAGATTTGGTATTCCACTAGATTCTGACGAGAATTCTACCTGCAAAAAACTTATTCATTTAACTTCTCTTCTCATTAAAACAAAGTTCATTATTTGGGATGAAAATTATTGATGGGTAGAATGATTACATGCCCGTATGAAATAACCAAATTCCCCATCAATTTCAGATGAAAAAAATTTCCATTCGCATTTTGTTTTATTATGACTATTAGTAAATGTCAATATTTAAAGAAGATTGGACTCTATCTTAAAAAAATAAGTTTTTATTCATGTAAGTGATATGTTACAAGATCTCATGTCACTGGAAAGAATGGGCTCGAAGTATAATATGTAATTAAGATGAATTAACTCAAGATACTACAAGAAATGTTATTTACAATGAAAATTATATATGACAGAAATTTGCACAATGAATACTTTATATAGGTGATGGTAATTGGTAAAGTTGGTATTGCTCTCGGAGATGTACAATTAGATGTAATATTTACAAATGATAATTTTATAAACTCTACGGGAGATCCTATAGTGGCTATTGTTGAGTGCTTATACAAATATAAACTGCACCACTTCAAATCCAGATATTTTTAAAGATAGTTCTATACTAATTCTTACCAATGAGATTGTTGATACAATCAATGATTACATCATGGAACGTATGTCTGCGAATGAAAATGTATATATATCAGTTCTAACAATATTTGTCAAGAGGATGAAAACATAAATAATGCCAATGAATTATTTTCACTGGAATTTCTAGATACGAACAATTGTTCTGGATTACCGAATCATGAAATATAGTTGAATGAGGGTTGCATAGTCATGCTTCTTAGGAATATAGATCCATCAAATAAATTATGCAATGGAAGTAGGTTGATAGATACCAATATGCGGAACCATATAATTGAGGTTAAACTAATTTTCTGAAAATCGTGAAAGTAAAAAATTATTGATTGGTAGAATGATTATGAGCCTATATGATTTAAACAAATTCCCATTCGATTTCAGATGAGAAAATTTTAACTTGCAATTTGTTTTGCTATAATTATAAACAAATGTCAATGTCAATCATTAAAGAATGTTGAATTTTATCTTCTAAAATCAGTTTTAGCCATGAACAATTATGTTATAATATTTCATGTCACTAGCAAGATGTGGCTCAAATTATTAATATGCAATTAAGAATTATTAACTCAAGATACCACAAGAAATGTTATTTACAATAAAATTTATATATGACAGAAAATTTGCAAGATGGATACTTGATGTAGGTGATGGTGAAGCCGATATTATTTTAAAGGTGTACAATCAGATGTGATATTTCCGCATGATATTCTTATAAACTCTACGGGTAATTCTATAGCGATAATTTCTTTAGAGTACATATACAAATATAAACAGCACCACTTTAAATTCAGACATTTTTTAAAGATAGTGTTATACTAGCCCTACCAATGAGATTTTCAGCAATGAAATTTTCAGTAAATCGTGAAGGAATTTTTTATATTATGCTTAATACTTATATTTAAATTTTATTTTATTTTAATTTGAATTTAAAATTAAATAAAAATATTTTTTGAATAATTATTTTTATTAATTTGTTATGTTTGTATCGGATAAGCCACAGAAACCAAAGAAAACGGTATAATATGATTTCTTTGTTAATTTTAAAAATAATTAAATTATATTATCATATACATCCTCTTTCGAATATATATAAAATCATTACACATTTTTCATTACTCAAACTATAATTTATTATTACTTTATACTCCTGTCGAGTATAATATAAGTATATATATTATATAAAATATATAATTATGCCCGTCGAATCTCGACGGGTTACTTACTAGTATGTTGAGAATTTAGAAACTGTGAGAGTAATGAGAGGTTTTGTCTAATTGATTTGAATTAAACAATATTAATTAGGGCCGTTTGGATGAGCTTTTAAAAAAAACGGAAGCCAAAAGTAGAAGTAGAAGAAAAAGTCAAAAGCAAAAATATGCAACTTTTGTGTTTGGATGGAATTCTTGAAAAGTAGCTTTTTTAAAAAAATATGTTTGGATAAGTAAAAATGAAAAGTTGATTTTAGAATGTGGTTATTACCAAAAAGGACATGCTTTTTATATGGGAATATGATATATTTATAGTGTAATTTATACTTCATTAAGTAGTATGGGTATTTAAGACTTTGCACACATTACTAGGTACTTTTGGCTTATACTTTGGGAGAAGCACCCCTGAATTGCTTCTGCTTCTCCTAGAAGTACTTTTTTAGCTTTTCGATGCGTTTTTTTTTAAAGCCCAAACAAACACCTTTTTTCTACCAGAAGTGCTTTTGGCAGAAACAAAAGCCAAAAGCACCTATCCAGAAACCAATCCAAACAGAGCCTTATTCATGAATTCATTATAGAAGAGTGTAATGAGTTGACTCGTTGAATATGCTTTAGTTTGCATTAATATTAATGACTATCAAAGTGATAGGATTAGGTCTCAGTCTAGCTCACTTGGAATAGCTCAATAGCTACTTTACTACTCCTCTATGCTCTCTAGCTTCGAAATGGTTCCCATGCTGGCAGCTGTGGATCCAGAAAATTTTTTTAGTGGTATCACAAAAGTGATGGAAACTATGTTGAAATTAAGGATATTAGTCAAATTACAAAAATTATTGAAAAAAACTAGGCTATAGTTGATTATAGTGGTATCACCACAAAAATTTAGTGGTTGCACAAAGCAAAATCCAGTTAAATCTAAAAAAATTTAGCTTAAAATATCAATTTTATTAATTTGAGTGGTATCCCGTGCTACCGTATGTTAACAAGTACATCCGCCCCTGCATGCTGGGACCTATTTTTCCAGTAGATAATGGAGTGTATTCTAACCATTAGATCACACCTTAAATGGATGGCTAGGATTAGAGTAAGGGTTAAATATGTAATTCTGCCCTTTAATACTAAATAAAGTGAAACTAGGGAAATGATTACTTCCTATACACATTCTTCTCTCTATAATTTTTTCCTACAAAATAATCTTAAAAAAATAAAGCAAATCCAAATTTAAAGTTTAATCTTTATTGTTGCGTACCTTTAAAAAAATCAGAAGAAAAATTTTTTATGTGAGGAGAAGTTGAATTACAACTGAAATATGATATTACGTCAAAAGAGTCAAACATTCTGTATGTAAGTTTTAAACATTCTGTTTCATTCACTTTGGCATTCTATCTAATTGTTATGTCTTAAAGAAATGAAAATAAAAGCATGATTATATTTAACATTCTGTTCTCAAATGTGTAATATTCTATTTGCGAGTGTGTAACATTCTGTTTGCAAGTGTGTAACATTCTATTCTTTTATCAAGTGTATAACATTCTGTGTGCAAGGATGTAACATTGCAACTATGTAACATTCTGTTCATAAGTGTGTAACATTATGTTAAAAGTGAATAATATTATAACTTGACATTCTGTCAGAAACGTCAAACATTATGCATGTAAGTTTTAAACATTCTGTTTCATTCACTTGTTCGCAAGAATGTAACATTCTGTTTATAAGTGTGTAATATTATGTTCTCAATTATATAACATTTTGTTTTCAAGTATGTAACATTCTATTTATAAGTGTATAGCATTATAACTTGAAGTATTTTATATTCATGCCATTCTGTCTAGTCATAGATGCCATTATATCTTATTTTAGTTGTCGATTAGGACTTGAATTTAATTAATAATGGGTTGTCTTCTCATCCAATCGTCTTTCATTTTAGACAATGATTACTCATTATTATTACATCAGACGGTAAAAGCTGTAGAGACATGTAACACCCCGGATTTGATAACCCAGGCCGGGATGTCACCGCCACATCTCCCTAGCAAGACACGGCTTCCCGAGCTCACTAAGGAAATGCAAGGCTTGTGGGTATGTAAAAGATTTAAAACATTTCAAGATTTAGTCCGAAAATTTATAATACTTAATTCAAAATACGATAGTAGTAATCATCATGCGCGAAAAATAAATAGAGTAAATGCAGCGGAAAGTAAATCACGGCCAACATGGCCAAATCCTCGGGTTTAACAGACCCGGTAAAAACAGTACGATGCAGAATTTAAATGTCCATAATAGTTTTCCCCCAAGTGCATATGCAATGCGTCACTCGACATACTCTGTAAAAGAAAAATGACAACGGTTTATCAGTATAAAAATATACCGAGTAAGTTAATCCCTAACTAACAATTTAAGGGGTTCCATGTGTTCAAATCCAAAGATTTTACCTTTTCATGCATTATTTGAAAAATTCATATTTTATTCGCAGCGGAAAACATGATTAATTTATCCAAGACGAAATTGCATAACTTAAAAGACTTAATTTAAAAGCGGAATTTAAGGACATAATTTAATGACGTAATTTAAATGCGTAAATTAAAAACATGGTAAATAAGATTTAAGCGTAATTAACACTCACACAAGTCTTTTATAATTTATCCCGCAAACTAAGAAAAGGAGACCATACCGGAAGATCACTAACGAGGCAATCTCAACATAGGACCACTAACGAGGCAGTCCACAACAATGGGAGACCACTAACGAGGCAGTCTCAAAAGATAGTAGGACCACTAACGAGGCGATCCAAAACACAGCGCGCGAGATCACTAACGAGGCAATCTCAGATAGTAAGGAGACCACTAACGAGGCAGTCTCAAAGATAATGATTAGCATGAAGATCGGCTCAGCCTAGTGCACGAGATTTTTCGAAAGTTCGTATTTCAAGTGATCAAAAGATTCGATATCGCGTTTCATAGTTCGAGTTTTCTCAAGTTCGAAAAATCCGATTTGACGCAGTTTGCGCCTTTCTTAATTAAAAATTCATTTTTACACCAAAAATTCTGAAATTTATACAGTAGCTCAAAAACACACACACAAACAACTTTCATGTTTTAAGTTTTAGGAAATAAGGTTTCGAAGTGAGTCAAAATTTGAGTTCTTTACAAAAGATAATTTATGTCTCAAAAACTGATTTCGTCACAAGTTCGTGCGACGCCGATTAAAAATTCATTTCAAAGCCAATTGATCCGAAATTTTTACAGGAGATACACAACACATTAATAAACAACTTTCATGTTTTAATAAATTACTACATCCGTTCTTGAATGTTTGTTACGTTTTGTAATGTGGTACTATTCACATACAGAGTTTAACTTAAAGTTTTATCAAAGTTATACAAATTAAAATATAGTCAAGTGAGATCTTGTTAGATTCGTCTCGTGGTGTAGTTTTTAAATATAAAACTTTTAGAATTTTTACTTGTACCGAATTTGAGTTATTAATAATTTAAAAGATGCACTGGATTGCGTGAAAAGTGGGAGTGTAAAAAATATTTGAAAACGGAGGAAGTAGAAATAATGAATTTTAGGTGTTCAAAAATCGACTACAACACGCTGTACACGCGCGGACTCAAAAGGGTAGTTTTAAGCAGTTCTGAATTCGGCCATTTTGACATATCAAATGAGCTTCAAAATCCATGAAATTTTATATGCATAATCTAGACACATTTATCTACAACTTTTGTTTGGAAGTGCAAAGTTAAATCATTCTAAAAACGGGTGAAAAACATGCATCAAGTCGAGTAATGAAATCTGTCTACGGTTTCAAATGTTCGGTTTATCACAAAAAGTTTACGGTGAGATTTGGGATAGCAAATCTTAATGTCAATGGCTGAAATTTGGACACAAGATAGAATAAAGTCTTAGGAACAAAATCTATGTTGAAACGTTTTCGGTTTGAATTCCCGAAGGTCGAGTTTTAGGCGAGTTTTTGAAATTGGACGAAAATAGGGTTTTTGAAAATCGATTTTTGTTACGGGTATAGATCTCGAGTTTTAAACAACAATAAACCACAAAAATTTGTGAGTAAGGTCTTTACTTACTTAGTTAGAGTTTTGAGTCGCTGGAAAGGGTTTCCGAGCGTCCTAGGGTTGCGACGAACGGCCAACTTCTCCGATCGCTTTTTGTTCGTTTTCCGACGTGAAATCGTAGCAAAGGAAAAGGGTTAGATTTCGAGTTTGTTAAAGCTTATGGACGATTCAAACACTTTAATACTACTTACCAAGGTTCTAGAGGGTAGGGCTTCGTCCCGTTTGCCTCGCCGTCGCCGGAATACTCGCCGGAAAGTGAGTTCGGAGGGGTTTTGACTTGGAGAGGAAGATTGGAAGTGTTTAGGGTTAGGTTTTCTGAGTATATGGGGTAGGGGGCGCCCAAGGCTGATATTATGGCTTCCCCAAATGCCTTGATCCGCTTGCCCTTGATGGGGGACGGATTTTTGGCAAGAAAATCGCCATAGAAGGAAAGTTTACACTTTCTGCACCTCTGGCGCGCTGGTGACGCGCACCCATGCCTATCCCCGTGCGGAGCACGCGTGCCAGGCCTGGCGTCGCGACGCCTTCGTCCGCGCGGTGGCCGCGCGGCAGCGCGCGGCGGGTGCGGGCCGGCCGGTTCGGCGGTTCGCGTGTTCCGTCGAGTCTTTCCTTGCTTTCCTCTATCGGTTTTCTACCCCCTACGTGTTAGCTCGACTCCTCGGGTCGTCTCCGGTTCGGCATCTTCACCTTAAACTTGTTACGAGTTCGGCTTATCGCTCGTAACATTTCCGTGGCCTAAGTAGTCTAGCTTAAATTAGTTCCAACTCCTCCTATCATCCTTGCTATCAATCTTGTGATTTATCTCGTGATTTATTTTATGATTTAATTTGTGTTTTATTTTGTGATTTTATTTCGTGACTGAACTTAGAAATTAGTTCCAAGCTGCCTACGTACCCTGTGAAGGGATCAAGTCATGACGTAGTTCAAAACAATTTGAATTTATTTTTCTCCGGTGTTACATCCTCCCCCCCTTAAGAATACAGTTATGTCCCCATAACTGTGGCAGGTTCATCTTGGAAGAGGGTAGGGTAACGTTGTTTCATGTCGGCCTCCAACTCCCACGTTGCCGTCTCCGTCTCGTGGTTGGACCAAAGGACCTTGACCATTCTTACGGTCTTATTCCTCGTTACTCTCTCCTTTGTGTCAAGTATCCGCACCGGAACTTCCTCATAACTTAGGTCATCCACAAATTCAACTTCTTCCGGTTGGAGTACATGGGTCGGATCGTGCACATACTTCTTCAATTGGGAGACGTGGAATACGTCGTGAACACGAGCAAACTGTGGTGGCAACGCTAGCGGATATGCGAGACTTCCCACTCTTTCCAGGATTTCATACGGTCCTATGTACCGTGGGCTCAGTTTCCCTCGCTTGCCGAAGCGCATCACACCCTTCACTGGTGATACCTTTAGCATGACTTTATCGCCGACTTGAAATTCCAAGTCTTTCCGTCTCACGTCCGCGTAACTCTGTTGCCGGTCTTGAGCGGCCTTCATCTTTCCTTGGATGATCTTGATTTGTTGAGCCATGTCCTCCACAAGTTGTGGTCCCACTATTACCGCCTTGTCGTTCTCTTCCCAGCTTAATGGGCTTCGGCACCTACGTCCATACAGTGCCTCGAAGGGTGCCATGCCGATACTGGCATGGTAACTGTTGTTGTAGGAAAACTCTATCAAGGGTAGATGATTCTCCTAATTCCCCTTAAATTCTAGCACGCATGCCCGCAGCATGTCCTCCAGTGTTTGGATTTTTCGCTCTGTCTGCCCGTCCGTCATGGGATGGAACGCGGTACTCATCTTTATTTGCATACCGAGAGCTTCCTGCAGTTTGGTCCAAAACTGAGAGACAAATCTACTGTCTCTATCTGAGATGATGTCGTGTGGTACTCCATGCCGGCGTACCACATTGTCGACATACGCTCTTGCCAATTGGTCCATCGACCAAGTATCCTTCATTGGGACAAATATGGCGGCTTTTGTCAATCTATCCATGATCACCCAGATTTTATTCGTCCCCTTCGGTGAGCGTGGTAACCCCGAAACAAAATCCATTGAGATGCTATCCCATTTCCAGCTTGGGATCTCTAATGGTTGCATTAGCCCTAGGGGTTTGTGTCGTACTGCCTTGATCTTCTGGCAGGTGAGGCATTTTGCCACAAACTCGGCTACCTCTCTCTTCATGTTCGGCCACCAGTAGTTCTTCTTCAAGTCCTTGTATAGCTTGTTCCCTCCGGGGTGAACCGAGTAGGGGGTGTAATGGCCCTCCTCCATCACCCTTTTCTTCAGATCCGCGGATTCCCGTGGTATACACCACCTTCCTTTGAAGCGGATGCTTCCGTCCTCATGAATTTTGAAATCCATTGTCTTTCCTTCGGCAATGCCTCTCCTTATTTCTTCCAACTTCTCGTCACCCGGTTGGGCGAGCCATATCTCGTCGAATATGGTCGGTCCCACTACCATCGCAGTGACGACCTCGGTTACCGTGCCAGGATGCACCAGCTCTAGACTCAATTTCGCCAAGTCCTTGTACAATTCGGATGGTATCACAATTGGGTTCGCGACATGTTGAGTCTTTCGACTCAAGGCGTCGGCCACGACGTTGGCCTTCCCTTCGTGATACGCGATCTCCAAGTCATAATCCTTAATCAGTTCTAACCATCTCCTCTGCCTCAAATTCAGCTCTTTTTGCGTGAATATATACTTGAGGCTCTTATGGTCGGTGAACATTCGACACCTCCGCCCATAGAGATAGTGTCTCCAAATCTTTAAGGCGAGCACGACCGCGGCCAACTCCAGGTCGTGCGTCGGGTAGTTTTCCTCATGTGGTTTTAGTTGGCGAGATGCGTACGCTATACCCTTTTGATCTTGCATTAGCACGCATCCTAGTCCCTCCTTCGAGGCGTCACTGTACACCTCGAAGTCTCCATCCTCTGATGGTAATGTCAATACTGGCGCCGTGGTAAGTCTTTTCTTCAGTTCCTGGAATGCGTCTTCACACTCGCTGGTCCAGTCGTACTTCATCCCTTTCTTCAACAGTTGAGTCAACGGGCGGGCAATTTTCGAGAAATCCTTTACAAATCGCCTATAGTAACCCGCCAATCCAAGAAAGCTCCTTATCTCCGTTGGATTCTTCGGCGGCACCCACTCGGTCACTGCCGAGATCTTTGCTGGGTCTACTGCCACTCCGTTGGCGGATACTATATGCCCGAGAAATGCCACTTCCCATAACCAGAAGTCGCACTTGGACAGTTTACCATACAGTTGGTTCACTCGTAAGATCCCTAGCACTTTGTGTAAGTGCTCGGAATGTTCCTCTTCACTTTTTGAGTAGATCAAGATGTCATCTATGAACACCACCACGCATTGATCTAACAATTCTCGAAATACGTTATTCATGAGATTCATGAACATGGCTGGGGCGTTTGTTAGCCCAAAAGATAGCACCGTGAACTCGTAGTGTCCATAGCGAGTCCTGAACGCCGTCTTTGGGATGTCCTTTTCGGCGATCCTAAATTGATGATATCCCGAGCGTAAGTCGATCTTTGAGAATACCGTAGCTCCCTTTAGCTGGTCGAACAAATCTTCGATCCGGGGCAACGGGTACTTGTTTTTGACGGTAACTTGATTGAGTCCTCTATAGTCGATGCACAGTCGTAACCCTCCGTCCTTCTTCTTGACGAACAAGACCGGTGCTCCCCATGGGGACGTGCTCGGTCTGATGTATCCCTTCTCTAGCAACTTCTCGAGTTGCTCCTTTAGTTCCTTCATTTCCAGTGGCGCCATGCGGTAAGGAGCTTTCGAAACAGGCTCCGTCCCCGGGATGAGGTCTATTGTGAATTCAAGGTCTCTCTTGGGTGGCATACCGGGAACGTCTTCAGGGAACACATCTGGGTATTCCCTCACCACTGGGATGTCGTCTATCTTGACTCCCTCAGCTTCCAGGTTGTGAATGTAGCATGCGTATAGCGCGTAACCCTTCCGCACTAAGCTACATATCTTGAGGGCGTTGACTGTTTTGTTAGACTCCTTAGGGGGTTGGGAGTAGAAGATAACTTTCCTCCCCCTACTCTTTGATAGCGTGATCTTTTGCTTTTGGCATTCGATCACGGCCTTATAACGGGTTAGCCAATCCATCCCTAGTATGACGTCGAAGTCTCTGACGTCGAATTCTACCAAGTTTGCGAAAAATTCTACGTTTTTTATTACCACAGGTATTCCGTTATAACGCTTAGAGCAGGCTATTACTTCTCCCGAAGGCAGTTGGATTCCTAAGCTAATCATTTCGCACTTAGGTAGATCTAGTTCAGCTACAACCCTCGAAGATAATATGGAGCAACTGGCTCCAGAATCAAATAAAACTCTAAGCGGAGTACTTAGGACATGAAAGGTACCTGCCACCACATCACCCTGCGCAGGTATGTCAGCCTGGTTGATCACGTTCAACCTTCCCATCGGCCTCCCTTGATTGGCCGGCTGGTTCTGATTCGGATTTGCGTTTTGTTGCTGGTTCGGAAGGCGCTGGTTTGGGTTTGGAGGGGGCCGATACCCTTGATTGTTGCCGTTCCTGCCTCCTTGATTGAACGGCTCATTGGGTCCAATGACCAAATCTTCTCTCTTTGTGATGTTCTCGAGTTGGGTTCGACATTCCTCCCTCCTATGACCCATGCGGCCGTACCGGAAACATTCGCCCACCTGAGGACACCTCCTCATCAGGTGCGGCTTGCCGCACCTCGGACAGGGTGACACTCGTCCTCCTTGGTTGAAATTCCGACCATTGTTGTTCTGAACATTCCCGTTCAGCCCTCGCCGAAAGTTGTCCCCACCAGCAGTGTTGCCCGTCCTATTGTCCCGGTTTCTTTTGTCTGGTCCTTGTGCCCCTCGGCTAGATTCTCCTGCAGTCTTTCTCTTTAGCTGTTGTACTCGTGCAATTGCCACCGCACGGTCGTAGACAGCTTGTAAGTCTGGGTAGTTAACTCCGGTGATCACCTCCCGAATTGACAAATTCAACCCCATTTCAAATTTCTGCGCCTTTTCCCCGTCTGTGGGTACCATCCGAGGCGCAAATCTCACCAGTTCCTTAAATCGAGCATAGTATTCTTGAACGGATTTCTCCCCTTGTTTCAGGGATGAGAACTCTTCGTACAGTGCTGCCTTAGTACTCATTGGGTAGAAGCGCTCCCGGAGTAACTCCATGAACTCGTTCCACGAGTACGGTTCGTCGTCTTCGCCAAGTTTCCCCTGAGTAGCTTGCCACCATTCGTCGGCCTCGCCACCCAGATAGTACGAGGCCACGTGAACCTTCTCCCCTTCCGGGCATCTCATCGCATTCAGTAATTTGTCAAAAGTCCTCAACCATTCCTCAAGCTTAGATGGATCCTCCTCCCCTACATAATAGGGAGGTCGGTAAGGGTTTACCGAAGCCAGGTAATTGATCATTGCTTCCGGCGGGGGTGCCACGGCAGCTCCGCCCTGGTTAACGTAAGCATTGCCCAGTGCGATCAGTAGTTCCTCCATGTTCCTCATTCGCCCTTCCGCAGGGTTGGGCATCGGGCCTGCTGGGTTTGGCGCCTCAACGTTAGGTGCCTGCTCATTGGGTTGTCCTGGTGTGTCATGGGTGTTGGGGGTGGTAGGGAAGGTCCTTCCTCGTCCTCTAGGTGCCATCCTGTTATCACCATACGAGCACAAGTAGGTTTAGAGTTCTGGGGATTTGATGGAGTGTTGGGAGAAAATGTTTTGCTAGATTGAGTGATGCCTACTAATAGTTGGTTAAGATTTGTATCTATTCGTTCAGTCATTTATGTTAAGGTGTAAAGGTTGAAGCGTCGAGACCCTGAGTTTTAGGATTTAGGGTTCTAGGTACTTTGCCGATTTGTTGTGCATATGTTGCTTGTTTATTGTTGTCTCGTTCCATTGGTTTGTTGAGTTTCAATGAAATAAAACGTAAAGACTGCGCATAGAATAGATGCTTGTGAACTTTATTGCTTAGTAGGGAACTTTATTCGGTACAAACGATAGGAATCAAAATGCTAAGGATAGTTCGGGAAAATAGAAAAGGAGAACAATAGGAATAATGTATCAAAAATCTCTAATCCTGAGGAGGGTAGGTGGTCGGGTCCTCCATGGGGTCATCCTCATCACTCGATTCCTCGATGGTGCCCGTGCCAAGGGGCCCATGGAACTCTGGGCTGGCTGGCCAATTGGGCCCAGCAGCAGGAGCAGGATCAACGATAGCAACTGGAGTTTGGACGGCTGCAGGGACAGCGACAGGATCAGTAACGGGGCTAGCTACAGGAGGAGTTCCCGGGTCGAGAGGGGCAGGTGGAAGCAGATCATCATTCAGGTGATGCAGTTGATGTCCCAAGACCCCTGCTTGGGTCTCTACGTCGTCAATCTGGGTCCGAAGCTCAGTCTCGCGGGTCTGGAGTTCGTTGATTTGGACTTGGAGTTGGGTTATATCTTGATGTCCTGCTTGGCCCAGATTAGTTAGGTGGCCCAGGTTAGCTTCCATTTGTTCTACCATTAGTCTGAAGTTGTTCACGTTTTGAGGAGATTCGAGGTATGCTTCAATCAACCTCATTAGTAGGTTAATCATGTTCACGTTTGGGGCGGCCATCTATTGTTAACGAGATAGGTTAAGGTTAGAATATGTTTTAGGCAAGGTTAAGATATACAAAAAATTTTAAAACTATGTGAAATATGCTTATGCAATATGCAAGTGCAAATCCCCCTTTTCCCCATTTAAAAATGCAATCTATCCATGTATTTAAAATAAATCTACTTCATGGGTAAGAATAAAAGTTGGGCCTCTATAGTGGCCAAAATTTAATATTTCCTTTGGCTAAGATTTTGGGCTATGTAAAAATAAGCTTTTGGGCTAAAATAATACTAGTAGTCAAAATAAATAATTAAAAATAATACTTGGGTTTTAAAAATAATGGTTTAAAATAATAGTAGTAGCTTTAAAAATTTCCGGGCTCTGATACCAACTTGTAACACCCCGGATTTGATAACCCAGGCCGGGATGTCACCGCCACATCTCCCTAGCAAGACACGGCTTCCCAAGCTCACTAAGAAAATGCAAGGCTTGTGGGTATGTAAAAGATTTAAAACATTTCAAGATTTAGTCCGGAAATTTATAATACTTAATTCAAAATACGATAGTAGTAATCATCATGCGCGAAAAATAAATAGAGTAAATGCAGCGGAAAGTAAATCACGACCAACATGGCCAAATCCTCGGGTTTAACAGACCCGGTAAAAACAGTACGATGCAGAATTTAAATGTCCATAATAGTTTTCCCCCAAGTGCATATGCAATGCGTCACTCGACATACTCTGTAAAAGAAAAATGACAACGGTTTATCAGTATAAAAATATACCGAGTAAGTTAATCACTAACTAACAATTTAAGGGGTTCCATGTGTTCAAATCCAAAGATTTTACCTTTTCATGCATTATTTGAAAAATTCATATTTTATTCGCAGCGGAAAACATGATTAATTTATCCAAGACGAAATTGCATAATTTAAAAGACTTAATTTAAAAGCGAAATTTAAGGATATAATTTAATGACGTAATTTAAATGCGTAAATTAAAAACATGGTAAATAAGATTTAAGCGTAATTAACACTCACACAAGTCTTTTATAATTTATCCCGCAAACTAAGAAGAGGACACCATACCGGGAGATCACTAACGAGGCAATCTCAACATAGGACCACTAACGAGGCAGTCCACAACAATGGGAGACCACTAACGAGGCAGTCTCAAAAGATAGTAGGACCACTAACGAGGCGATCCAAAACACAGCGCGCGAGATCACTAACGAGGCAATCATAAATAGTAAGGAGACCACTAACGAGGCTGTCTCAAAGATAATGATTAGCATGAAGATCGGCTCAGCCTAGTGCATGGGATTTTTCGAACGTTCGTATTTCAAGTGATCAAAAGATTCAATATCGCGTTTCATAGTTCGAGTTTTCTCAAGTTCGAAAAATCCGATTTGACGCAGTTTGCACCTTTCTTAATTAAAAATTCATTTTTACACCAAAAATTCTGAAATTTACACAGTAGCTCAAAAACACACACACGAACAACTTTCATGTTTTAAGTTTTTGGAAATAAGGTTTTGAAGTGAGTCAAAATTTGAGTTCTTTACAAAAGATAATTTCTGTCTCAAAAACTGATTTCGTCACAGGTTCGTGCGACGCCGATTAAAAATTCATTTCAAAGCAAATTGATCCGAAATTTTTACAGGAGATACACAACACATTAATAAACAACTTTCATGTTTTAAGAAATTAGAAATAATGAATTTTAGGTGTTCAAAAATCGACTACAACACGCTGTACACGCGCAGACTCAAAAGGGTAGTTTTAGGCAGTTCTGAATTCGGCCGTTTTGACATATCAAATGAGCTTCAAAATCCATGAAATTTTATATGCATAATCTAGACACATTTATCTACAACTTTTGTTTAGAAGTGCAAAGTTAAATCATTCTAAAAACGGGTGAAAAACATGCATCAAGTCGAGTAATAAAATCTGTCAACGGTTTCAAATGTTCGGTTTATCACAGAACGTTTACGGCCAGATTTGGGATAGAAAATCTTAATGTCAATGGCTGAAATTTGGACACAAGATAGATTAAAGTTTAGGAACAAAATCTATGTTGAAAGGTTTTCGGTTTGAATCCCGAAGGTCGAGTTTTAGGCGAGTTTTTGAAATTGGACGAAAATAGGGTTTTTGAAAATCGATTTTTGTTACGGGTATAGATCTCGAGTTTTAAACAACAATAAACCACAAAAATTTGTGAGTAAGGTCTTAACATACTTAGTTAGAGTTTTGAGTCACTGGAAAGGGTTTCCGGGCGTCCTAGGGTTGCGACGAACGGCCAACTTCTCCGATCGCTTTTTGTTCGTTTTCCGACGTGAAATCGTAGCAAAGGAAAAGGGTTAGATTTCGAGTTTGTTAAAGCTTATGGACAATTCAAACACTGTAATACTACTTACCAAGGTTCTAGAGGGTAGGGCTTTGTCCCGTTTGCCTCGTCGTCGCCGGAATACTCACCGGAAAGTGAGTTCGGAGGGGTTTTAACTTGGAGAGGAAGATTGGAAGTGTTTAGGGTTAGGTTTTCTGAGAATATGGGGTAGGGGGCGCCCAAGGCTGATATTATGGCTTCCCCAAATGCCTTGATCTGCTTGCCCTTGATGGGGGACGGATTTTTGGCAACAAAATCGCCATAGAAGGAAAGTTTACACCTTTTGCACTTCTGGCGCGCTGGTGACGCGCACCCACGCCTATCCCCGCGCGGAGCACGCGTGCCAGGCCTGGCGTCGCGACGCCTTCGTCCGCACGGTGGCCGCGCGGTGGCGCGCGGCGGGCGCGGGCTGGCCGGACCGGCCGGTTCGGCGGTTCGCATGTTCCGTCGGGTCTTTCCTTGCTTTCCTCTATCGGTTTTCTACCCCCTACGTGTTAGCTTGACTCCTCGGGTCGTCTCCGGTTCGGCATCTTCACCTTAAACTTGTTACGAGTTCGGCTTATCGCTCGTAACATTTCCGTGGCCTAAGTAGTCTAGCTTAAATTAGTTCCAACTCCTCCTATCGTCCTTGCGATCGATCTTGTGATTTATCTCGTGATTTATTTTATGATTTAATTTGTGATTTATTTTGTGATTTTATTTCGTGACTGAACTTAGAAATTAGGTTCCAAGCTGCCTACGTACCTTGTGAAAGGGATCAAGTCATGACGTAGTTCAAAACAATTTGAATTTGTTTTTCTCGGGTGTTACAAGACAACTTTTGAATTATATTTATTTATACTACACAATAAAATAATAAAATATAGTAAATTACCTGATTACCCTTATATCATCTAAACCATTGATTCAATAGAAAATAAGATCCAATGGTCAAAATGATGTCCAGTATATACTGCTCAAGATGGGAACCCAATTGCTCTAGCTTACTGCTTATACACCAAAGTGTTATAATAAATAATAGGTTTTAACCCAAAATTAAAATTAATGGACGTCTATAGATGAAATTAATTATATAGTGTGCATTTTTATTTTTATTTTCAGTTTTTGCTTTAAGATGAATAGTAAACATTACAAAATGCATTTGAAAGAACAAAATCTCATTTTGCATTTTGCAATGTATGTTTGCGAATGCTTTCAAAGTATCAAAAAAAAAAAAACCATCACCTATGCCGCTGTCATCCAAAATATAAATAATGAAATACAAGGAGTAATAATTACTCCTATCCCATTTTCTTTTTATATTCAATTTACTACTTCATCGTCTTTTTAGTATGTGCTTTTTGATTTTTGATATTATTTATTGTATAACTTTAATACTTTAACATTACTATATAAGAAAAATATAATAGTTTTAGAATATTTATATTTATAAATTCAACGTATACAAAACATGTATTGCATTGCGTGACAAATTGAAAATAAAGCACATACTTCCTCTGGTTTTTAATTGATACAGACCCACCCAACGCGCAGTCCGATGCACATTTTAAATCACTAATAATTCAAGTTCGGTATAAATAAAAATTATAAAAGTTCGATATTTAAAACACTACAAGACGAGACGAATCTAACAAGATCCCACATGACTATATTTTAACTTATATAACTATGATAAAAAAAATTGAATTCAAAGTTGTTAAATGAATAGTACTCCCTCTGTATTCAAAAAAATTTAACATTCCTTGTTTTCACGCAGTCCAATACACATTTTTAAAGAGTAATATCTCAAATTTAATAAAATTAAAAATTATAAAATTTTAATATTATAAAACTACGTGATTAAACGAATCTAACAAGATCTCACTTGACTATGTTTTATCTTATGTAACTGTGTGAAAAAGTCGAATCAAAGTTACTCAATGAACAGTGTTTACTATGCAAATGTTAATATTAATAAAATACGAAGTACTAAAATTTGGTTTGGGACAATAATTTAAAAACGAATGAAGTATAAAAGAACGGGAATGTAAAAGAAAGGTCCCTTGGAAGAAATACTCACAATACAAGACACGCATACCAAAATACTCCCAAAATACAACCCATACAATATTTTTGATATACTTTTCAAATTTGAATTACTGAAATGACAAAATAACCCCTCGGTCAAAAAATACTCAAACCTTGTGGAGATTAGCCATTTCCACTTTATGTCCCGTCGGCGCACCTCCCCACGTCTGCAACCGTCAGGCAACATTGAAGGCGCACGTCTCCTTCACCGGCTCACCCATTCTCCTCCCCTCTTCACGTCTGAAAATCGAATCCGCCGTCCCCCATTGCGAAAACGAAACCGTCGGAGCAATTACTACATGGAGTTTGAAGAACGGGCGACGCTCGAACCTCCATTTTTCGGGATAAAGTGTCGGACGTTGGTTTGGGTTAGAAGAGCGAAAAGAAATCGGTTTTTGAAGCTTCCAACAAACCCAATCGAAGAGGAAGCTCGGTGTTATTCCCAAATCAAGGTATGCAATGCAATGGGCTTTGTGATTTTACTGTTACACGAGTATGGGCATACTATTTTTTGTGTTGCAAGGTTGGAAGATTGAATTTTATAGTTTTTAGGGTTGTGAACCATCGGTTTTAGGGTTCGCTTAGGGTTTGAGATGTTTTTATGATTTTGATTGTCGTTTTGTGTTGATCGAAAAGTAGATACAATTCTGGATCGGTTTTCTTGATGCGTTTCCGCGATGTTTTGTTTGTTGCCCATTGTTCATTTCTGGGAATATTGTTATGTCGCGTAAGATGGATTTCTGTATTGGCAAAATTGTTACACCGGTATCATTCGTGCATAAAACGGGTATGATTTGTGATGTGCATAGGTAGGTTTGAACAACGGGTATGCATTATCATTATGGATAATTCTTGGCTGCAAACGATATTAGGTTCTGCAAAATGTTCTATTTGATTCTGGTCTAATGTTGCTCGATAAGGTCCGGAGTTCTTTTGTAGTTTAGGGAATGTTGTTGAAGTGATGATACATTGTTGTTCGGGCTCTTGTATTTTCTGTATGTGGCAAACTGGATAGCGGTATATAACCAGTTGAACACCATTAGGAGTTGTGCATGACCCCTGTATGATTTTTTGTTGGCAGAATTAATAGAGATGCCGCCGAGACGTAGCAAGAAGAAGAAGTCACACACTGAGGAGGCCGGGAAGGCTACCATCACAGCTCGGTGCACAATCAGTGTCCTCCAAGATGCAATGAATTCTATGGAAAACACGATCACTGAAGCACAGTGGGAAGCCATTAGATCGACTCCATTCCACCACTTTGCAAAGCTGCAGGGTACGTACAGCAGCAAGACGTTGCTGCAGGCATTGGTGGAGTGCTTCAACGGCAATTTAAGTGCATTCGTGTGTGGACAGGGATTTACAGTGCCGTTCGAGGCATGGGAATACTCCATCGTTTTGGGGCTGCAGTACGAAGGCATGTGCGTTCACCCTAGGTGTGTGCCTGAATCCGAGTTCAAGCAAAAGTATTTTCCAAAGGGTGTAGCTTTGTATCGGCCGGATTTAGTGGAGCTAATGGTGAACTTGGCTGGAACGGATAATACAGTCGATTTCGCGAGGGCGTACGTTTTGGTGGTCTTTGCCTGCCTCCTGTTCCCCAGCTCGTCCTTGACCGTCCCCGAGTTTCTTGTTCACCACGTGGACAAGTTAGACCGACTCGAGGAATATGCTTGGGGCGCGGCCGCACACGAGTATTTGGTTGCTTCGATGCGGCTCCATAATGAGAAAGGAAAGCTGTATTTTGATGGCTGCACTTTCGGGCTGGTGGTGAGTTTTTAATAAAAATGCCCTTACCTACACAATAATATTGTTATATCACAAGAACACCCATTTCTCACTACTGTTGTGCCAATTTACCAATGTAGGGATGGTTCTATGAGCAATTTCCGCACATGGTCGATTCACTGGTCGAACCGATTATCCCAAGATTCGTGAGATGGAAGGAAGCTCAACGTGACCTTGTTGAATGTCGCGAGGATCTGAAACAGCTGAGGGCACAGGACCTGCGGCCCTTATGCATCAACAAGAGGGAGAAAAGATTTGTGGAGCCTGTGGTGCCGGTGCCCGTCCCCAGCAGGGCCAAAATCTCGGAGGACAAGGCCATAGATGATGAGATCCCCGTAAGGGTGAAGACGACGAGAAAGAGAAATCCAAAGGAGGATGAGAAGAAAGAGGACGAAGACAAGTTGAAGGAGAATGTGGAGACCGAACATGAACAGAACGAGAAAAAGGGAAAGGTAAATATATCGGTGTTATCGTTTTGGTCTGATGCACCGAGTGCATAAGAAGGGTGCTTATTTATCTGTTACATGGGTATGATTTTGTCATGATTGTTGTATTGTCTGATTCTTTGGTAGATTGAGGAGGATTTACCAAGCGACGAACCAGAGACAAGTGAGGATGGAGAATATATGTCAGAGAATGACAGTGATGAGGAAGCGAAGAAAAAGGCCGAGGTCAAGGCGGCAGGCAGTGAGGAATCTGAGTATGTGGAAGAGTCTTCGGACGGCGATGACAGTGATGAGGACTACGTTAATGAGAAGGTTGCGCGGGCAGTGGCATACGGCAAGCAGGAATCCACACGGAAGGCAACAAAGACAACATGTATGAATGAGGGAAATAATACAATGGCGATGAAATTTAGTGGGCCATCTCATGATGAGGTGGCAACGGCAGTCGAGGGAATGTTAATTCTCTCCCATTCTATACCATCACCGTTTGATCCGCTTACACTTAATCCGTTGTCTACCGCTGAACAACGGGGGAAGCATAAGCCGGATCCCCCACTGTATACACCGGATACACGCAACAAAAAGCAGCGTGTGAACCGTGTACTGGACCTCACTGGCCCTTCTCCTGAAAAGAAGAAACCTGTTGTGCGTATGGATTTTGAGGAGGAGACCTGTTATCGTTATTCGGGCCGGAGGGGATATGTCGGTGCTGATGGGCTATCGGATGAAGAGAAATGGATTCTGGAGCGGTTTATCGACGCTCCAAAAGGGAGGTATTGTATTCCCTGTCTTCTTGTACTCTAGTTTCTTGGTATTGGTATTGGTATTCTATGAAATAGTATTTTTTTTTTCCTGATTTTATTGGTTTAATTTATTTACGGATTGTACATTTGGTAGTGGATCTGTGTGGAGCCAAGGCATCTACGTCGTGCTACTTTCGAGTATTTTGCTGCTGCTTTTTAATGAGGCAGTATGCAATGATCTCGTTGGCAGTTACATTGCTCTTATATGCAGCCAACGGTTCCGCAATGCTAAAGGTATAACCACGAGGGTCGGGTTCATAAGTCCATACACGACGGTGAGTAATTTATTTAATTTACTGTATGCGTATGCACCTTCACATTTATTATACAAACCTTATGGGATAAACTACTGCGAAACAGATGCGTATATTGGCATTGGAGAAGAAAGGGGGAGAGCTTGATTTTGATGCATTCGAGGAGAGCTATAAAACTCTTTGGCAGCCGGGGCGCGATGAATTCGAACGGCTTAGCATTTTGATCACAGGCGGACTTGACTGCGTGCTGCTACCCGTGACGACGAATTATCACTGGTTCTTGATTGTTTTGGACCTTCAGAAGATGGAGATAACAATTCAGAACTCCTTGTGGCCGGCAGACAACACCGTTGCGCAGAGAAAAATTGTAAGTAACCATGTGTCAATTTTTTTGGTACCCAGTCCTATATATTCAGTATTAAGTCTTGCAATTTCGGTATACGTCTTACTGACGACTGGTATTAATGTTGCTTGCAATATGTATTTATTTGTGACCCACATGCGGAGTTTTTAGTGTGGTACTTGAACATCAAGCATAATTTGGCAGTGAACGAGGACATCATGTTAAGAAGGACATGTAGGCAGCAGGGAGATGGACAACTGGACTGTGGGGTGCATGTTATGTGGTGGGCTGAGGCATTTTTGCGGAATGATCCTGCATTTTGGGCCATGGAGGCCACTGTTGATATTAAGGTGCACCGTGCCAAAGTGGCTTTGCGACTTCTAAGGGATGCTATGGAGCGGACTGTTCAACAGGCAGCGGAGGAGGCGGTGTTGACCCGACCCACTGTGGAGGGTCAACAGGATGCGATGGAGGCCGAACAGACTGCGCCGGATCAAGCGGATCCGAAGGTGGCCGACCCCAGTGTTGTGGATCAGGCGGATCCAAAAGTGGCTGACCCGACTGTTGTTGATCAAGCGGATCAGAAGGTACCCGAGCCCACTGTTGTCGATCATGCCGATCCGAAGGTAACCGAGCCCATTCTTGAGGAGCCCGCTGCTCCAAAGGTGCCCCACCCCACTGCTGATGATCTCGCCGATCCGAAGGTGACCGAGCCCATTGTTGAGGATCCCGCTTCTCCAAATGTGCCCGACCTAAATGTTGTTCACTGTCCGGTCCCGCTTCATATATACGCTCCCGCAGTTCTGGGGTTGTTGGCACCGGTTACCAAACCAAGAATCCCGCTATGCCACTCTGCCACCGAAAACTAATCCTGCCCCTCCGCATGATCCTGTCCCACCTGCCCGTCCCGATTCCGCACCGACGGATGGTGCCCCTCCTCATGCTCCTGTCCCTACTGCACCTACCCGTCCCGATTCCGCAGCGGCGGATGCTGCCCCTCCTCATGCTCCTGCCCCTCCTCCCGCGCCTTTCCTGTCTGATCCCACAACAATGGATGCTGCCCCTCCGGATGCTTCCCCTCCTCCCGCGCCTGTCCTGTCTGAGCCCACGACAACGGATACTGCCCCTCCGGATGCTGCCCCTACTCCCGCGCCTGGCCTGTCTGATCCCGTGACGACGGATGCTGTTCCTGTCCCTCATGCTCCTGCCCCTCCTACTCCTGGCACTGATGATCCCGCAGCGACGGTGCTGCCCCTCCATCTCATGACCCGTCTCTTGGTAAGGATGCAATGTGACACATGTTTGTTGTATGATCGTTGGATTGATGGTTTACTGTTTGATGGACAGTTGTATTGTTTATGCTTGATTCATATTATTTGTATTGTGGATGAATGGTATATTGATGTGGGATAGCGTTTTGGGAGTTTGTATGAATGGTTCATTGGTATGACGTACGTATGAATGGACATCGGTATTGTTCGTAAATGGTTGTTCGTATGAATTGGTATTTTGAATCATATTCTCTAATTCGATGTCGAATAGTGCATGTTCGACCGACATACAACATTTTCTCAATAGTTTTATGATGTACACTTGAAGCAATGTATTAGTATCCAATGGGTTGCTCTACAATAATAAGTGTTGCTCTACATCCGATGGTTTGCTTGAGGCATTCAATTACATGGGCAATGACTCAATAAGTGTAGCTCTACAACCATGTTACATGGGCAACCTACCCTTCAAGAAGTGTATTAGTATCCAATGGATAGAGAAGTTGGTATGTGTTGCTCTACAACCATAGAGGAATGACTCAGCCATTCAATGCTAATGGACAATGCATTGTCTTGATTTGTTCATGCTATTATCCCAATCAACCAAGATGGTATTATACAAAAAGATATGTGGTATCTAGTAACATTATTGACGGTATGGCCGTCAAAGGAAACTGATACTTTTATTCATTATAAGGACTTCTCCACAAAACATTAAATGAGGCTTGAACGTTTAACCATAGAGGCATGAGTCAGCCATTCAATGCTAATGGACAATGCATTGTCTTGATTTGTTCATGCTATTATCCCTATCAACCATAACGGTACTATACGAAAAGATGATAATGGCCAAAATTGTCCATTATTTCCAATCCATTTCCGTGTCTGAGACATACATTTTGATCGTAATCGCATCTTATTTTAATAAGAAAGCAGTTGAATTCGACAGATTAATGCGAGTTTGAAAGAATAATAACCTGGTAATGAAAGACACAAAAACATGCAATTTTAATTGTATTTGTGTTAGAAAAATCCAAAAACATGAAAAAGGAAAAAGAAAAGAAAAAGGAACGAAAAGATGGGCAAAAGAATAAAATAGCCCACAAAAATAAAAAAGATGGGAAAAAGAATGAAAATCCCACAAACTGAAATTTTTGGTTAAGTGTTGAAGATCAATTCGGTCTACGCAAATTCTGTCTAAACCGAATTGCTCATTAGACCGAATTGCTGAAGAGAAGAAGAAGAAAAATAGACAAGTGTTGAAGAAGAGAAGCAGAGCAACCAATTCGGTCTGTGGCAATTCGGTCTAAACCGAATTGACCCCTAGACCGAATTGCACTATGGAAAGAAGAAGACCCTGAGCAGAAAAGAAAAGAGGGGATTCGATCTATGCAATTCGGTCTACCGAATTGCTTGCATAGACCGAATTGCCTCAAAGCAAGGAAGCCAAACATGAGCCATCATCAATTCGAAAAGGCCAATTCGGTCTACACGTAGACCGAATTGATGAATAATTACCACATTCCAGCTCAAGATCAAGAAGGAAGACCTCATGCAATTCGAATTGTACTAAACCGAATTACATGAGGAGACCGAATTACATTCAAAATTGCATCCAAATGAAGCTGTGGAGCACGTGAGAAATGCATGACACTGTTGATGGGCCCTGATGGGCCTAGGGTTTCGAGTAAGGAGTATAAAAGCTGACCTTCCTCAACACATGGAAACAGACTACACACTTTACAAGAGATTCGGCTGGGGACAAAAAGTAGTAGTAGAAGCTGTTCTTCACCCCTTAAGGGTTAGGTAGGTAGTTTAGTTTAGTTGTTTATTTTCATGCTTGTAGTTTAGTTTTAATGCTTTAATCTTAGTTTATTTTTGTAGAAGCTTGTTACTACCTTTAGTGTAGCCATTTCCATACATTTTACATGCTTTGTAGTTAGAATAAACCCTACCTTTAAGTTAATGATGGTTTTGGGTTATTTATTTGCTTTCAAGTGCCAATACAAGACGAAATTCCAGAAATGGGTTTTATTTCATGTGTTTGACACCCCTTTAATGCTTTCCTTAGCAATAAATGTTAGAATGTTTGTTTGTTTCAACTAGGTTACATTTGTTATGTCCTAGTTGACTTGCAATCTCAATAAATGCATGTTTAGTGGGTTTTTGGTATGTTTTTATGCCTTAGAGCTTCAAATGAGTATTTTTAGGTTTTAGATAATTTCAGGGTTGTTAGAATTTATTTTAATGTCCTATTTTACTGTTTTTGTTCTTTGCTTTTTAGTTTATTGTTGCCTTAGATAATGTAAGTGTTCTTATTTTTATTCACGTAGTTCTTATTTTCTTAAGTGTTTTAGGTTCTTTAATCTTTGATTTCTTGTTTGTAGAATTAGGGTTTGATTCTTACCAATGCCTGCTGGACACATATCCTACTATTTTTCCTTAAAATGCTCACTAAGGTGGCTGTGAGGTGACACTGATGTGAAATGAAGGATTTGGTAAATCTCATCCATCATAAACCGCATAGTGGAAACCGAACCTGTACTTGTGAGCACAAAAAAATTTACTTATGTAAAAATGGCATGCAATTCGATTTGAGTCAATTCGGTCTAAACCGAATTGCCCATGAAAACGGAAGTGCATGGTAAAAATGTTTGTTGAATTCCTTTTATAAAAATCTATATGCAATTCGGTCTAGGCTAGACCGAATTGCCCATGAGATCGAATTACATAGCGAAAATTCTTCTCATGTGGTGCACAGGCAATTCGGTCTATGCAATTTGGTTTAGACCGAATTGCCTCCATAGACCGAATTGACCTTGTACACTATATTGTATGCATTCCATCTCCTCATGCCTTAGTTATTTTCCTTGTTTTACCAATTCGAATTGCCAATTCGGTAGACCGAATTGACCTGGCAATTCGAATCACCCTCATTTTGGGGTAAATGCCTTGTCCAAATTTGAGTAAGGGAATGACTTCATCAATTCGAATTGTCCAATGCGGTTTAGACCGAATTGCTTTGACAATTCGAATTAGATGATGTTTCACACCTTTGCAAGGATTAATTGGGGTAAGGTAATACTTCATCCCTCATGCATCCTCAATTCGGTCTATTTTGCACCTTAAATAGTAGACCGAATTGATTTCTTCCTTCTATTTTAAAACTTCAAAAACATTTTATTTCTTGATTTGTGTAAGTTGCATGGTTGTATTGGGCTTAGGCCTATTTCATCTAATTTTATCCGTTACACATTTCAACCCATTAGTGTCTCAATTATTGTGTGACTAACACTCACACAGTACCAAAAATATTTTGTTACTTTCATCTTTCCTGTTTATTGTGTGTATGAATGGGTAATAAGAAATATCACAGATCAATGTTGGCAAAAGGTCCCTTCACAGGGATAACGATTAGCTCGTCTTCTGTGTATTAATTATTACTCGTTATTTTGCATGATCTGATTAGTGGTTGGTGGAAGCTTCGGCAAAAAGGTCCCTTCACAGGGATAACGGTTAGCCACTCAGCCAACTCCTAATTAGATACAGTTTTCTTCTCTTTATCTTAATTTCAAACCTGAATTTCGAGTTACAGTACTGTTAGATAGTGTCGATCAACACTGTTATAGCATTACTGTAGTAAGAAAATGTGTGGGTTCTTCCTCTCTCATGGATAGTAGGACTCTTGATGGTAGCGATCACTGTCATTAAGGGTTTCTCACTGTCTAAAAATTATTCCATCTGGAATACTTGGGAACCGGATAGCAGATGTTTGCAGTCCGGATAACCCCAATTATTTCTGGTATTTTTAGCCAATTTCTTCTTATCTCAGGCTAATCCATCTTTATGTATCAAATTCTGTCTAACCCCACCATATATTTTGGGGTATTTTATTTTACTTCTCATATACACGTATGCATGATATTATTATGTAGGTATTGTGGTCTATAATATTTTGGAGATCCTTCTCCTTGGACTTAGAAGTCTTGATCTTAATCAGATGTGGTAATGGAGCTGATGGGAGTATGGTAGAACACCCGAATCGTGTCAACGAGGAGGAAAATCTACCTAATCCAGATCAACAACATTATCAGCAATTCCACCAACAACCGCCACCACCTCTTAACCAATATAACCACCAAAACCAAAATATACCAAACCAGCAATACCAGAATCAAGCCTTCAATCAAGATCAGTTTCAAAACAACCCTCATGATCCTGAAAATCTGTTCCAACAGAATCCCAATTACCACCAGCAGTATCAAAATCAAGCAGAACAAGGAAATCAACAACAGCAGGCAGCAGCTGATTTTATGCAGCCCATCATAGAGCCCTATCTGGACAGACCTGGAAGAGCACAATTTCCTGCACGCAACTTTGAGCTCAAACCGGCACTCATTAATTTGGTGCAAAGCAACCAATTATGCGGTGCAAATTATGAGGATCCCCATGATCATCTCCATACCTTCCTGGAGCTCTGCGATACAATAAAAAATCAGGGAGTTTCACCTGATGCTATAAGACTGATGTTGTTTCCCTTTTCTTTGTTTAGTGGTGCCAGGGATTGGTATAAATCATTGCCTATAAATCAGAGGAGCACCTGGGCAGATTTGGTAAGGATTTTTCTGTTGAAGTATTTTCCTGAATCAAAGATAGAAGAAGGACGAGCCAAGATTGGTGAGTTCAAGATGAAGCCGGACGAGTCATTGTATGACGCAAAGGAGAGGTTCTCCAGCCTCTTGAGGCGATGCCCCCAACACGGATATCAACCATGGGAGCAACTGAGGAAATTCTATGGAGGGCTCACCCATCCATGGAGAACGATGTTGGACGCTGCATGCGGACGACATTTACTCCATTTGCCCATGGACCAAGCCTGGGAAAAGATTGAGACAATGTCTGTCAATAGATCTGTATTGAACACTAATGAGAAGAAAGTGGACCCTCCTAGAAAATTTTTTGCTGTGAGTGAAGGAAAGACAGATTTCAAAATATTGCAGGAACAGGTAGCTGCGATACAGCTAGGTCAGGAAAAAGGAAAGGGAGCAGGCACTTCTCAGGCAGGAGCTTCATCTAGCCAAGTGCAAACACAGCAATCGGGAGTAATTTTTGGGCTGTGTTAGGGACCTCATCCAACTGACAGACAGATCAATCACCAAACCTGTAGGAATCCTCAAGGATGTGGTAGTCAAAACCGGCCAAATTCTTTTCCCGGTTGACTTCATCATCCTTGACATTGAAGATGACTCTGAAATGACACTTATCTTGGGACACCCGTTTCTGGCCACTGGCGGTGCACTGATTGATGCTACATCTGGAAGAGTCACATTGAGGGTCGACGACAGAGAAATCTCCTTTGACATGGAGCAGCTGCAGAAGTTCCCGAATGAGGGATCTTGTACCATGTTTGATGTAATGGAAGGTAGGTGTGAGGATGAGAGCGTGGACTCTATGACTGTGATGACGGACAATGTTTCAAAACAGGTACTGACGCCTGAAGGTGCCGAGCAACAAAGAAGCTGCAATGCTGTCCACTTCGAGGACCCTATCACTGGGGATCTTGAAGAATTCGACGGTGTTGAATTCACTCCGGAGGAGGAGGAGAGCACCACGGAAGAGGAAGTGGACCCTGTACTGACACAGGGTCCTGAAGGTAAATCTGATCTTTCACCCCCATCCTTTTCTCGTAAATTACTGCCTTCCGTTGAATGTCCGCCAGAGCTTGAACTTAAAATACTTCCGGATCATCTTAAGTACGTTTTTCTCGCTGAACATAAAAGATTACCGGTAATTGTGTCAGCCAAGCTGACACAAGAACAAGAAAAGGCTCTGGTAGACATTCTCAAGAAATATGTACATGCAATTGGATGGACCATTTCTGATATAAAAGGAATAAGCCCCTCTATTTGCATGCACAGAATTTTAATGGAAGAGGAGTACAAGCCCTCTAGGCAACCACAAAGGCGTCTGAACCCCCACATGCAAGAAGTGGTAAGGAAAGAAGTTATCAAGCTCTTAGATGCTGGTATCATCTATCCTATATCTGACAGCAAATGGGTTAGCCCAGTGCAAATAGTACCTAAGCGTGGGGGGATGTGCATAACGACTACTGAGCAAGGAGAAGAAGTGGCGACACGTCCAGTAACCGGTTGGAGAGTTTGCATCGACTACCGGAAGCTTAACACCGCTACACGGAAGGATCACTTTCCCTTGCCGTTCATTGATCAGATGCTGGAGAGGTTGGCCGGGAGGGAGTATTACTGCTTTTTGGATGGGTACTCAGGCTACAATCAAATTGTAATAGCTAGTGAAGATCATGATAAGACCACTTTCACGTGCCCATATGGAACTTTTGCGTACAGGCGCATGCCTTTTGGACTTTGCAATGTGCCTGCCACTTTTCAGCGATGCATGATGTCTATCTTCTCAGAATTTATCGAAAAATGCATTGAAGTTTTCATGGATGACTTCTTTGTGTATGGAGATACTTTTGATGAATGTTTGACTAATCTTGCAAAAATTTTAAAAAGATGCGAGGACACTAACCTAGTTTTGAACTGGGAGAAGTGCCATTTCATGGTCACCGAAGGAATAGTGTTGGGTCACCGCATCTCGCGCGCAAGCATCGAAGTCGATAGGGCCAAAGTCTCAGTCATATCCAACCTTCCATTACCAAACTCAATAAAAGCAGTTAGGAGCTTCTTAGGGCATGCCGGTTTTTATCGGAGATTCATTAAAGATTTTTCTAAAATTGCCAAGCCGCTCACTAATTTGCTTTGTAAAGAAAATTCTTTCTTAATAAATGAAGCGTGTGTTCAAGCCTTTGACACGCTCAAGAAGATGTTGATTTCTGCTCCAATAGTGCAACCACCCGATTGGTCAATACCTTTCGAGGTAATGTGCGATGCAAGTGATCTCGCCGTGGGTGCAGTTCTTGGGCAACATAAGGAAGGGAGACACTGCGTGATTCATTATGCAAGTCATGCCCTGACTGAAGCCCAAGTCAATTACACCACCACGAAGAAGGAAATGTATGCTGTGGTTTTCGCGTTTGATAAATTCAGACAATACCTCATTGGTACAAAAACCATAGTATACACAGATCACTCTGCATTGAGATACTTGTTCAGCAAACAAGATGCCAAACCTCGATTAATCAGGTGGGTACTTTTGTTGCAGGAATTTGATATCATAATAAAAGATAGAAAAGGCAGAGACAATGGTGCTGCTGACCATTTGTCTCGACTAGAAAATGATAAAAATGAGATAGCCGTCAATGAAAATTTTCCGGACGAGCAACTGTTTGCCTTGCACCTTCATGATCAAGCTTGTCCATGGTTTTCCGACATTGCTAACTTTTTAGCATGTGGAATAATCCCACCATTCCAGCACAAGAGCCAAAAAGCAAGGTTCAACCGAGATGTAGTTGACTACTTCTGGGAAGATCCTTATCTCTTCAAGCATTGTGCAGATTCGATTATTAGACGATGTGTAACTGAGCACGAGGCTTATCAAATCGCTAAAAAATGTCATGAATCGGAATATGGAGGTCACCATGGCCCCACTCGAACAACTCACAAGGTGCTCGAGTGTGGTTTCTATTGGCCTACCATTTACGAGGATTGCAGGGCGTTTGTTAAGGCTTGCAACAGATGCCAAAGATTAGGGAATATCTCCAAGAGGGATGAAATGCGTCAAAAAGGAATTCTCACCCTTGAGATTTTCGATGTATGGGGTATTGACTTCATGGGACCATTCCCGACATCTGATGGGAATCACTACATCTTGGTAGCTGTCGATTACGTGTCCAAGTGGGTTGAGGCGGTTGCGCTGCCAGCCAATGATGGTAACCAAGTCATCAAATTTTTGAAAAATAACATTTTCAATAGATTTGGTGTACCTAGGGTAATCATATCTGATGGAGAAACCCACTTTGTTAACAAAGCTTTTGCAAATCTTATGAGCGAAAGTGGGATTCTCCACAAGATAGGCACGCCCTATCATCCCCAAACCAGTGGCCAAGTCGAGGTATCAAACCGCAAAATCAAACATATACTCGAGGCCACTGTGGGGATAACCCGCAAAGACTGGTCACGTAAGCTCAATGATGCTCTATGGGCATACCGCACTGCATTCAAGACTCCCATCGGGATGTCTCCATACAGGCTTGTCTTTGGAAAAGCCTGTCATTTGCCCATAGAACAAGAGCACAAGGCTTACTGGGCCGTAAAAACGCTTAATTTTGACCCACGAGTTGCTCAGAGTAAGCGCAAGTTGGACCTCAATGAAATTGAGGAAATGCGTGCGCAAGCTTATGAAAGCTCGAGGATTTACAAAGAGCGGACCCAGAAGTTACACGATCGTGGTATAAAGTCCAAACACTTCTATGTTGGCCAAAATGTCTTGCTATTCAATTTTAGGTTGAAGCTGTTCCCCGGAAAGCTTAGATCCCGATGGGAAGGGCCATACGAAGTGGTGCACGTGTTTGAAAGTGGAGCTGTCAGGATTCGAACAGACAAGGGAGAGCTGGTGGTGAATGGACAGAGACTGAAGGAGTACCTAGGACAGGTCGACCCCGAAAAAGAAGTTCAAACGATATCAGAGCCGGCCTATGTTCAATAAAAATATATATACTTATATAATTATTTATTACATAGCATATTCATTTTTCTCGGACAATAAGTATCCAAAAATCAACTAAACATTTAGAGTACTAAGACTCTAAATGTGAGGATGTTGATATTTGGAGAAAATTTAATAATTTTCTTATGTTTATCTTGCAGGAATTCATGGAACCAACAAAAAGAAAAATAAAGCTTCAAAAACCAGGTTCCCAGTTGGACTAACACTAGATTTAATGGAAATTAATTTCGGAATTTAGAGAAATTTAAAATCCGGAATAAATCCATAAAATAAGGGTGTTAATCCAACCTAATTTATGCAAGCAATCTATTATAGAGTAATATTTCTGTTAAATACGCTTATTCAATATGTTAATTTTTAAAGAAAATGCATAAATTCAAAAATGGTAAAAATTTGAAAATTCCAAAATTTTTCTAAGTATTGAATGCGATCTATTTTGTATTTCAAATCAATTCGGTCTAAATCGAATTGTTTGAAACAGATCACATCGGAGGTGTTGCCTTGGTAATTTTTACCAATTCGGTCTCCAAGCCAATTCGGTCTAGACCGAATTGGCCTAAGAGACCGAATTGGCCTAAGAGACCGAATTGAGCTTCTAAGGCACATGTTCCATCCTTGCGTAAATTTGGCCAAGTAGCAATTCGGTCTATGGCAATTCGGTCTAGACCGAATTGATTTTGAATAGACCGAATTGATCTACAAAAGGCATTGCATCATTCTTATTTTCGCAAGTGAGCAATTCGATCTACAAGGCAATTCGGTCTAGACCGTCTAGACCGAATTGCCCATATAGACCGAATTGCCTCCCAAGAGCACCCCCCCATCATTTTCCTAAGTACCCAATTCGGTCTTCTCACTGCAATTCAGTCTCTAGAGCAATTCGGTCTAGACCGAATTGATTTTAAAAGAGCGCATTGCAGTAAGTTAGTTGTTTGTCCTTCCATCAATTCGGTCTCCAAATCAATTCGGTCTAGACCGAATTGACTTAGAGACCGAATCTCTCACAAACATTGGAGACCACATCAATTCGGTCTAGACCGAATTGATGATTCGGTCTCCAGTAGACCGAATTGCTCCCCTATCCCAAACCCTATATATTTCTTTTTCCCCCTTTTCCCTCACTTTCACCTTCCCGCACTTAGAATTTTTCCCGAACCCCCTCTCGCGAACCTCGTCTTCCTCGCGAAACCAGAGCTCGTATCCAAGTTTTACTCCGACCAAAGTGTTTAAAAATGGCTTCATCGTCTTCCAATCCTAGTGGGAATATAGGGTAAGTTCTCTGATTTTGTTTTCGCACCCTGTTTTCGCGAGTTCCAGTTTTGTGTTTTCTTCATTTTGCGAAATCGACGATGGGAGGGGAATGGGAGTCTGTCTTTGTGTTAGGGATGGTCGGAATGTGGTCGGAATGGGATGGGCATGGTCGGAAATAGGGTAGAACAGCAATGGTGGAACCTAGGGCTTACTTTGTTTGTTCGAACCTCCATTGTTATTTGTTCAAATTTTCTGTGGTGTAGGGGATGCTTCAATTTGAAAAAAATTTGGGTTTCAAAACCCTCAAAAATCTTATCTTTCTCCATTATGTAAATATTTGTTGCTATTGTTGTTTTCTGTGTGCACATAATGTTGTCTGTGTTTGCTCTTTGAATACTGTGAAAATGGAGTAAACACAGAGGTTATTTTTCTCCTCAACCACTGTGTTATTTTGTTATGGGATGCTTGATAATGTTGTTGGATATGCATGTTGATGATGCCTGTGAATCTGTGTTTTGAAGCATGAATTTTGGCAAATATTGGTGTGAATGGATGTTTTTGTGTGTTTGTCTTATGTCTGCATGCTACTGTATTGTGGAAACCTTATTAATAAATGACTCTGTGGGGTACCTGTTTACCACACCTTGCAAACTCAACTTAAAAATTGATGTTTGCATACACTAGAAACATGGTATTACAGACGAAACCATGCCAAAATTTTTCTTGACATGTGTTTTTCAAACACTGTCAGCATGGCATTTTTGTTTAAAAAGACAAAAAGTTGATAGGAGATTTTGTTTTTATTAAGTGTTTGAAATGCTCATTATTGGGATATGTGGAGAATGAACAAGTGTAGCAACTTTGCTCACTCATTAATACCCATTTTCCAAAACAAAAATCCAAATGGGGGACCACTCACACCCCCAACTTTATTAAATAAACAAGTCAACACTCTTCATAAAATCCAAAAATAGCTTTTGTGTGTGTGTGCGCTTATTTTTATTTTTATTTTCCTTAGTCCATCACCTTGTGCTAGTAATTGCATAACTCATCATTTATGTTAATTCTTCATTATTGAATATCCATCTTCCCATTTCATATGATTTCAATCACTTTTATAGTGATCAAAATAAACTTTTCTTTTATAGGCTCAATAGCCTATGAAAAATCGATCTTTTGGTCCCTTGACCATTCAAAAAATCTTTAGGCTATTTTTAGTCTAAGAAAAATATGTAAGGGTCCAAGACCCTTATTTGCCTCATTTTCTCACTTTTTAGTTGCAATAATTGTTAGATTCAATAATCTAACCTCTTGTCCTATAATATGTAGTATAGCCCAATAAATTCAAGTAAAACCAATTAACTCACATTTAGAGCTTAGATCAAAATGTGAGGATGTTGATTTTCAACTTGGATATTTTTATCAAAAATTTGCTAAAAATAGTTTCAACTTCTCTTCTTCAGGGACCAATACATCATAGACTCCATAATGGACCTTCCAAAGACCACTCCAGACCTCGCCTTTTTGGAAATCGAAAGGATGAAGAGAGAAATAGAAGATAATAGACGGGCCATAAGGGACGAATTCAATTTAAACATGGACCACCAGATTGAATGGAGATTCGAAATGAAAGAACACTGGTGGAGAGATATTCCAGAAGATGAGAGAAACTATAAAGCTATGGGGCTTGAAAGAGACCTTTGCAAGCACATGTGGAACTTCTGGAATAACGAATTCGATCAGGCAAGATATGACCAGAGGTTCGAAGATCCAAGAGTTCATTAAGAGAGAATGGTCTGGAGGATGAACCAACACAAGGCCCGGTGGAATAGATTGCTTGAACAGCACCTCGGGGATAAGAAAGTAGCAGCCTTCGAGCCAATCCCCATTCAACCAGCCATCACAAAAGAGACCAAGAGTTACTTTGCCAGAAAGCTTCCTCCAGTACAACAAGTGGCGGTATCCGGGATGCTCTCCATGCCAGACGCCTTCTCATTCATGTACAAGAAAGAATTATTTGACAATGGGACCGTCTGCGGACCGGAAGAGCAACTGTGGCTCACAAAGCACGCCAAGGCACGCCATACTGAGATGGCATACAACTTCTGGGAATCCCTTCAACCCGTGCTGAATTATGGAACAGCCCACCACACTCCGATGCTGGACTCAATATTAGAGAAGACAAAAGCAATACGGAAGCTGTGGGAGGAATACATGAAAGCATGGGGGAGTTGGGAAAAGGACATCAGAGTTTCTGTGCTAAATCCAGGGGTGGTGATACCCCCGGGGAATGCTGAGATCATTCCGAAATTCTTACCGACAAGATTCCCGGCGGTTGAGCCCCGAGAAGCTACGATGGCTGGAATGCCTAACTTTGCGTTAATCAGAGCCGAGTGCACATCGATGATCCGGAATAGGGACTGGACAAGGATGGGCAGAAAGAAAAAGCAGATACCACTGATGGGCGAGAACAAGTGCCTGGACTTCTTGAACATCCCACCGGTCCGGGATTTGTCAAAATTAAAAGAGAAGGAGGCAGATATTATGGATACCCTCTATGCTGATATGAAGAGTAGGTTCTTTGACCTACTACAAAAAATGGACAGGGAAGGCCTGAGATACTGCCAAGAAAACAGAGGAGGGCGATTGCGTTATGACGTGGGGTTCCAAGGTGTTTTGGGTAGATATTTCGCGGCCAAATGGACCGCCCAGCTTACAGCTATGACCGAGCCCAGTTTTATAACGAAATACCTGAAAATCAAGGGGCCGGAATTTGGGCTGTGGACCGAAGCTGATGACAAAATGATCGATGATTATGCGGATCCATCTCCTGAACCCCACCAGTCATTCGAATCGGAGACCCGTCCAACTGAAACCGAGCCAGAGCCGCCAAAGAAAAAGAGAAAATTGATAAAACTGGCTGAGAAAGAGAAGGCTAGAAGACCTGCTGAGCCTCAAATCGAAATTCAAGAACCTCCCAGTCAGCGAAGGACTATTCCACCAGTGCCCCTGTTTGATGGCAAGCCATCCAAGCCAAAGGAGAAAGGCAAGGACCAAGCCGTTGAGCTATCCAAGAAGGAACAGAGGCATCTAGCCCAAGAAAAATTTGATGCCGAGCTAGCAAAGAAAGCCCAGGAGAAAGAGGATACTGAAATTGCTGAGAAAGAGCAAAGACTTGCGGAAGCTGAACGAGCTGAGGAACAAAGGGTTGCTGCGTACAAGGCCCGTCAAATAGAAAGAGAAAGGCGGGAGAAGGAAGAGGCCGAGAAAGAAATGGCCAAAGAAAATGAAGAATGGAGGCAGAAGAGGGAGGAGGAGAGAGCCCAAAGAAGAAGAGAGTGGGATGAAATGATGAGGAAGAATGAGGAGGAGAAAAAGAAAGAAGCAGAAATGCAAGAGAACGTAAGAAAAGCCCGGGAAGAGGAAGAGAATAGAAAAGCTGCTGAGAAAATGCAAGCCGAGCTAGAGAAAAAGAAGATGAAAGAGGCCGCAAAAGAGGCCGATGTTGGGGACGATGATTGCCAAATAATCAGCGGAACCAATCGTGCCTATTAAAGTGAAAGCTGAGCCGGCTGAATGGGCTAAGGATGAAAAGAAGCAGCAAAAGGAGATAGTTGCTAAGAAGAGTGGGATCGAGGAGAAAATGGATAAGATCGTGGAAGGACTCAAACCCACAGAGGAAATGGAGGAAATGATGCACGACAACAATGTCCGATTCGAAGAGTCGAAAAAAAAAACTGCTGAGCTAATGAGCGGATTTGACCAAGTTGCTGTCTGAACAATGGCCACCACTGCTGCTCAACCTCAACCCGCAGTGCAAGAAACGCTAAGAGATGAGAGCAGTGGGGGTAACAAGCAGGCTGAATTGGAAACCATGGAGGACCTGTTCAAAGACAAGACCTACCAACAAATCCTCCAAGGCGATTTTGACAATACTGGAGATCAAGGAAATAACATGATAGAACAACTTGGAGAATTAAACAAAAGGAGGGATGAGGAGGTATCTCAAAAAGAATATCAACATGTTGTTGATTCCCTCTCTCCCGATGATTTTCTCAACGCTGTACTTCATGAATTTCCTTGTAATTCGTATGAACAGAGAACATCTCGAGGAGGCGAGCAAGCAGAAGATGAACAACAAATTGAGGGAGAGCTGCAACCAGATACACTGGTTGAAACTTGAAACAGAGTATCAATTGGAGGGTGAACATCATGAACAACATGAACAGATGGAGGAGAAGTCGGATTCCGATTGGGAGCAGGCGCACTCTCAGGGAACCCAAGAATCAACGGGGTCAGTTCGATCCGCTGGCTATTGGGCGACTTCTACCTCAAAGGGATGATTGGGAGTGTCCACCAAGAAGTACAAAAAATTCCCAATCAAGGAT